>JAHWFO010008810.1:1119121-1202595 GCA_023313115.1 Rhysida immarginata
TTGTTAATGTGCCCGTGTCGAATGCAAATTGTGTGCGGCGGGCTTCTCCGCTTTTCTTTTTTGCTTGGCGAGCGGCGCTCTTCACCTTCCTTACCTCTTCGCCCTAGTCGACTCGCCCCGATGCCTCTCTTCTTGCTTTCTCCCGTCAGCGGCTCTGACAATAGGTGTCAGTAGAGGCCGTATTCTACATGCAAAACAGCTCAGCTCGTGCTACCTGCCAGCCACACGATCAGCCTACACTGAGGGCAAAGAGACAGACTAATGTGTGAAAAAAGGTTCAACAGTGCCAATGGGTCAGTGTTTGTAATAAACACGAATTGTCTAGCGCAGTAAGTCCCCTACTAACACCCTCCCCCAAAATTATTCATTTGCTGCGTGGAATTTTGGGTTCTCCCCTCCCCTTCCTATTATTATTAAGTTAGTTATTAGTTCTTCTCCCCCACTTCTTACTTGCTTGCGTGTTGCCCCGCCGAAAACGCTGATGAGCAGAAGCACGCTAACCGCTGATAATTACCAAAATAAAAGAATCGCCTCACCTGTAAAGAAATGAACGTTAACATTATACTCTGTCCAACGAAAGAAAAACTGGGCGTGTCCAGTTAAATTTCCAATTTCAATTGTTGAACATTGTTAATTTTATTTAGCAACAATGTGTAACAATTGAAATCGGAAATTTAATTAGACACGCCTAGTTTTTCTTTCGTTGATCAGAGTATAGTCCCTTTAGTTAAAGTTTGTCTATTTCCTCGGTAAAGGGTAAAACGGGATTCATAGATAACGAATTAGTCAAGGGGATGGCAAACGAGAATTTGAAGGATCAAACTTATTAACTTTAAATTTAAGTGCCAGAAGATAACGGATACACGAAATAAAGACTATAACTTAGCTGAACTTTGATATCAGCTGAAAAATAATTGAAAAATAAAGAATGAGCATTAATATTCTCAGAATAAACGAGTATAGACGAGAAATCGTTCGGAAATTTGTAAATAAGAGAAATACAAAGCGACAACGTAGCTCAGAAACTTACCTAGAAGCCTAGTCAGTGTTTGAGCAACCTAAAAGAAAGAAACTTTAAGGAATAGTGGAACTTTAACTTGAATTGCTAGAACTTAAAAAATAATAATTACTTGATTCTTTATTCCTTGATTTTTTCTCCTACTTCCTGACAAGGATAAGTTTTTTTTTGCGTTGCTTATCCGTCCTGTTTGAGTGTCATTTAAATTTAAACTACTTTATTAATATTTTTTTTATCTGAACGCCCGAAAACGATAAAGAAAACATTAAGAAAAGAAAACAAAAGGGGAAATTTACTCCAATCGAACATACGCAACGGTGATCAGTTTCTCTCAAACCAGTCCTGTGACTGCGGATCGTTGAAAATTCGAGTCTGTTTTCGAGACCATTGACTGGCCAGATTAAATATTAAATCGCTATTCCCCCTCCTGCGTGAAGAGACAAGGGATTGAAAGTCGACGAGGTTTCGAACGATTGAGTGCACTGGCAATATTGAACGGACTAACTTATAAAAGGACCTGCTGTCGACGTTCTTTCCGTCCAAGGACCCACAGTAAACTGTACTTGACGTGGGAAAGAATAAAATACGTTGAATGAACCTATATTTCTGTATAACGTAGAATTTCTCAGAAATAAAGCCGCAGTTATTTTTTTGCGTCAGGCTTCAGGTAGTCTGCGTACGTTCTTGTTTTATTTTTTCCTTTTCTCGGAATTAAGTGAGAAAACCGAGCATACAGACCTGATAGACCGTGAGCCAGAATTTGGGTGATATACTATATGAATTGTATAAATTGTTAAACATAATAACCTGACAGTCTGTGTTCCTACATTCCTAATCTCATTGTATTGCTCTCTTATTTTCACAGCTGCGTTTCCCTCCAAAAACCTCTGTACCGGCACAATCCTTAAGATATTGGATCTTTTTTATATACGTACGTACTGTAACAAACAGCTTCTGAGTCTAATCCGTTTACTGGTAATTCAACCAAGTGTCCACCTGTGTAAGAACCAAATGGCCCCAATATTAATGGCAATTCTTATATCTCTTTATTACTTGACATTAGGCAAATAACAACTTAATCTATAAAAACTCCAAACGCTACAACGATCCTGATTAATCAACCGCCGGAGGGTGTTTTTTTCCTCTATTTATGTTTACAGAGCTGGGCAGAACAGGAGCCCGCCGTTTATCAGCGTCCACAAGTTTCTTAAGGTTAATTTCCATTATTAGAAAAATAAATAACTACGAATAAATGATTTCTTCAATAAAATTGATCCAAAATTCAGCAAAGCACGCATAAATTATAGACAACGAGGTAAATATTTAGTCAAGCATTCGTCATTAAGCCAATTACAGTTCTAACAGAGCATACTGTAAGCACGCACAAAATTCTTTCAAAGCGTCGCTAAGATCTGGCAGCTACATCAGTTATGTTTAAGGGTCATTCAGTCAGTGTCGTTCACAGCGAGTTTATTTGATATTTCATAAACGTACATTTTGGCTACAAAGTAGCCATTATCAGTATGAATCAATTTTACAGAGAAAAATTTGAGTTATACAGAGAAGTTAGGCTAATGAAAATAGGAAAGTGCACCTGGATAACATTAAAAAAACAGACCGAACAGGTCATCGACTTTAATATAGACCAGCTTCAGATCTTGCAGGTGCTAGATGAACCCAAGAAACAGGATTTCGTGGAGCCCTGGGAAATCTTAAAAAACCAAGAGATTCATTGGTCAATCTGGATACTGGACCCTTAGACCTCCTCCCGTGGAAAAACCTACTTGAACATACTAAGAAAACCTCCACTACGTAGCAGAGCTTCCTCCTAGGTCCGCGTTGTTCGGATCCAATGGCCTTTCAACTTCCAAGACTTTCCTTCCTACTCCTATTCTCATTGGCCCAACTTCTCTGTATATATCTCAAATTTTTCTCTATAAAATTGTGCTGCAAGATGTGCTTCTGGGTGCGCTGCGATCATCTTTAAGAAGGGAATTCAACACCAGGAATTAGTCTCCAAGTCTTATGCAGGTATGGAATCGGCCTCCATCATTATCAATGACGTCTCCTGTGGTGAAGTGAAGTTCGTGGCGCTCTATAATTCACCTAAACATTATCTTGACGTCAGCGAGCTTGATGAACTCTTTAGTGGTGACACTCCAGTCGTCGTGGCTGGTGACCTAAATGCCAAACGCCCAAGCTGGAACTCCAGAACGCAGAACTACAATGGCATGATTCTCTATAGGTACATACAAGGAAAAGATGACATCATCGCTGCTGGACCTTTGGAGGACACCTACTACTGCGACCACTTCCCTACTAGTGACGTTTTGGCCATCTCGCTCTTGAAGGGTTTCTTCAAACCATACAGTATCTTCAAAATTGATGACCTTTCTTCTGACCACAAGCCTGTGGCGTTGAACTTTGACAATGTTGACATAAATTTCCGAGAGGAACTCGTACATCATCAAGACTGGAAGCTCTACAAAGATATTCTTAAGGAATAAGGCTACCATCCCGACGTTGCGTACTGTACGGAGGACATCGATCAACTTGTTGGTGACATCACCAGATGTATTAACAGTGCCATAGAAGCTGGTAACTATCCATCAGAGAGTAAACCTCATCGAATCGAACTCACTCCTGGAATCCAACGCCTAATTGCTGAAAAAAACAGGACCCGTAGACTATGGCAACGCTATTGTGAACCTTGGCTCAAAACCAAGTACAACAGGCTAGTGCGAACAGTCCAAGAGGAGATAAAAGACCTTCGCGACGCTAGATGGAATGACAAACTCAAAAGCTTGTTCGCTCGCGACAATTCCATTTGGAGTATGGTCAGAGCTTTACAGAAAAATAATAATACGCTTCCTCCACTCCGTACATCACAAGGTGACTATGTGCAAACTGATCAGGACAAGGCCCAAGTCACTGCGGATTCACTTGAAATGCAATTTGTTACTCCTATCAACAACAATCCCGAGAGTCAAATCATGTCTCAGCGTGTGGAAGTTGGTCTTGTCAACTTTGATGAAGTCTCGCAGCATTTAACGAAGAACAACATCGAGGCCACAGAGATCGCCACCATCATAAGTAAACTGAAAAAGAAGAAGGCCCCAGGAAGAGACAAGGTGACCAATTATGGTTTGGTTTGGTTTGGTTTGTTTGGTATTAACGTCCTTTTCAACTGCCTTGGTCATTTCAGGACGGCGTTATAGGGGCTGCAAATTTTGCCTCACAAGGGTTCTTTAACGTGCAGCCGGCAAACGACTACACGGGGCCAACGGCTTTACTTCCCTTCCGAAAGAAGTGCGTGATCTCAGGATTTCCCCCTGAAAAATCCTCGTCGTCCTCAGCCAGGATCGAACCCGCGTACTCGGGCATCAGAGGCGATCATGCAACCACTGAGCCATCGAGGCCGATACGCCCTTATGAATTTCCCGAAGAACTTTATTGACTTTCTCACCAATATCATTAGCGACTGCTGGAAATTTTCCTACTTCCCTGCATCTTGGAAACAATCTATTGTTTTGAGTATCCCCAAGCAGGGACAAAATCCAGCAATTCCCTTGAGCTACAGACCTATTAGTCTGCTCCCCTCAATGTCTAAAGTTTTGGAGAAAACGATCCTCGTCAGATTCCAAGACCACTGTCTCGCCAATGATCTTCTTCGGAAAGATCAGTTTGGCTTTCGTGCCGCCCATTCTTGTCAGATGCAGATATGGAGGCTCGTAGAAGACCTGAGGAGTGGTATTCCTCGATGTCAGTAAAGCTTTTGACCAAGTGTGGCATGGGGGCCTTGTCTACAAGATTATTAGAGACGGGTTTCCTCCTGATTTGATATTGATGGTTCATGTTGTTATATGAGCACCACAAGACAAGTGAATCACGTGAATTCTGTAGACGATGGCACTCATTGAGGTTCTTGATTGAGCAGTACAGCTTAAGGTCATCGGCAAAGAGAAGGGACTGCGCGTCCTTCAAAAAAGTCGATTGTAACCCAAGATGAAACAAAGTTGTCATTGAAGATTGATGATGTCCGAGTAAAGAGATAAATGAACTGTTCCAAAGTTGATATAAGTAGAAAGAAATAAAAGCCACAGTAATCTGAAGGTTGACTGAATAATGTTTTTTTAGAAATCCATTCTCACTGACAGGTCATATCAAGCTAAAGTTGGTGAAAATCTATCCACGACCCGTGTTGTAAAGGCCAGTGTCCCTGAAGGTTCTGTCCTCGGGCCCGTGCTATTTAATTATTTTGTGCATGATTTGCCGAACCCTAAAAATTGTAATCTGTATTTCCATGCTGACGATACTGCCATTATGACATGGGCACATAAGCCGGCTCACGTTATCACTCGTCTGCAGCACGCCTTGAAGATGTTCGAAGACTGGTTTAACTGCTGGAAGTTGAACCTTAATGTCGGAAAGTGCAAGGCTATGTACTTCAACAGAAAGTTCAAGCGTCCCCCAGATTCTCTTGTTCTATTCAATAAGAAACTGGACTGGGTAGACAACTACAAATATCTTGTCGTTATCATCGACTCAAGACTCTCGTGGAATCGTCACGTGACCTACGCTCTGAAAAAGCGTAGAGGGCTAAGTACAGTCTCATAGCTCTCCTGGGCCGCAACAGCACCATCAGCTTCGACAATAAGTTACTTCTGTACAAGTCGATTATTCGGACCATACTCCTCTATGGCATGCCTGCGTGGGCGACTATCTGTAGAAGCAGATGGAGTGAGCTACAGTCATTCCAGAATGTTACCCTGAGGACCATTGCCCAGCTTGACAGAAGGACTGTGAAAAACCAATCCACCCACTCGGATTTAGACATGGTCCACATCGGAAACTTTATACAGGATCTCCTTTTGATTATGGTGCAGAAGATGAAGATACATGACAATGACCTAGTGACTGGAATACTGAAGAACTCAATGGATATGAAGTGGCATATGAAGTATCGAAAACCAAGGCACATTTTTGACATCAACTTTGAAGACATCAGCAACGTCTCTTTCCCGGACTACTGGAAGATGTGATAATCTTCTTTCTCCTTGTTTTTTTATTTCGTTTGTATTTTGTTTCTGACAATCGTCAATCTTATTTTCTTTTTGTATTTCGTTTGGAATTTATTCTGGTTCGATGAGCTTTGGAAAGCGCTGCTTTCGTCCCATCTGAAAAAATGTACACTTCACTGTTCGATTGTCGATTGTCTCTGTAAAATTGATTCATACTGATGATGGCTACTTTGTAGCCGAAATGTACATTTATGAAATATCAAATAAACTCGCTGTGGAAATAGTGGAATCCGTCTCCTTCTCACCAGAGCATCCACAGATCGGCAAGGTCAGTCTCTGCTTTTATTTATATTTTTTATATATTTTAAGTACTCTGTCAATGTCACTCATTCATGTCAATCATTTAAAATACGTGACAAAGCCACTTAGTTCCCAAGACTTTGTCCCAATCAAGTCTGGGTTTTATTCTACAAACGAAGTCATCATTATTTGATTTCGTGTTATTTTAATCTTCCCACTACTGTATGTAAGGGTTAAATTTTATTAGCATGAAATAAAATTTAATTAGCAGCAAACAGAAGTACTGAGACGAGTGATTTTTAAGTTTAATAGCAGGGAATTTTAGTAATTCAATAGACTAAACTACAATTCAACTAGAATTGAAAATAATGTTCGAAAGTTCTCAAATGTAGGAAAAAAAAATAAAAGTTTACAATCTCCCAAGGTAAGTAAATAAAGCATAAACAAATAACGTTGCGTCAACTCATACAGTCGCAATCTTCCTAGCTAATTTTCCTTGCAGAATACAATATCCAATAAAACGCAGGGGAAAACGTTGCAGCTGGTCTCCTCATACAATAGCATCGGATCGGGGAACTCTTACAATCATGTCAGGCGGAGATACGCAGCATTTATTCTACCATCAGTCCTGAACCGCATACGCTTTGACAGGAACTACGGTCTTCCTAGTTCAAAAATTTTGGAAACAGAAAAAGTATTAAGTTCAAATAGACAAGTTTGCTTAGTATTAACTATAGCCACTCAATTAATCATCGGCAAGTATGTCCACACCACCAAATGACTCGTAACGCAAATATAATTATCCACATTAAAACTACAAGTGCTCCTCCTTATTAAATCAGCCGTGTTAAGATAGGGAGTCCAATTCAGTTAGCTTTAAACTACAATATGCAATCCTTGGTTTAATTACAATTTTATCTAGTAAAGGGACGCTTCACACGATGAACGCAGAGACAATAGCATTCCATTTGAAATACGAGGGGAGATCAAAAAGTAAGTTGCACTTCCACGGTATAGCCATTTATTACACCACCTATACAAAAGTAACACGGCTATAGCAGCATACAATGTAGGTTCACTTTTCCACATAGTCCCCAAGAGACCCTAAACATTTATCCGAACGATCAACCAACTTTTCGATTCCGGATGCATAGAAATCTCCTCCAGCGTTTTGTAACCACACGATGACAGCCGCTTTCACCTCCTGATCATTTCGAAATCGTTGTCTACCGAGTCCCGTTTTGAGCTTACCGAAAAGATGAAAGTCGCATGGCGCTAAGTCGGTACTGTATGGAGGATGTTGCCAAACCTCCCACTTGAATCGCTGCAGCAGTTCGCACGTTTGGCGGGCCTTTTCAGGTGTAGCGTTATCGTGCAACAAAATCACACCGGCGCTCAATTTCCATATACAGTAGTGATTTCACGATGAATGTCCGTGCAATTCATCCGTTTGGCCCATAGAAATCGGATTACTGCTCACACCTTAAGTTTGGAGTGGACATCCAGTTGACGCGCCATTGCTTTTAGCCCGCTAGTCACACAAAATACGATGGGAAACCACAGCAACCGTCCTATCCGACGTCTGTGCAGTTAATGTCCCTTTCTCCGCTTTGCCCAAGATTGCGATACACAGCGCGCTCCTGCGGCAAGTTAGTGCAACTTACTTTTTGATCTCCCCTCGTAATACGAGAGAACGGGGAATTGCAGGAGCAAACATATTCCAACAGCGTAAGAGCTATATATACTTTCCTTTTTGCGAGCGCAATACTTTCCTTTCTGTATAGCTCTACACTCTTAAAGGAATCCAAAAAGAAAGTTTATGTATAGAGCATTAAAAATTTTTGCAGTCACTTGAAAAATTTCGAAGAAAAGAATTCTCTAACTAACACTGAAAGCTCCTCGCAGCATTTAGATACAGAGAGCAATGGCTTTTGCCGTCTCGGACGAATCCATTTAGTCCGCACGGGAATATGCCTTTCGCCCGTCGCAGTTCTTATTCCACCTTATTCACTGAATTAATATCGTTAGTTCTAATCCAATAGTCTACCTGCAGACTTGTTATGGTATGAAAATAAGAAGGCGATAAACTTACACTTGGTTTCGAGCCGTTTATCTCTGCGGCGCACTTTCCCTCGTAGCTTGGCTCGCCGGCCATGAATTAAGCCGAATCTCAGCTACCTCCTCGCCGTTACCAGTATTCCCATCAACCCGGCTAATATTTTCCAATGCTAACAATTCTCCTCCGGGCCTCTCGAACTTTGCTTCGTGTAAATTAGCTCTCCACCTTCTTCTATCCATCCAGTCTCCCTCATTGCTCCTGGTAAAAGACCTCTTCCTTCTCTCTTCTCTTTCCACTTCACCTTCCCTTGGTTTCTATTGGCTCTTTCCTTGTTGCGTCGTGCTTCGTAATTCGCGTCATTTCCCCGCTGGAAAACGATCGTTTTTTGTCGTCGAAACGAAGTACGGCGTAAAACTGTATCAACTATCATGTTCATGGAGGCGGAATATCGCCATTCGCTCCCCAACCTTAGCATTTATGTGGTCCATCGACCTTTCGCCCACGACGTTCACGGAAAAAAAATTATGTTTCGTGGCTGATTCGAATCTACATCCTTTGTCGAAAAACTTCCAGGACAAAGGTCGTAAAAATAGAAAACTGCACTTAGCAAGTAATGAACCTAGCTCTTGGCTATCTATACACAATTGCCAACGTTTCTGGAGGTCTTGGAAGCAAGCAGGGAAATCTACAACTGCGATGCTTGTAAGCTCATTTGTCACAGCCCGTTGGATACTGCAACGCGCCCGGCAGAGGCAAAATTTTTTGTGTTATGTGTGGATGGTGTGTGTGTTGTGTGGAAATTGTTTTGTAAGTGCTAGTTTGTTTGGTTTGTCGTATTTCGCGTGTTGTTTTAGTTTGCAAACATTCGTGTTGTTGTTGAGTTCGTTCGTTTTGTGCACTGAGATGCGTGGGAGGGGATGAGTGAGTGTGTTTGTGCGCGTGTTGGCTTTTGACTGGGTGTCAGTGTTGAGGTATAATTCGTAGTTTTCTTTAGGTGTAGTGTGCTGTTTTCTTTTATTTTGTTGTTATATATAGTTTATTATAATATTATAGCTGTTTTTTTTTCAAGTTTTTGCTCCATTACTTGGCCGCTGTCGTGTTCGTTACGGGCGACAGCGCTCAGGCATTGTTGAGGCTGTCATTGTTCTCTCGGAGATTTTCTGAGAAGATGATGGCAGCCTCTTCGTTCATAGTTGAGGACGTTTTGTTTTGTTTTTTTTTTGGTCTGAAGTTTTTCTTCAGTGGGGATGTCCTTGTAAGAAATATGTTCGTATCTTGTGAGCGAGAGTACGATCGAATGGCAGGCCGCCATATGAAGATATGGAACTCTCTTTGTGAAACGAGGTGTTTCGTTTCTGCAGTTTTTTACTTAACGGAGCATTATCGCTTCTATTAATTATGCAGAATTAAAAGTTGAAGAATAAATTATCATGCCATTTTAGAACTTGTATTCCGTTTATGCCGATGAAGGAAAAGTATCGTACCGCCCCGTTGATGAAGTCGTCGGTGATGAGTCGTCAGCCTACTGTTCCTAAGGTGAGGTGTCGGGCAGGGAAGCCCACAACTTACGCAAATTGATTTCAGCGCTGGGTGAGTGAACCTTTATTTTATATATCCTTTTATCACCGCGACGGAGAGGCAGTATTTTGCTGGCGTTATGCCGACCAGCATTTAATGTGCGTCAGTTCTACGTGGTTTCGCCCGAACAAAGTGTTTTAGTAGAAGAGTCCTATGTATTGGAGACTGCTGAGAACAATGTTTTCAAGTGTGACCCGAGCTCTGTTGAGCGGACTATGGTTCGCTATAAAAGTTGAATGTTTTTTTTTTTTGGCAGTGAATCTGTCGTTGTAAAAGATACATGTTATTTATTTTGGTTTAATGTTGCTAGCTTTCATTAGAAATAATTAGTATAGTAATCTGGAGTGCGGCCTCATAAGAGCAGAGGAGGATGGAAGGCAATTGCGCGCCAGAAACTGTCTGTTGGCTACATAGAACTAGAGCGGGTGGTTAAGGAAACCGGGAATCTGCACGTGTAGTGTGCCTCATTTAAGAACCGGGCCACTGGGGTTCCTGTATTCACCCCCTCTAATCGAATTAAAGGGTTCACGTGGCGCGTGCATGCTTCCAGTGTCTAGGAGTATTTGATAACCCGATATCTTACTGAGTGTACACCACATGCAGGCGGTACCCCCGTCTCGCAGGCAGGTCACCTGTTTAGGAGTGGACAATAGCTCGATTATCGGCCTGTAACTTGCTAACATACGATGTCTGCTTATCATATAATGCCCTAAGCAAATGGCATGTTATTCACTACTCTCGCTAAAAGTTAATAGTTGTAAGTAGTTAATCGAATGGCCCCTCTATGCTAATGTATGGTTTTAGCGTTTAGTATCTATTGTTTGGTGTACCGCCACTGCACGTATGTTATGCATATGTATGTATAAGCGCACAGAGGTTAACGAAGCCCGTTATTTGTGTGGATGTTCTTTTTATTTTGTTTTCATTACAATCCAGTGCAAGTGCCCTCTGTGCGGTTCTTCAAACTCCTGATGGACTCCACCTCGCGATTGTTCCTGAACGGGTTTGAGATCTTCGGTAATAGTAGAGGGGGGGGGGGGGGGGTCACAATATCTTGATGAAGCTTTCCAAAAACACGACTTCTTGAAAGTGCCCTGCCAGCATATGCTTACTTAATCATGTTCCACGTTTCACTAGGGTTTTCCCGAGCTTAACGCAGAATTTAATGTTCACTCTTTGCTCACAATCAGCATCCTTTGTGTCACCTTAACTAATGTGACAACAACCGGAACAGCGTGTTGGTAAGCACAGCCCTGCCACCTAGTGAGTTTGCGCGGAAAAATGGCCAAGGTCATGTCAAGTAAGAACAAATACCAGGTAACATAAAACAACATTTATTCCTTTCTAGTATTGCAAACTCAGAAATAAAAAAAATTGTCCTGGAACTTCTCTGACAAAGGATGTATTAATCTAGCTCATCTTTTCCGACATATCTCAGTAAACAACAGTAAAAAATACTACTTTTGATCTCTTAGACTCCCCTTTTTATTCAAGTATTAACAAAGTTATTTGCACGTGATTTTTTCTTTCTCCGAACTCATCAAGAGAAACTAGAACGGCATATCAATAACAACCATATCCTTCAATTCTAAATTCAAAGCACTGACAAAGGGCCAGCCCAAAAATACCGGTTAAAAGGTTTTACCTGCTTTCCCGTCGGATAACCTTACTCCAGCAATAATTATACCATCACATATCCATTTTTAACATTTTCTTGCAGATCATTCAATTATCCAATTAACTCACAATGAGGCATCTCTGTTCTACGGCTTCCTTCTGAAGTACTTCATCAAAAATACGCAATGCCACACCTAGCCTAAAGAAAACAAAGTGAGGTGGGGGGGGGGGGGGAGAAGAAAGCAGAACAAGAAGAGGTAGGTTAACGGACTTAGTAGATATTGAGCTACGCTCCTCTAGGCATATAGCTATCTTCAAATTTCGCGCTGAGTTTCCTTTGTTCAGTACACATCTATCGATCTGTCGCCGATAAGGTAAGTGTATTAGATGCACTCATTTCCCCAAAACGCCTTGTAGTCTTCGTGGAATACATTATTTTCTCGGTGTCACCTAAGCCGCTCGAGAAAAACTCTTAAAGCAGAGATAGAAATTAACTATTAGGTGTGGTTGCTAAGTGGGTAACCACTCCAAAAAATCTGGTTGCCCACTTTCAAATCTGGTTGCGGACATGGACTAGAATGAAATCAGGTTAGCCTTGGGTTAGCTTTACTCAAGTATGATCACGAAGGCATACACGCTTACTTAAATTACTTTTGACAACAGCCACGTTTAAACCTAACCTAACCTGTTTGAAGTAAGCTTAAAATGTTGTTTATGTGTAAATCAGATTAAATTTGAAAATCTCATGACGTATATAATGAAATTTCAGGTTTTTGCTTATGTGTTAACAATTGCGATTTTTGAAATTTGAAAATTTAACTATACAAAAAAATCTTACAAACAAAGAGCGAACAAACGAGCTTTAATCGTGACGAGAACATTTATTAATGTTTCATGCGCAATTGAACCTCGACAAGGCGATCATCGCATGCATGTGCTGACGTCAACAATGCTTAAAAGATAAAGTAACAATTTATTCATGGTTCAGTGCGAATCGATTTTTATAGGACATGCCATTCTCTTGGTATTCTTTAAGGCCACTGTTAGAGCACGTGCAATCGACTTGAAGGGTTACACGAAATAGCCTGAAAAGTTGATACGGGAGAGTGAAGTTGATTCAGACGCGGCCTGGTTCGGACAAACTGATTCTTTCAGTCGACACTATTCGCACGCGGCTTAAAATTTATCCCTTGTGCGCGACACTATAGAGATTATGAAAATCTGTTCGCCAGAACAATCACAGCGAAGGTAAGTAAATAAGAAATAAAATTTGTTATCGGGAGTGTGAAAAGAATTTTGAGGTAGGTTTGTTCGTGAATTTGTAGAGAGGTTATACGAGAAATGTTAACAGTTAGATATTTATTCATGAGGGACAGTACTATACTTAAACGTGTTTGCAGTTTCATTTCGGCCATTTGCGTCGTTAGGCCTTAAGAAGGTTTTATTTGATTTCTGGCGTGGTGAAGTTGATTCGGACACAACAAAGAGGGTTTATTCGGACGTATTTGGTTAGAAAAAGAGGGTACACAAAAAAAAGAGGGCAATTTCTTCCTTTCAGGGAAGATATGAAGCGAGCACCAGAAGATAAGAAAATGAAAGCTGCAGTAGTAATGTCATATCTCCTAGCCCTGCTTCTAATTGAAGCAAAGCTGGTAGTCAAGTGATTGTGATTTTGTATAATGTGATAATGTTAGTCTAGTTGTGATAACATTTTCGGGCTCTTTTGATAATAAAGTTACCTAGTATTTCATTAAAATGGCGAAAAGCAGTTTATCCGAGACAGCCCCGCGATAGTCCGAAGCAACCCCATATCTAGGGGTTGCTTCGGAAATTGCAGAGGTTTTTTAAAATATATAAATATATAGCTTATCGTGTGACAACTGAAAAATCACATGTACAGGTAAATTACGAAAGGTTTAGAGTACAAAATACGATAAACGCATTCACTATTTGGTTCCTGATTAACCAACAGGGAGAAAAAATTTGATTTTCGTCCAAACAAATCCCACTTTCCCTTACAGCCGAACTAAGACCATGATGATAATATTGCCGAAAATAGAATTTGTAAATGTTGATCTGTTTTTAAGTTATCATGGAAATGGTGGACGGATAACTGTACAGCCCAAACGTGCATTCTTACAAGTAGCTTTTAGCTAAAGCTCCCAATAAGGAAGCGTTATTATCCTGTCCATTCTTAGGATTGGCGGTTACAAACAATTTGAAAACAGTAACTGTTTTGATTGTTACATATAATAATTAAAATAAACATTATCGTGAAAGGCATACAATAAGAAAGGGTTTTTTGGAAATCTAGCCCCTAATATTATGTTCCCACTCAGCATTTAATCTAGTTTAAGTACGCCAATCTAGATTTCAAACAGAAGTATGAACAGTGAGTGTACAATCAATATCTAGATTAAAAAAGTTAAAACTAAATAATCTCAATCCAGTTCTGTAAACTAGATGAACTGGCTATCCAGATTAATTTCATTCCTAGCATGCCACCACTTCCTGTTCGCACTTCGAATCCAATGGCCTTTTGACATCCAGGATTGTTGTTTAGACCAACTGATTTCTTATTTGGTTCAAGTTTTCATAATAGACATGGCCAACAAAATTAATTCCTCTATTTTGTTAAATTATATGGATCGAGTAATTGATGACAACTAGAAATTAAGATAAAGTATTATGCACTTCTGGAGACTGCGCAGTGCAAACAGTCTGGATAACAAATATCCAGATAAAGAAGAACTAGATTTACTTAATGTGGATTTTGATAATCTAAATATTGCAGTGCGAACATAGTATAAGATTCTGCTTCCGGTTCTCATCGAGGTTAGACGTCTCTTTCCTAGCTCCTGCTTCTTCGTAGGGCTAGTACATCGCCGGTTTTTTCAAGACAACTTTTATCGTATTTTTATTTTCTTTAAGGTATTTCTCTCTCCTTTTATACTTTTCCTTTAATTTTTCTTTAACTCTTTTGTTTTATTCGGTTGATTATAGATTTTTCGTTTGACTATATACTATCGTTTTTTCTTTCTTTGTCTATCAATTTTACGCCTTCTGTTCATTTCTGCTTGTTTAATTGATTTATCTTTCTTTTTTTTTTCTTCTTTCTAAGTAGCTTTTATTTACTTACTTAGTTTTTAATTTTTAATTCTTTTAATTCAATTTTTGTTCATTTTGTTTTTTATCATGGGTTTTTAGCTTAAACACGAGCTATCGATTTCAACGTTGCTTAGCGTGTCTTCATTTGAACGTGTCTTAGCGTTACTTTCTTTTCTTCTTTATAATCACTGTTTTTTATTCATTTCCTTAGTTGTTTCTGCGGATTTTTTTTTTAGTTTGCTTAATTTTTCAATTTTCAATTTCTATTTACTTATTTCATGGGGTTATTATCTGACCACGTGTTACCGTGTTCAACGTTAACAGGTCTATTCCGACTGCTTTATAGCGTTTTTTCTTTCTTTCCTCTTCTTAACACTACTTATTTTATTTATTTTTTCAACTGACATCAAGTTGTTGTTTTCTTTGTTTATATTTTCTCCACTTTGGCCGCTATTTTCATAGCGATCAGCGGGAGATGATTTCAAGTCTACTGATTGTTAGATAAGCCACTAACAGTTCTACTCCTTTTCCATCGCCTATTTCGCTTTTATTTTTATTTGACCCAACTTGTTCTTTGTGTTTTATTTTATTTCATATTTTGTTAATTTTTTACTTCGGTATTTCCTTTTTGGCTAGGTCTGCCACGTGCGTGGGGTTTCTTAGCTTTCTGCTTATTTTCGATTATTGATTGCTTAGTGCATTATTTTCTTTTTTTTTATCGTTGATTTACCGTCCATTCGATCAACGAACTTCTCATTTCCATTAAGGTTTCCTGTCTCATTTGTTTTTTGATATCATTTTATCATTTTCCGTTTTATTTATCCATTCATAACTTAATTTCGATTAAGTTACTTTCTTTTATTATATTTAATTTATTTTCACTTCAACTGCCCCCTTCGATGACCCCAGGTCGGGTCTGATTCATAATCCGCTTATCAGCTATCATCTATTCCCCCCCCCCTTACTTCTCCCCCTGCTACTGATTATCTTATTAGTCATAGCTGATTATCTTTTGGCCCCTACGAGGCCCTGCGTTAGTCTGGGTTATTTCTAGTTTACAAAAAAAAAATATACACACCTACAACTAATTGTATATATTTATATAGAAAGCAGTTACTTTTTTATCTATGTCGGGTCTTTTACCAGCTCTTTTCATCTTTTCTAATTAAAAATTAAAACAATTATTTCTAACCAAAAATTAAAACAATTATTTCTAATTAGGTTGAGTTAAAAACAAACTTTTTTTTATTGTTGTCAGGGCAGTCTGCAGAACAATTACCATTAATTTAAAGAATGGTATATAGTATATAGTAAGCAGTTACTCATTTTTCCTCTCAGACAAGCTTCGGCCCTGCTGGTGATTTTTAGTGTGTTGATTGTTGTAAGTTAGGTCCTGCAAAGGCAACATGATCAATAATCATTCCACATTGAGTGGCAATTCCCCTGTACCACCTTCCAGCTCTGACCTTATCAACCTGGACGTTAGTTCCCTCTCAGGTTTAATCAACGAAAACTTAGACCTCATTAGGAATGCAGTCTCCCATGGCCAAGCAAGTGGAAAAATTAACTTTACCAGGGCCAGTCAAACCGTTGTTAGAGGCAGTTTATTTTCTAAGGAAAGCTTTCTCTGCTAGGTGTCTTTAGTCCATCCTCTCCACTCAGGATAGAGTTGGATGTACTTGTCCTAAGTTTTTATCGAGTGTTGCAGCGGAGTACTCTGACCTCAAAGATTCCATGGTGGCACTGCAATCAGAGGTTACTTCTCTTGGCGATATTCTGCAAGGTCTTGATAGTCGTCTAGTTTGCTCTAGCTACCCTCCCACCTGTTCAGATGAGGACAAGAACCGTAGCCCCCCCCCCCCCTGTCAGGCCCACTTCTGGAAGCTCTTTAATCCCTATATCTAAGGATCACTCCCCAGAGCAGCAGGGCGCCATTGGAGGCAATGTTCATCCACCCAAACCCTGTTTTGCCACTTTGCTGGCCAAGGGACGGGCCAGGAGCCGACATCGGACACACCAGCATCCCACATACAAAATGATGGTGGAAATGACAGACTGTCCATCTCTGGTAGATGCCAAACGTGAACTACGAGATGCATTGCCAGCTGACATCAGGACCTCTGGACTGGAGTCGATTAAGATATCCAAGTCCGGAATCGTCCTAGAAACAGCATCCCAAGTTCAGCACACGACAGTTGGGGAGGCCTTTAAGAAGAAATTAACGGTGAAAACCATCCACAAGAGCCGACCACAAGTTATTTTCACTGGCGTGGATGCTGGTGTCACCCCAGAGGAGTTTGAACAGGAACTGGAAATCGATAATCCAGATATCTTTGGAGCTGATACTCTCAGGGGCTCCCCAAAACCACTTCAAATAATCGCAAAGAAGAAATGCCGCAACCTTACTAGAGAGAATTTCATAGGGGAAGTTGATTCCACCTTACTTGAGGTCCTGCTTCAGCGAGGCAAGGTTGTCCACAGCCTCCTTCGTTTCAATGTGAAGGAATATGTTCCCGTGACTAGGTGTTTCAGGTGTTGCGATTTTGGCCACGTCGCTAAGGTCTGCAAGAACGATATCTGTTGTGCAAAATGCGGCATGGGTCATGAAATAACAGCATGCACATCGCAAGCTCAAGCCTGCATAAACTGCCAGTGGGCTGGGTTGGAGCATAGAGGCCACTGCGCCTGTAGCTTGGATTGTCCTATCTTTCGCCGCCGTCTCTCCATTCAGCAACTAAGAACCAATTATGAAGTTTAAAACTGTAGAATTTGGACAATTCAATGCGGGTCGGGGTAAGCAGGCCACTCAACTTGCTATCCACCTGGGAAAAACTATGGGGTTGAACTTCATAACGTTGCAAGAACCCTTTGTTAATAAAAAGGTCTCAGGCATGACAACAGAGGTCGGGATGACAGAAGGGTCCAAAGCAGCTAATATTGAACTCTCACCCCACATCAAATATATTGTGTTATCCCAGTTCCCTACCAGCTGTTACAATTCTATTCTTGTAGAAACAGGGAACTTTTCCTTTGTGGTGATTAATGTTTATGCTGCTCATAGTAGCCCTCTCTCTCCAACCCTACAGGCAATAGCAACCCCTAATGTTCTTCTCATTGGTGACTCCAATGCCAAGTCATCTGTCTGGGAAGGATTAATCGACGATGAGCGAGGAAAAGTACTCACAGATATCCTATTGCAGCATGGGCTGGTTGCCGTGAACTCTCCAGATAGTGCATTCACTAATGGTTGCAGTTGGATCGATCTGACTTGCCAGCAGAACCTACAGCTTTTCAACTGGCAGGTTCACGAGGAAGAATCCCTAAGTGACCACAGGTGGATCACATTTGAGATCAACCTTGACCCAACTTTCATAATTGACAACAGGGGATGGAACCCCAAACGAGCAAACTGGGCAGCCTTCTGACAACATTTGGCTAAGGCCATCCAGGACCTCCCAGACCCCAGCCTCTGCTCTACTAAAGAGAGTCTTAACAAGGTGGCAAAAGGTTTCCAGGTTGCCTGCGAGACAGCCTGCAGTCATTCCATGCCAACCAGAGGGCAGCTGTTTAAGCAATACAAGTCCTGGTGGAGCGACGATTTGAAGATGCAACGTCGCAGAGTTAATGCAGCCAGGAAGTCCTTCCAGGCAGCCCAAGATCCCAACCTGAGGCAACAGCGGAAGGAGCTTTACTCCCAAATGAGGAGGCAGTTTAAGAGGGCGATCAAGAGAGCCAAACTCGAGAACTGAAAGAAGTTCTGTTGTGAGGCCAGCAACAAGGATCCTTTCTCACTCCCAACTAAACTTTTGATAGGGACAGAGAGGCGGTCTATTCCTCAGAAAACTGTTAAGGAGGGAAATAATTACACATCTAATACAGCCGACACAACCATCGCTCAACTCTGGAAATATTTCCCACCAGACACTAGCCCTCCAACTATCACTCATGCACTCCAGACCAGAGTCTCCCAAGTCAACGACATCACGGGGCCTGAAGTTAAGGACGCAGTCAGCTCCTTTCATCCCAGGAAAGCAGCTGGTCCCGACGGTATCCCCATTATGGCTCTGGGCCATATAATTGATGTCTCATTGGCTTTTATGGTGCAATTGATAAACCAGCTTCTCAGGATTGGTTGTTTCCCAAAGATCTGGAAGAGGGGCTTGGTCTGTTGGCTGCCTAAAGACACTAACTCTCTCCGTCCTATATACCTTATGCCTCCACTGGGTCGTCTTCTAGATCGAATCTGTGCTCGTAGGTTATCCTACCAATTGGAGAAGATGGGTATGCTTAACGACAACCAGTTCGGTTTCCGTTCAGGACGCAACACCATCATGGCCGTGAAAAGTTTACAGGCCACCCTCAACCAGATCAAACAATCAAAGGAACATTTCAAATGCCTTCAATAGCCCCAATCACGACTGCATGAAGCATGCCTTACAAGGAATCAATTGTGCAACATACTTTAAAAACATTGTTATGGACTTTCTGGACGAGCGAGAGGTCATCAGTAATGGTATTACCTGGACGATGGAGAGAGGATGCCCACAAGGCTCCTCTCTGGGCCCTATCCTCTGGAACATTTTGATGGAGGGCTCGTACAGTGGTAGAGCAATGCAAGCTTGGGAAAGGCAAATGCCAGGCCTTTGCAGATGATGGCCTCGTGATCCTTTCGGCCTCCTCAGCTATGAAACTTGAACAAATGGTTCCAGTGGTCTGGGAGAGCTGCCAACAATGGGCTCGGAGATGCTCCCTGGAGTTTAACCTGGATAAGACCAAATGTCTCTTCATTCCTCACTGCCAGCTCATCAGACCTCCAGTTATCAAGCTTGAAGGGAACGTGGTTCCCATCGAAACTTTCCTGAAATACCTCGGCTTTATCCCTGAGAAGTCGGGTAAATGGCTAGACCATGTTGCCCATCTGTCTCAGAGAGTCAGGCCGATCGGTAGCAGACTGTTCACCTTTGCAAGAAAATTATGGGGCCTGACCACCAGGGCCATGAGGATACTATTGCTTAGGATTATCAGGCCCATGCTCCTGTATGGAGCAGAGGTTTGGGGTTTCAGGGCAAAAGACAGTCGTATCAGAAACCACCTCTGGGCTGCTCAGCGCTCCTTCCTGTTGGCCCTTGTAGGAGCATATCACACCACTGCTAATGAGTCCCTAAGCATCCTGGCAGGGTGTCCCCCACTTCACTTGGAAGCCGAAGCTCGCTACAGGGTACAATTAGCACGGAGTAATAGTTACCTGGGATATGAGCCACCTCTATCAGCTGCTGAGTCGAGACCTCCCTGGACCTATACTACCATCCCGATACACAGTTGGCTATCTCCTAAATACGAGGCTGACTTGGAAATATACACAGATGGATCACACGTAGGTGAAAATACTGGATAGGCTTTTGTGGCTTTTAGAGGCAAGGACATTATAGGACAATCCTCCTTCAGCCTTCATCCTACCTGTTCTGTCTTCCAGGCTGAAGTGCAAGCCATCTCTGAAGCTCTAGTGTGGCTGGCAGAATTCAAGAAAGCAGGCCACGACCGTATAGGCATCCTCTCTGATTCTGAGTTCGCTCTGATGGCTATTGTCAGCAATAAGACCACCACTAATTGCTCAGCAGATTTTATCCAAGGTGAGGCAGCGCTTCGAAATTTCCTTGGTCTGGTTGAAAGCCCACATAGGAATACCTGGCAATGAGGCAGCAGACAGCGCAGCAAAGAATGCTGCCCTGGCCTTTCCCACTCGTCTCAACTCAGAGGTCCAGCCCTCCTTCCAGAGTTACAAGAAAACTCTACGTTTAAATATTACCATGATTGGCAGGAGCAATGGTCCTCGAGTGTCAAAGGTAGACCTGTTTATAATTATATTCTAAGGTCTCAACGGTCATGCTGAATCTGTCTTTGTATGCGGTCCAGTTCATTACAGGTCATGGACCATTTTTACAATACCTGCAGAGGTTTAAGCTAAGGGAAGATGACCGTTTGTGTCCTTGCGGCAAAGGGTCACATAACCCGAACTATATTTTGGCGGACTGTGAAGACCCAGTCATTGTAAAAGCACGGGAGGAGCTACATGCATCACTCAAAAGAAAGGGTTACGCCATTCCTTACCAGAAACAAACCTTGATGAGTGCCAACCTGTTAACAGACCTAATGCAGTTTGCTAAGTCTGCAATCTTTGCTCACTGTTTCTGAAAGGGAGCTTATTCCTCTAGTATTACTTTCTTATTGGAATCACTCAGTATTGTAATAATTACCAATATTTCTCATTTCTGCCACGTCTTTAGGGGGTAATATTTCATTAAAATTATATTTGTATAAGTGTGTATTTTCATGTATGCGTGTGTGTGTGTATGTGTGAGTGGGTGTGGGTGTGGATGAAAATTTGTATGTATGTTTCTATGTATTAAAAAAGAAGGACAGGGAGAAAACTGTTGTTGTTAGACCACCTAAATTGTGAGGAATGGCGTTATATGTATATATGTATAGTAAAAGGCGACTCGTTTATTGCATCGTTAGATAACTTTCTGTGAGATTGAACATTGCTTGGACAAATAGTTTTGTTTTTTGTGATTGAATTTTCACCGTCGTTGTTACGGAAGGTTCTCTATAAAGCTTTATCCTTCCCTTCATGTGTCTGTCTTATGGTCCTCTGGACTAGGAGGGCAGGGGCATCCCCCCAAACAATCAAAGTATAAGGGTGTAAATTAGTGGACGAATGTCACAGCAATCAGATGAACGACTGGAGTATTAATCGGAGACTGAGCACATGGTGCCTCAGAATATAAACAAACAGCGTTATCAACCCGCGCATCCCCGCGTTTCAAATAGTTTGCCCCGTCTACCATTGCTATGCAAGACAAGTAGTGAAGTAGTTGGGGCAACACGTGGATAAAAGGCGAGGCCGATGAATCAAAGGGTACTGGCTTGATCCACTAGGAAAGGTAAAATTGGATTAATGGAGACGATACGAGCGAGACAAAGCGACCACGAACGATGGTGATGGAACTTCTGCTTCTTGAGCAATGATGAAGTTTGCCTCTCAACAAGTGTCCAGAGTTTAATACGGGAAGACAGGCCACAGCATATAAGGCAAGTGAGTAGCCAGTTTAATGAGTCTATGCTTTCACACTTTATTCATTAGCCCATTTCACCTTCTACGTATTCTGAGTTGAAGGTGAATTAAAAGTGTCATCCCATGGAAGCCATTGATGACGTCCACCCTGCTCCTTCTGATATCATCGAAGCAATACAACCAATTACTCGACGAGTTACTAGTGATTGCGCTTCTCAATACCACGATGGTCCACCCATACTGCCGTTACTACAGGTGAAGAATTGGCTCTCGTCGAAGCCGTCTACTACCGTTGCCTGGCTGACGACATTCGTCAGCTGCTCAAACCCACTCAATGCGCGGGCCCGTTTGCGAGGTATGGAATGCGTGCAAGGTAAAAGCACTATACGATCTCATCCTCTTAAGTTTAATTATGTGCTACGGCGACGTAGTTAACATTTTTACTTCAGTTTTTGTGTACTCATCTATTAATGAGACTTTGCTAATTTTGTGTTTATTTTACGATTCTATCAGGACTCCACATTGCCCCTTCTGCCAGTTGTTTCTGGAACTTGTGGAATTGTGTACTATAAACGAAATCTTCCTCACGCAACCTGCTAATGAAATACTGCCATGAAGATGACTTTTATGCTATGTATCCGAAGATGAATTTTATAATTATCAATACTACATTTTCAATTAATTTTGCATTATAATTTATTAATTAAACTGTTATTAAAAATTTCTTTAAGAAAAGTCTCCATTGCTCACTCTTGAAATTTTTTGTGACAGTGAGTGAACTTAGCCTTGGTATTTCAGAACATGGCTATCCATATGTGAAGGAATGTAGTAATAAGGTATAAAATGCGGCCTACAGCAAAAGTCGGTATTGGATTGTTTTTTCTGTTGCATCAGGACCTACTTATACTGAGTAAGAGAGATTAAAAACTAAAAAATTCCGAAATTTTAATATCTTTTCATTACTGACTCTTTCTGCTGCAATATAATATTTTGGAGAAATTTCTTGTGATTAAGTATTATATTTAATGCAGTTTGATTATTTTAGCATTTGTTGGTTAAAGCTACGTGTGCCAATTGACTTCCCTGTGAGTGTGATTGAGCATAGTCTAGTAAAAGAAACAGCTTTATATCAGTCCAAGTCATCAACGTCAATATTATCCTATTGGAAAAAATAGGAGAGTAAATAGTAAAGTGGAAAAATATGGCAAAGAAATATAAGACATTAGAAGCAGCAGTTCTTGAAAGAATAGCAAAAAATAGATACAAAAGAGACATTGAGTACTTTAATAAAAGGTATGGTTTATTAATGGAGCAAGTGGAAGAGTATCCAGAAGAACGCAAAATTGTGTTGTATGCTATTCATCATTGTGGGATGAGGGGGGCAATTGTGTTACAGCAATCAGGTGAACGAACGGAGCATCAATCGCAGGCTGAGCACGTGGTCCCTCAGAATGTAAAGAAAGCGTCATCAACCCGTACATCTCCGTGCTTCAAATAGTTTGTCCCGTCTATCATTGTTTATGCAAAAACAAGTGGATAAAATGCAAGGATGATGAAGCAATGGGTACTGCCTTGAGCAATCCACTAGGAAAGGAAAACTTGGATTAATGGAGACAATACAAGCGAGATGAAGCGACCACCGACAATGGTGATGGAACTTCTGCTTCTTTGAGCAATGATGAAGTTTGCCTCTCCACAAGCATCTACAGTTTAAGATGGGAAAACAGACCACAGCATATAAGGCAAGTGAATACCCAATTTAACAAGTCTTTGCTTCGCCTTTTATTCCTTTGCGCATTGCACTTACTATGTATTCTGAATTGAAGGTGAACGAAAAGTGCTGTCCCACTGTGTCCACCCTGCTCCTGAAATTGTCTATGCAATACAACCAGTGACTCGAACAGCGACTACTGACTGCGCTTCTTAATACTACGAGGGTCCACCCATACTGCTATTATTACTGATTTAGAATCAGCCCCCATAGAAGCCGTCTACTATCATTCCTTGGCCGAAGAGGTTCGTTAACAGTGCAAACCCACATGATATGCAGGGACGCTTGCGAGGTAGGGAATTTGCACGAGGTAAAATCGCTGTGATATCTGGTCAGTTCAGCTATGTGCTATAGCGACGTAGTTAAGATTTTTACTTTAGTTTTTGTGTACTCTTCTATTAATGAGACTTTGCTAATTTTGTGTGTTTATTTTATGATTTTATCACGGCTCTACATTTCCCCTTCTGCTACGTTATCTCCGGAACTCATGGAATTGTGTGCTATAAACGTCATCTTCCTCATGCGACCTGCTAATGAAATACTGCCATGAAGTTGACTTTGAACCCAATGATGAAATTTATATAGATGAATACTTACCATTTAAATTAATTATGCATTATAATGTATTAATTAAACCATCATTAAAGTTTCTTTAATTTAAGAAAAATCTCCATTGCTCACACTTAAAATTTATTGTGACAATGAAAGTTTATATGGGAAAACATTTGATTTTATGTTAATTTATTTGAAATCTGGAATAAATACTCTACAATACAAATAATGAAACACATATTTCAGTATTTCTCAAAAGTCAACCCTAACAGGATGATGAAATAGAGAATGCAATAGGGGATGAAAATACACTGACCCAATTTTCATGTTTCTAATTTTCATTTTCTAGCTTCAAAAATATGGCTTCTTAATATATTTGTTTAATTCGAACGATGTTCCATAGATGGCACCACATGAAAAATTAAAATGCTCTGTAGAAATGTTTTCTCGAAAACAGACCCTGGCCAAGCCATAGTGCATGCCATCTTCTGTTTCTTTCGTTCATTCAGTTATTTGGTTGTGGTCTTGGTGGTAAATTTGTTTCGAATATTCTCTTCATTCTTTGTTCTCATTTTATTAACTGTGTTGGTGCAGTATCAATTGTCATAGATCTAATTAATAGCTAATTTCAGTTTAGCAATATTTCTTCTTTTTCTTTTAGTTATGAATGTAGCACTTGAGAAAAAGTAGGGAATCTGCTGCTCTGGAGTTGCACTAATTCTTTCGAGATGAATATTGAAAAGACTAACGTTATGTGTTTTCACCAGCGAAATCAGCGAAATAAGCCATTGTTCCCTTGAATTTTTTAAGAGAAGTCATTAAGCTTAGCCACCACCACGATTACCTATCTTTGACTCACTTTTTTACCAGATCTGTCTTGGGATTCCCATATTGATGCACTATTAGCTAGACTTAATAAAAAACCATGATATTATCTCCGGGCATTACTATTTACGAGGGACAATCAAATAAAAACTGGAAATATTATTTTACAGATCCTTTATTACAGACAGATTTGGAGCAAGTACACTATTTTTCAATGTAGTCCCCCTGCGTTTCTGTGCATTTGATTCGGGAGAGCATAGATACCTCGGGAAAAAATCTTTTGGCTGCGCACGCAGCCACTCATGCACCGCGTGTTTCACCTCCATGTCAGTCGCGAACTTGTGGCTACCTAAGGAATCTTTTAGTGAGCCAAAGATGTGGAAGTCAAGAGGATGCGAAGACGGGAGAGTAAGGAGGATGGGGGAGGCACTACAAACACAAGTCCTGGATACTCGGCATGGTCGCACGAGGCCGTATGAGGTCGTACGTTGTCAGGCTGGATGAGAACGCCTTTTGAGAGGAGTCCGCGGCGCTGCTGCGTGTAGCAGGTTTCAGAATGTCACGCACTAATTCACTATAGGTGGCACTGGTCACCGTCTTGCGATGTAATATTCCACTATGGGACCCTTGTGGTCCAAGAACAATGTCAGCATCACGTTTCATGCGGATGACTGGCTGTGGAAGTTTTTCGGCTTTGGTGATGTCGATTGCTGCCATTTCATACTGGATCACTCGGTCTGTGGTTGGTTGTGATGGACCCAGGAATCGTCTCCAGATACAATCCACTACAAAAAGGGGTCATCTTAAAGTTCGTAGCGGGGCAGCAGTTCGTCTCCCTCTCCTTCATTCATATTTAAATGTTGTGCCAATTAATAGTCCGAAAAGGAAGAAGAAAGCAGATGTAGTAGTTCATAGTTTAATTTGTAATACTGAACGTTTTCGAACGGAACTAACCGTTCATCTTCATTAGCACATACATTAGAGAGTGATACACACAAAATAAAAACAAAAAAAAAATGATGGAAGTCGTATGCAACAAACAATCACATGACATCCCAATCCCTATGGATGTCATGTGACGCTTTAGCGAGAGTGTTATTTGCTTTATTTATATAAAAGGCCTCTTTAATAATTCTTTTTTTCCAATTTTCTTCCCCCCCCCTAAATAAATTGGGGAAATTTTGGAATTTTTTAAAAATAAATTTTATTATTCTTTTTAAGTTAATTTATTTTATTGGTTTTTTTCCGTATTTCTTCTTCGGAACAAGAGAAGAAACTATAACTTTTTTTAAGACTTATACCCAATTTTATTACATGTAACAACCATTAATCTTACTCGAATATTAAAACTGCAAAAATGGTTTCTCCGGATTATTCTGCCTATTTCTAGGTCTTCTTCAATGTCTCATTTCCCACTATTACGTATTCTAACAATCTGTCAAATATATTTCCTCCCACCCTGTTCATTTATTTACAAAACTTTTAAGTCCCAATTATCTTTGCCTACCCCGCTCATTGTTCGGCGCAACCTGGACTGTCATAATTTTAATACACGCATTGCTAATAAAATTAGGCCACAAACTTCTTTAAGTTATCGCAATAGATGTGTTTGCCATACTGGTATTTAATACTGGGCTCTTTTACCAATTGAGATCCGTTCTCTTGTTCCATATTCTATATTCCGAAAAAACTTTTCATATTAACTCTTGTTCCATATTCTATGTTCCAGAACTATTGCATTAATTATATATCATTAAATTCAAAGATTAGTTTTTGATGTTTAACCTAGCTGTATATTTTTTGAGCCGAGTTTTTATTAACTACTTTAATGCCTAGTGGTTTGGTATACTTTTTATTTATTGTTCTGAGGCCCTACTGAGTTTTTTCCTTGGGTCTGTCTTAATTCTAATTGATTTAGCTTGATTTTTAGTCTTATTTGAGTTTCTATTACTTTGTTTATATTTTTTAACAGGTCGTCGTATTTAGTCTTATTTAGTCTATTTAAACTTATTTAGTTGTTTTAATCATTTTTTGTATTGAATCTTAATTAATCTGCTATATCTTTAATTAATTTAATTATTATCATGAACAGTGTTCGCTAGGCCTAACTTGTCGGTCTTGTATCATACAGGCCTACTTGGACACTATTGTTATTGTTTTTTATTTACCCCAAATAAATAAATGTATAAATTAATTAATTAATTAATTAATTAATTAATTAATTAATTAATTAGTCCTAAATAAAAAACTTCATTTCACATTAGTAGTCCATTGCTATTATCATAGCGATTACAATCTCTTTGGTAATCACTTAGTTCTAAAAATAAAATAAGTAATAGATTTATTTCAAAATAAAAATTTTGGTATACTTCTTCATTTAGTTAATTTAGTTAAATATGACTAAAGAAGTACTTAAACGTACGTGTTAATAAGATACCGCATGTGATTATTCTTATCATAGAAGTTACCACATGTCTGCCTGTTTCGAGGAATCTCCTAGCTCTTATAGTGGCCCGCACCGGCTTCTCACGGTTAGGTAATGTCTAGATACAATGTAGAGTAGGGATAGGAGTTTATTTATATATTTAGTCATATCCACACACATATATTGCAAAATGTCATCAAAAAAAGAGCCCAAGCAAAGATAGGGGAATCAGCCAGTAAATAATAAAATTAATTGAGGATACAAAGAAGCAAATCTTCTTACTTTATTAAGAACAAATGACTGTTGTAGAAGAAATACCGAGAATACAAAATCCTGGAATAAAACAAAATTGGACATAGAATGGTAAGGCCCTGGAAAAAAAGATGATATTTTGGAGAGAGACCATCCTTTATCTGGAACGTCAGCTTTTATTTTTCAATAGCTTACCATCGTGTCCAATTTTATTAAGAGAAATTAGTATTCAGATTAATTTAGCATCTTCATTTTTTAAAATTGCGCTGTTATCTCTTGTGTTATTTCATGAGTTCTTATAAGAAAAACAAAGAAACACACACAAAAAAAGAATAAGGTTCAGTATTTTGATTGCGGACGCGTTTCGAGTGCCAAGACACTGCTAAAAATGGCTATCTTACACTATTTCTTAAAAGACGCTCAACAAACACAAAACCAGCCAAAATAACATTTATTATTTAAGGGTTTGCGAATGCTTGATATTTCGAATATAAACCTAATATTAAATCAAATAACGAATACGACTCGAATACAAGGTCCTATATACTGTATAGTTCCCATGAAAATGCCCCTCAGTTTTTGAAAGCACTCACTGCGTGCGCTGCAGGGGTGCGTTGTTCGACTCGCGAGCGCGCTTTCAGTGACGTCAATTTTGCTTTCAACTTCGCTCGCGAATTCAAGAGTGTCGTTGTTGGACGGCAGTGCATTTATTCATAGCAAACAAACCGTTGAGGTCACCAATTCCAAGGAGGTTGTTAAAATCCGAAGCACTAGCTGACCAGCCCGCGAGACCACTAGGACGCCGGACGGCAATCAGTCGGGCCATCGCCGTATATTTTAGCTCTTGTACGTACCTTGAAGGGTACAAGTAACTGCGTGCGTTGGTTTATGTAAACGGGTTCAAGGGCGCATGTTTACGTAAACGTTGAGGAAATCTTAAGCTAAGAAACCAAATACAAATTGTAAACCTCAACAAAATCTATTAAATGAAAGTTTTCCATATAGGCTACTGTATTAATTACATGGCAATTAAATCATTACTTGAATTACCAAAATGTCATTTAACGTATCTTATCCATAAAATAATATCATTAGCAACAGATGAAAACGTTATTAATTTAATTTAAAATTATTGCGATAGATATTTGTAGATAATCGGAAATAAATGATGGTAGGAAGGTCCTTTATTGAGAGTACAATTTTCCGTGAAAATAAAATTGTGTTATTAAAGCATAACCTAACGCTTTGTAAAATAACTATCCCCGTATCCATTTTAAAATGTTTTTTTAACCCATCTTTTATAATATCCAGTCTTTATGTTGATAAAATTTTATCGTACATTAATTATATCTATTGTATAAAACTTCATATTTCTTCAAATTAGTATGTTTTTGAGTTCATATGAATTTTTAATCCTGAAATTAACAATAATTTTTTTAAGAAATTACTAAGAAACTGGGCTATCAAACGCGTCACCGAATAAAATATAAAAATAATTAAAGTAGCAGAAGAATGGAGCTACTAATCGGTTTCAGAATGTCCGTCTGTCCGTCCCCTTCATAATTTCCACATTTTCTGATGTAGAAGTTTAGTTTGGTTTTGATTAGCCCACTGGATTGGAGTTTCGGGGGTGGTGACCAAAAGGTCTACGTGTATTTATGCATATAAAGGAGTGAAACTCGGTATGCGATTCCTCTAAGCAAGATCTCCATTATTATGAAGTTTAGGCCAAATTGTCCCAGTGGGGTCGGAGTTGTGGGGGTGGCAGTTAGTTGGTCTTTACAACATATGGCATGTGATATGTCATTCGATCGGAAATGATGAGAAACGAAAGAATATAGAGCTTTTTTACATTTTCTAAATATTACGTTCGAGAAAATCAATTTTTCGATTTAAACAAATTGGGGAGGGGGAAAGTGAGATAAAAGGGTAAAAAAAAATGCTAGAATGTGTTGTCATCAGGAGCAAAGTGTATGTAAAATTTAAGAGCGAATGGAAAAGTGGAAGTTCTTCAAAAATCCACTGAAAGGTTCCCTACCATCTCACAAGATCCAAGAGCGAGTTAATATAAGGATGGTAAAAATAGATCTCATGGCTTCCGCTACTTTCTCGGGAGGATTGATTTTTTGTTATAACTGATAAATCCTCCTTGTGTGCTGTTATACTTGTATATAAACTTGATTTGGAAGCGAAATTTTTGGTTTTAACTTTCTTGCTTCTTCTGTTTTAATAATACGTGTATAATACATTTTTAATCACTCTATTTTCTTGTTGGTTTGGTTTAAAAATTATTTGGAAATATCTGTTTCTTCTTTTTTAAAAATACTAGTACATGTATCATTATTAAGTAGCGGAAGAATGGAGCACTTATTGGTTTCACAATGTACGTCTGTCCCCTTCATATTTTCTACATATTTGACGTATTAGGTTGAAATTCGGAATGCAGCTTACTATAAGCATGTCCTACTTCAATATTTAGTTGCTTTTTTTTATTTATTTTATTATTATTATTATTTTGATTGGTACACTGGAGTCGGAGTTACGGGAGAGTGAATTAGAGGGCACAAAAGATCTACGTGATGCTCTTTTGTTTTATGTAAAGAACTGAAATTCTGTATGCAGATTCCTCTAGGCAAGATCTACATAACGATGAAGTTTGGGCCAAATTGTCCCAGTGATGTCGGAATTTTGGGGGGCGGCAGTCACTTGGTCTTTAGAAGTATTGTATTAAAAATACGAAAAGTATCATATCGAAAATGATGAGAAATGAAAGAAGATAGAGCTATCTTATATTTTCTAAATACTACGTTTGAGATAATCAATTTTTTATTTAAAAAAACTGGGAGTTAAAAAGTGCAGATAAAAGGGTAAAATAATGACCTTAGGGCCTCCTCTACTTTCCTATACCCTCACAGGAGGATTAATTTCTTGTTCTTTATAAATTCTATTCTGGTATTTATCGTTTGAGTTAGTGACTATTATTCTTCCTCTTTTCTGCTTGTGATACCATTAAAAGGTGTCTTTTAAAAATAATTTTTTAACTTAAAACCTTATTATTCCAAATTAATTTTGAAACTTTTGAAATTATTAATCGATTAATTCCTTAAAAGTTTTTTATTACGATTGTCTGTACCTAAATAAGACTCTATATATGTTCAATATCTCCGATCGTCTCTCCCTTTCATCCGTTTTTGGGCATAGTCTATGGTTTTATCCTTATATCCTAACTTCTAATAACCATGCTTATATGTACACAAGATATTAATCATCCTCCCGAGGAAGGAAAGTAGCGGAAGCCCTGAGTTCATCTATTTTTACTTCATCATTTTTACTTTTTAACCCCCCCCCCCCAATTTTTATTTATAAAAAAATTGATTTTTTTCGAACATAATATTTAGAAAATATTATAAAAAAATCCTATCATCTTTCTTTTCTCATCATTTTCGACCATATGTTGCCATAGTTCTAAAGACCGAAGTGACTGCCACCCCCATAACTCCGACCCCATTGGGACAATTTAACCCAAACTTCATAGTAATGTGAATTTTGCCTAGAGGAATCTGAATATCGAATTTCACTTCTTTACATACCTAAATACCATATAATCCTTTACACATGGAAATACCACACTGGTCCCTTCTAACTCCCACTGGGCCATTCAAAACCAAAAAAAGTCGTGATTTTGGCCAAATTTACTGATTACTGTCAACCCCTCCAGTTGGGATAATGATTTGTTATCGAATAAATATTAATATAAATATTTAATATAGAAGTCAAAAAGTTTAATTTGCTACATTCAAAATAATGTAAGAACACACATAATTTAAGTCTGGGCACAGGTCAGTGGGGTGAGTGGGCGAGTCAGAAAATAGGCCTTTATGCACAACAGCTACGAAAACCAATGACATTGGAGTCCTCGTGAACTTGTCACCACTGTCTCAGAAAACTGCGACCCTGAAGGGTTTCAAGGAGCATTGCCCAATGCTAGGGATAGAGGCAGAGAGATATATATTAGCCTAAGTTGCTAAGTGAAAGGATGGAAGAGAAAGAAGATCGTTCGAAATTTCTTAACTAGCACAGTTTAATTTTCCCTTGGATGGAGGGTGACTTTCTGGTATGAACAGATGTGGGCTTCTGGGTAGCTTCTTTCACCCAATAAGTGACTCGCTCGCTTTTTTCGATTCTTCCGAACCGTTTATTATCTTCTCGAGATGGCGGGCAACTAAATTTCTTCTTTAGTCCTTGCTTTCTTCGCTTGCTCTTTCCTCTCCCTTTTTCCTGTTTCTGGGTTATTTTTATTTATTATTTTATTATTAGTACTGATAATCCAATATGTCCATCCGCGGCCTGTATGGCTAGAAGCCGACGAGTAGGGTCCGTGGATGAACCTGGATTAACGACTGCTGTATGATGGTCACAGCACTCGGGGGGGGGGGGTGAACATCGTGAATCACGGATGGTCACCCATCCAGTGACTAGCCGTACCTGATGTTGCTTAACTTCACAGAAGTTGTGTTTCAGTGAAAGCCCACCAGGCCACGGCCTCCCGTCGAATTAGATCGTCGAATTTTTTTATCTTATTTTCTTTTCCAATTCGGCGATCTGACAACATGATTTCTTGGCCAGAATAATCTTTCCATTTTAGGAAGTGTAGGACACTTTCAGCTACTGCTTGTCTTCTTTTCCATGTATCCGAATTTCTCACTCTTCTAGTGATGATTTGTCTTTTGCTTGAAATGTCTTCTTCGTTTTACGAGGAGGTTCATTGTCAGTGTTCTCATCTCGTGAATTTGAATCTACCGGTTTAACCACAACATTCGCATCCGGAGGAGGAGTAGTATGTAATTTATTAATTTCTGCGTGTGGAATTCCTCTGTTCCTTCATCATCACTACTCTTCTCTTCATCTGTACTTGGGCTGTAATCGTTACTACTATTTGACAAAGGCTAATGTGCATTATCGCTCTGTGGATTATTGTCTGCAGTCAAAAGGACTCTTAAATACTGACAGTTGCCGCAGTCTCTGTTTGCACAAAATGGGAATGGACAGAAATATTTTGAGAAGGACGAGAATGGTGTTACAGTTCAGTAAGAGTTCCTTCATTATCTAAACTATTATTCTGTTGTTGGATAATACTGTCTTCTGCTGTGCCATATTGAGATTCTGCCTGTATTCGTAATACCTTATTATGCAACATTACATTACTATCACCTTTAGCCTACCTTTCTCATCGCCAGCACCTTCTCATTGCTTTCCAAGGGCTGACTGGACGATTCGGTATCTTCTCGAATGCACTGCATGATGCTGCTGTCCGCCTATATTTCGAAATTCAAACGCCATTTCAACCCAGTGTTTGTAAAAAAATGAAAATAGCGAGTCGCCACTTGCTACAACAACGAACACACTGGCTGTGCCGCCATTACTTTTTGGCTCTGCAATACCGCAGTGGTGCCAGGTGCTGGTGGAAGGTGTTATCATTTGCATATAACGCTTTCTTCCAATGTCTATCAAGAATTGCCAGTTATATTAAAGGAAGAAGGTGTTATGTGCCCTTAATACTTTTTTGAACGATGGTTCGTTATGTTGTTTACACACAGCACCTTCTTCAGTTCAGGTCCATGGCTCCTGCTTGCTTTTTGGCCATGACAGCACTGCAGGAACTTAGAGGAACACATAACACCTTCTTCCATGAAATAAGTTCATTTTTTCCAAAAATGTAACATAACTCCTTCTTCCACTTGACTCTTTAATTCTGCCTTGTTGTTTCCTGTCCTCTTTCTATCCAATCCTTCTTTCATTGTTCTAATCAAACGTGAAATAGTAAATTCTCCAAAGGTGAATTGTGACACCTTTAAGTCGCTTTTAATCAGAGCAGAAATATAACATTCAAAATATTATTTAACTGATAAACCTTCTAATTTTCAGTTCCATTCTCAATTCTTGAATATAAGGTATTTGTCTCATTCCTAGCCTTATAAATATGTGGTTAAGGATAAATATAGCTGTATAAACTGATGTACAGTTGAGGATATAATTTCTTTGTCTAATTAATCTAAATTAATTTCCCATACATTCCGGACTCTTACACTCCTTGTTAAAAAGTGTTAATGACAAAAAAGCTTGATGGCAGTGCACGTTAGCAATGAGAGCATATTGTAGAAAATTTGCTTTAAAGTACGGCACCAAACTCTTCAAAAATGGGCGCCCACTTCCTTTAACATTATGTAAAAATCACGGTTTAGATCAGGGCCGTCCAGATCGTGCACGTCGCCCGCATGCAACATAAAAAGCTCGCGGGCAAAGCTCAGGGGCAAGTCGAGGAGATAGTCTAAAACTCAGGTGGGGAGTGGGTATAGTTTTTCCTATGCAGTGTTTCTAGATATTAGGGGGCAATTCCGTTAAAGGAGGCATTATTTCTTTTGTTACTGATACTTGCTTGTTTTTCGTCTCGCATAACATGGCGCACATTCCGAAAAAGCATAAAATCACTGAACCAGTATTTAAACCGGAGTGGAGAATCTGTTTTTTTTATTGTTCAGAGATCGTATTCTAAATGCTTAATATGCAACCGTGTCCTATCGGGAAAAAGAAAATACAATTCTACCTGACATCGAGAAAATTGTCACATTAAAACGAAGGAAATAAAATGGTAAACTGCCTCTTTTTTTTACAGTGTCGAATTGATAATTAGCAACTCGACTTTAAGGAACTGATCAACATAATGTGCAATAGGGGGGGGGGGAGGACTGATCAACGCTGCCCGCGGACAGAAATCTTGGACAGCCCTGGTCTAGATTGTGGGTCATGATCATAAGTCACAGCATATCCCCTACAATGTGTTCTCAATTCTACCATGTGCCACCACCGAGCTTTTTTTGTAATTAACCACTTTTTAACAATGGAGCTTTTGGACCATATTATTTTAGACCGTGGTTTGTATGCTGCGTCAACAATGGTTGATGAAATTAATGCTTCATGTAGCCGACAAAAAAGACAGGCTCCGGCATTATAAATACTTGACCATGTTTTTTGCTGGCTACGATGGTTGCCTTAATGATTCACATTTTAAAAGAATATTTATAAAAAGTATAAAATAAATAAAAAAATAAAAATCACTTTTATTTCTGGTTTATTTAAATCTTTGGAAAGATATAAAAATTGTTCTAAAACAAATAAGGGTATAAAATTTCTAGGGCGTGCAGCTGCTCAAGCTTTTGCAGAAAAGGTGAAGGTACTTTGCCTAATGAGCCAATAACTGGAGAAAATTTTTAGTTCATATTTATAATGCAGTAACATTCTGTAGAAAATTTAAGTTCAACTCAACATATTAGAAAATTAGAAAAACCACTATTGATTTTGTGAGAGCGCAATCCTAGCTGCTAAAAGTGATACTGTCAAGGTGAACAACCACATTCAGAACACGATTTCACACTCTGTGACTGAATACAACTATATTGAAACAGTTTCACGTTAATGGGGCTGTAAACAGTTGTTTAACTCACTCAATCCATCTATGAAATATTTTTATTATAGACAGAAATATTTCAATGCTCATAGTCTTTCTTTGATATTCCAAAACGTTAAGGATGCAATATCGAATTTTCCTAGCCAAACCCAATTGTACACAAAATTTCTGTACGAGCGTTTTACAGAATTCTTTCGTTTTCTCAATGTGATTATTTACTACATTAGTTCTAAGGTTTTTCATGTATTCTGTAACGTGCTAGTAAAGACGGAACGTGTTTACCCGCACGCACAGCCAACGCCCCAAGAAAGACGCGTAAAAAAATACTCGAAAGAAAACTTTCCCCTTACAGAAAATGAAAATAGTTACCAAAACCCAGACTATCAGCGTGAAGGAAAGAATACGCTTACTAGAAAGAACAAAACGGTCTCCCGAGTAAGGTGAAAAAACCTTCCGTTAAAAAATTAACCCCAATTAACTATAATGACTATTCCACAACCCAAGACTACCCAAACTTACAAAGAAAAAAAGAAAAAGCGAAATCCAAATAAATATTTTCCTTTATTGCTGATAAAAACAGAAGAATACTGAAAAGAGCAGGTTCAAATGATCTCAAACAAAAAGGTGGAACAGGGTAGTCCAGATGACGGAAGAACTAAAGCAGCGCAGCGACGATCAACAAGATATTGAGGAATTCACAGTCAGAAACAGTGTTGGAGCAGGACGAAACTGTAGAATGGGAAGAAGAGAGTTTTGGTGACAGTACTGAAGGCCTGGAAGATCAAAGGGTGGAGAAGAACTGCTCATACTGCAAATAAAAAATCGTCAACAGCAAAAATATCGAGGAAAATAAAACTGGAAATAAAAAAAAAAGTATTCAATTTCCACAACCTTTCAAAATACAACAGAGTCAGTAAAAAAAAAATATATTGACATCGTCAAAATTAAACAATAAAAAGGTACAGATAAGATAAAAAAAGAAAAAAAAAAAAACAAACCATGGATCTCCTCCACCAAGATCCTAAGGATGAATAACAAGATTCACGCTAATGTATGGACAGAGGAAACAGTAACAAAAGGGTAGGTGCGAAAAAGGGAGAACAGGACGGACCGACGTGTGCATACGCATAACAAAAGGAATGGATGAGGATAGACGGTGACAACATGGATGAGGTCCTGAAAAGAAAACGAGAATAATAGAAAATGATACAATACTACAAAATATCTTAATCTTTCATTAGGAAAGGCTGAAATCAATAATACAGACAAGGAATTTTAATATTAAAAAAGAAAAAAAATTCATAAGCTGAAACTAAGGCTTAGAGATATCAAGTAAAAAGGTTCGTTTAAGTTCAACAACGTAATCATAACATTGCAGAAAGAATTTTTGCAGGGCTTATCCTTTGTGGGGAATCAAACTACATGAAGACGAACCATACGTAAACCCATGTTCTACGACGAACAGGAGAAGCGATCCTGTTACAATGGCGGGAAAGTATTATTTCAAAAATCCAGAAAAACATATCTTATCTTGGACGAACATGATCTTGCATAAGTCAGTTAAATTAAAATCGGTGGACGATCCAAGGTATAAACGACGCTTGATCAACCGTATGCACTTAAAAGAATGGAAAACCGCCAACAAACGATGATCAACTTCATGACGAAGGGTTACAAACTGCTAAGTCTCATAGGCGAACGGGAACCGCACCGACAAGATCTAAAGTTAAGACTGGAAGACTGGACGAATAAAAACGGTTTTCCATAGGAATGGCCATCACCATACCCAAGAGCTGGCAGAAGAGTCGGTGTTGCTTCTCCCGGAGATCTAGCTGAATCTGCCCAAGGAAATTATTTTATTTACCAAGAAAGTTACGAAACCTAAATAAAAAATTTAAATAACATGCGCGCGCGACAGGCTATCCGAGTTCACAGAAATGAAGATAGTCAGTTACTCTAGGAAAACGAGCAGTCCAATACAACGTCATTTAAACAATAACAAACTAGAAAAATAGGGGAAACGCGCGAGTGTTCAACAATAGCGATAACGAGAAATCTCCGTAAAAGAAATACAATTAACAAAAAATTATATTATCTGAAAAATAGTAAAAAAAAATCTATTCTAGCTTTTAAAAAAACGCATTAATTCTTTTTAATGTCGAAAAAACGCATTATAAATCAATGACAAGGAGCTAAGGCTTCACCTATCAATAATCAAAGAAGGCAAATTCAAAAACAAATCATAATTTATAACTAAAAAATAAAAGGAAATCCCTAACAGCAAAAATTTAAAAAACAAGCCGGGAAATATACAAGACGAACGATACGCGAGATTAATAAACGATGACAAAAAACGACTCAAAAAACAACGAGCCAGACGAGTCCAACAAATGGAGCGAGGAAAAACTTACTAACACTAAACGCTAAACTAATTGACTCGCCGAGAAAATTAATAAAATCAAATATCCGTCAAGCGCAAAAAGGAAATTCTCCCCGGGATGAATAACAGAAGACGTGAGATGTCGTCATTAACGACGCAAGACGTGAAGAATCTCGATCTCAGTCGACGCTTAAAATAAATCCACAAGAAGAAAAAATTTAATTAGCGCGAGGAAAATTAGAGAAAATAACTTCTCGAACGAGGTATCATTAACCAAAAAACCAACGCGAACCGAACGCGTCGAGTGATCCCTTTAATTCAAAAAAGATAAGGAGGGGGAGCACAGTAACCTCCGTTAAAATAACAGTTGAGCGTCAGGTCATAAGACTCGCACCGTAGACCGCCTATGATCGCACAGTCGAGGTAAGGGCTAAGCGCGGCAAACACCAGGAATATCGACGAGATGCGAAATAAGAAAAGCACAAGGGAGGAGGGAAGGGAATTTTGACGTAAGAGAACCCGACAAGGAATAAAAGGGGAGGCAAAAAAATTTTTTCAGCCGAGAAAGGTAACGGCACGTTACAATTCCTACTTATATTCAAATTTAGATATTGCTAAATTTCATCAAACAAACAGCACGAGCAACACCGGGCATATCAGCTAGTTCAAAAAAGCTATTCACACAATGGAATCCTAAGCTTTAAAGCTGGCTAAAAAAAGTCGCCTGCACTCACAGCAATATGCGGTCCATATGACTCGCTTGTGAGAGTCCCATGATTCTTCCAATACGACCCATTAAAGAGAGTCTTTGAGTCAGTAAGAGTTGTTTGACCCGAATCGCCGAGTCGCCATTCTTGGGTCAATTGACTCGATTGTAAAAGACTTAAGACTCATTAACGGTATGTTTACTATACACGTATATACATATTTACACAAGCTTGCTTACATATTTACACATTTTTACATATATATTTATACATTTTTACAGCTACTTACACATTTATATAGCCATATTTACATAAATTTAACACGTGTCTACACATATCTAAACAAATCACATAAGTTTATACATGTCTATACACCTACTTACACATTTACACGTGTTTGTGCTTATGTATACATCTATACAACTTTAAAAACGTTTGCACACATTTATACATATATGTACACAAATTTACACACGTGTATACACAATTTATACGATTTTACACACAGGTAACACAACTTTACACACGTCTACACACCTATTTACACAAGTGTACACTTTTGTACACATCTGTATAGCATATTTATACAACTGTACACAAATTTAGACACACAAATACACAAATGTACATACGTCTATACACATATGTACACAAGTTTAAATTTGTATACCGACCTGCATTTCTATTTTATTATCTTTATAATCAAAATTTTCGAGCAGAAGGTAGAACTTAAAGCTTGTAGGCAGAAAAAAAGATTTTAATGATAAATCTGTTGCTAAATTCTAAAACTACGATCGCCATGTTCATGCATTATAACATTACATTCATCTTGATATTGCACAATGCAATAAATTCACTATCACTTAACAGAATTGATTTGCACAAAAGTTAAGGGAATATTTTTGTTGTAACCGTTACATCGTTCTCTTTATAAATCTACAAGCTTCCTTTTACATTCCTTTGGGTAGGCTAAATGGAAACTACCACATATTGCTGAAGAGGATTGCTCATATTAGTATCCTTAGCAATCTGAAAGGATGAGCTTTAGATCAGTGATTTACACTCCCTGCAATAATGGAAAGGGAAATAGTGACATTTTATTTTAGTTAATATCATATTGAACCTCCGTGGTGAAATTAAGTCAGCTTCCTTTCTTACTTTCTATAAGGTTCCGATTCATAGCTCCCGTTGTATAGATCTATTCTTGCTGCGAGAAATTAGCCAGGTTGTTAGCAGTCGATAAAAATGACTGCTGTTCAGTGGAAATGCATTTCAGATCAAAACGAGTAAATAAAAAATAATCATAACAATAATGAATAAGAAAACGTAATAGCAAATAAATTTAAAACTATTAAATAAGTATAATTTACGTTAGAAAACTGTCAGAATAGTGTAACTTACTTAGATTCCTGTTTTCGTTTAATTTTTCTTGACGAGCAAGGAGAGCAACGTTTGAGAATGCTTATTCAACGTTGGGTTTTTGAGGGATTCTGTTCTCGCACTCGGAGTTGAAGAGACTATCCCTAGTGATAGATAGTCTTTAGATAACTTGTCCCATCCATAGTCATATTAAAGAGTAGTATTAGTTCTAATAATTTTGTATTAATCTTTTTACTAATACGAACGGCGAAATCGTCCATTATCGCTATCCGCCATTTTTCGTAACTTGATTTCGTATCTCTACCGGAAATGATTCCCATTTTCTATGACTTGGCTCGTTTGGCGCTGTTAGACGAGTCGGGGATTCGTAAACACTTGAAGATGGGTTATACAATTTAGCTACGAAGTACTGTATTCTTACAATCGAGTCAGAGGGCTGTAACCTAATAAAATAAGTCCTACGATCTGGAAATTGCTTTGTGTGTGGATATAGTAGCTTTGTAAGTTTTTCCGTCTTAACGTCGAGCACAAATACATTTGAAAAAAAGTTAAAAAAAAGATTGTTATTTTTTAGATTTAATTGAATCTGATTTCTTATCTTAGCCAGTTACCGATCACAGCGGCGTCTGGAATCGTAGACCATATTTCTTTATCCGTAGTTCTCTCTCTTTCTCTTTAAATAAAATGTGTCCTACATAGTCTCAAGACTGTCTGAAACAACAAACAACTCGGGTTATTTCAGACGACTAGCATTCACTCTCCACAATTTGTCCTCAATAGTTTTTTAACATAGTTAGATTCACCAAATTAACATTAGGCTTCGTTTTTTCATCAACAATTTAAACATGTAGCGTATGGCGTGTTATAAATACTCATCGAACATTAGAACATTATAGTCATGTGTTACGACCAAGTCCTCTCATTGATTCTTATTATTCATGAAAGATGACATGTCCTCTGCAAATCGGCCACTCATTCACTATTTATAGTGTGGCTCAATAAACTTATTTATTTTGAGAGCTGATAATGCTTTAGTAATGAACATATTAGATTATAATGATATTGTAACATGTTCATATTGGCACAATGAAGAAAGTTCCTAATCATAAGTATGCAAATTAGTTTAAATAGAGTGCGTGGCTTTACGGCAAAATTCACTATTGGACCAATTTTCTTCCAAGAACAGAAAGATCCCCGTTACCTACAGATTTTACAGGATCATGTTATTACTTACATCAGCCACTGAAGTACATTTAGAAACGACATTCCGACAGAAAACATTACTTGCTTTCTGTTTTTACTGAAGGCAGGTTGATTGGGCAAAATATTCCAATAGCGTGGCCTCCTCGATCTCCAGACCTTAATCTCTGTGGCTCTTGGTTATAGGGATTTCTAAAAACAGACCAATAATTCATTTTTAACTAAAGACTCCATCAGAACAGAGATAACTCAATATCGTTACCGCTTAAATTTGGTGATAGAAGAGTCTGGTAACCATAGTCAGCAAGTTATCCAATGAAAACTGTAAATCCCTTATTTGCATATTTTATTATTAGAAAAATTTCCGAATTATGTCAATATTAACATCTTTAAATATCATTTTAATCTGTCTATTAATAAAACCGTTATCAGCTCTCAAACCTGTATTATTTGCTCTGTATTAATTACGTATATATATTATATTTAATACAGAAATTATTCGAATTAAATTCCACATTTTAAAAGAAAATTACTTTACAATGTTAATAATAGAAAGTCTCCCCTTTATGAAAACAAGAAAAATAATCATTATAAAAAACACGTGCACTTGATCATATAGAAGAAATATGCCCATGCATATCACATCGATTTTTACAAGGTGAAGAATAAGAGTGTGTGTCTCACTAGGATGATAATTTAACTTTTTCCAGCAAAAAAATTGTTATACTGATACAAAATTATTGTAATATTAATTACTGGTAATATTAATTATTGTAAAATTACTGGTAATGAGTAATAAAACCCTGTTCAATATTTTAATTCTTATTTTAGGTGCAGATTAATTCGGCAGTTAGAGAAATCGCGGAAAGAAATCAAAAGAGAGAAGCTGATTCCATATCATGCATTCTAATTTTATCCGAGATTTTTATTAGAGTGATATACAAGTACTACCACTGATCTCAGGTATGTAAATTTCAAATTTTAAAATTCCCAACCAATAAAGAACAACGGTTGCTGGCCTCTTCCCGAATAGGTTTATTAAATTTTGAATTCGGAGACCCTGTATGATAGTTTGTTGTTATGATATTGCGATTTCTTTATTATCTTAACTAGCAGATGCACCCGGCGTTGCCCAAGATAATTCCAGTTGTAGGTTAACAGAACAACCTGAAGAACTTGAATAATAACTCAAAATAGGTTTTCAGTAAGTTTACAATTTCCTGCTGTAGACTTTCCCGTTCTTCACAAGTTTCCGAAACGCGGATAGTTTGTCTTCACTGAACAATACTCGTTTTTGTCTTTGATGGCATTTCGATAGGTGTGAATTACCATGTATCCTACGAACGATTATTAAAGTGCACAATACAGTGTGATTGTTGTTGATTTGAAGAGTCGAATTGATGTATGCTTTGTTATCGGTTACTACCGAGATCGATTGGCGTCCTTATTTACCCAACCTACTGGAAAAGAAAGGTTCTAACACTGTCTACAGGAAACCACTGATCCATATAAGTTTTTTATTCAGACGTATGCGCATTTTGGCAGCCACGGTCTCTTCAACACACACATTGCTCATGAGTGGTCCTTAGTAAATTCGCATGCGACAACACGTCGCAGCTACCAACACCGTTTTGGAGAGAACATTTGGGCAGGGATTCTAGGAGACTATCTGATTAGGCCATACATGTTCCCAACTGTACTGACAGGTCAACGCTACCGCCAGTTTCTACTCAGTACACTTCCAGATCTCCTGGAGAACGTTCCTCTTGCTGTTCGCAGAAATATGTGGTACATGCATGTTGGTGCCCCTGCTCATTAATACCGTACCGCTCGTGATGTTTTGGACGTCCAGTTTCCTAGGCGATGGATTGGACGAAGTGGACCGTTATTGTGGCCAGTCAGATGTCCCGACCTGATCCCTTTTGATTTCTCTCTGTGGGGCTGTATGGAGAGCATGGTCTATGAAACTCCAGTAGAGACAATTGAAGATCTTGTAAAACGGATCACAGTTGCTGCAGGAGCCATAAGCGATGGCCCTAATGTGCTTGCAAATATTCGGAGATCAATGTTTCTACGCTGTCTTATGTGCGTGGAACAGCAGGGTCGACACTTTGAACACTTGCTGTAAACCCATTTCCGATGAAATGTGCAGCACCATTATCCATCGTGCTATGTTGTGTGTAGAGCACAGTATGTACAGTAGACTGTATTGTAAATGCTTAACGTTGCCATTTCTCAGTAATGACAGTTGGGTGCAATAAAATTACGTGAATTACAAATATTGGAGACTAAAGTGCTTTTGTTTTTTTAGTATTGTAGACATAATTCTAATACTGTATTCCCTATTAAATTTTAATGTACAACACGCAATTATCCTTTAGTAGAAAGAAGCTTGTGATTCTTCAGGTAGCCACCCTCCAGGGGCAGAAACCCCACCTTTAGTGGCGTTTATCTCCCACAGGAGGGCTTAACGGCAAAAATCGCATAGGAAGATATTTACCAGAAAAATAGTTGGTGATATTGTGGCAGAATCGGCTCAACAGTATCTCAGGAATGAATAAATCATTACTAAAACAACCAACATAAAAAGATCATTATTGAAACATATTATCTTGAAAATCATGAACTTAGAGCTACCATCTCTAAGAAAAGCCCGAACAACAGGAATTTTATGTATTGTTACAAATTAAATTTTGTTTTATAATTCTCCGTGGTGGGATGGAAGCATCATTCTTAATGAACCTACTTATATTGCAAACTTTGCATCAAAACCTGGCATCGCCCGGGAAAATATTTAACCTCTAGTTGTCCTGCCTCAGATTGAAACGATATCCTTCGTCACCACCGTGGAGCATGACTGGATACTTTAGGCCTATCTTTTTTTTAAGTATCAAAACTTGAATTCGACAATTACTATTTTATTAAATTAAATTTTGATTTTTTATAATTGTAATATTATTATTTTATTCCATTTATTGTAATACAATTACATATTTGGAAGAGGAGTCTTAAACAAAAGAATTTTAACATCTTTTCAAATTTACTACTATTTCAATATTTAACCATTTCATTTTTCAGATCTTTACATTTTCTTTTTACAAAATATCTTTCTTTTCAATCAACTATTTTTTTACAAAAATCTTTTATGACACATAATACTTTCCAGTTAATTTGGTTTCCATCAAGGTAAGTTTTTTCCCAATTTTCTTTTCTTTCTATAACTTGTTTCTTTCTCTCTTCCTCTACCATTCTACATTCAAATAAAATATGCTCTAAAGTTTCTAGATCTTCTTTACATCCTCTACATATTCTTTCTTCCTCCCTACCATACACATTATTTCCCATCAAAATATTTCCACATCTGATCTTTAAAAATAAGATTTTTACTCCAATATTATTTTCTATTGTTAAATATCTTTCTATTTGCCAATTTGTCATAATTTTTTTGTATATTCCACATGTTACAGAATTATTTATTCTATCCATCCTTTCCTTTAATTCCTTAGCCACAATTGTCTCCATTATTTTTTCATTTAATTCTTGTAAACTAATTTTTCTTACTCTTTTATCTTCCCACCACATCTCTCTATAATCTTCTGATATATTTTCATTTATTTTATCAATCCATCTATAACCCTTACCCCCTCTAGCCATTTTTTTAATTTCCTCCCAACATACCTTTACCAATCTATTCTCTTGCATATCTTCAATCTTTTCAATATATTTTAGAGCTTTTCTCACCAAATTTACCTTCAACTTTACTCTTCCTATTTCAGTCAATATTATATAATTTGGTGTACTCTTTCTCAGTTCAAATAACCATTTAAAAAATTGATTTTGTATACTCTCTATTCTTTTATCTTCTTCCCATCCCCATATTTCTGCTGTATATTCAACTATACTTTTAACTAATACATCAAACAACTTTATCATTATTTTAACCTCATTCATCTTTGTTCTTTTCACCAATGACCACACCTGCTTCATTGCCAATTTTGCCTTTTCACTTATTTCTTCTTTTTGTTTCCCATAACTATTCTTAGGAGTAAACCACATACCTAAATATTTAAATTCTTTCACTATTTCAATATTTTCATTTCCCCATTTCCATTTTTCTTTTATACTACCTTTCCCTCCCTTTTTAAACACCATCATTTTTGATTTACTAACATTTAACACCAAATCATTTTTTCTCAAAATATTCTCTACACATTTTATCATCCTTCCCATTTCTTCTTCGTCCTCTGCCATTAAAGCCACATCATCTGCATACATCAATTGAAAAATTTTCTCCCTTCCTACTACAATTCCGCCTTCATTACATTTTTTCAAATAAATTCCCAAATCATTCATAAATATTATAAACAGCAGAGGACTTAAGACACAACCTTGTTTTACTCCTTTAGTTGTCCAAAAGGATTCCGTATCACCATTTCTAGTTTTAACTTTACATTTTGTCTCTTTATACATACTTTTAATATTTCCTAACAGCTTAACCTCTATACCCATCCTCCTTAATTTCACCCACAATTTTTCCCTATTTATCGAATCAAAGGCAGCTTTTAAGTCCATAAAAAATACTATTACCTTTTTTCTTTCCTGTATAAGTCTTAATTCTATTATACTGTTCAAAATAAATATATTGTCTATTACACTCTTTCCACTTCTAAAACCCGCCTGTGTATCTTCAAGATATTCATTCTCTTCTATCCATTTTCTCAGTCTTTCTTCTAAAATATTTGTATACACCTTATAAAGGCCGGAAGTTATACTTACTCCTCTATAGTTAGTCACCTCATTTGCATTTCCCTTCTTTTTAATTGGACTAATTGTAATATTATTATAATAATTTATTAATATATATAATTAATAAAATTAAATAAAATGTTAAATTGAATTTTTGTTATGAATATAAAAAATAATTTGATTTTCCCTGGCCCTTGACGTAGCGACTGTTATACCCTCCTGCTCTAGACGAAGCTTCTGTTGTTCAGATGTTTCCAACGCCGGGATGGCTTTTTATCTTTTTATTGCAAAATTTCCCCGATCAATACTCGTTCTTTCATTTTTCTTTCCAAACGCAAATTTTTGCCATTCGTCTGGACGTTTTTAGGGAGCTCAAGGGAGATCCATGTAACTCCTTAGCTTGCTCGATTCACATTGCCTTATCTATGTCCTTTCATTGCATCATCGTTTTACGCTCATTGTTAAGAATTCTTGGAAAACTATGCTCAATCGTGACCACCTCGGTTTCCAAAACATTCACATTCACAACATTATAGTCATAATGTACCAGGGATTTTTTTAGAAAATGTTTGGATCTGCTGTGCTACCAAATAAGCTAGGTGGTATCCCCGACGTTGTCCGGGCTCTTATTTGATTAAATTTTACAATATCTGTATATGAATATGCAGTAAAAATGAACCCATAAAGAGGCTTCGAAATTATGTAGTAAAAATTCATAATGAAAATTCTAAAACAATAATTTGGTGGTACTTACTACTTGGTAATCTGTTTTTGCAATTCACATTCTTCTGTCGTTGTGTTGAAGCAAAACTAGACCATTCACTACATTGTGAAGTCTAGCAGTCGGTGCTTCTTGCATCATGGAGGCCACCTGAGAACTTCGATGAATACTTGATCACTCACGACTTGGTCAGTTTCACAATAATCTGGTAACTATTTTATCTCCAGTCATTGCTCATTTTTAAAGATTTCCAGGAAAATGTTAAGTTCTAAGAACTATCACTTCTAAGTAAAACCCGAATAACAGGAATTCTACGCTATCTTACAAATTGAATCTTACTTCTGTTGTCTTGCATTGTTGGTCATGAGATATTAATTGTTAGTCCGTGCATAGTGTTGGTGAATTGCAGGTTGATACCATTGTTTATACCTATTGTCGCGCAAATTTTGCCGTGCATTGTTGGTCATGATATATTTCTTATTAATATGCCCTGTCATCATTATGAATATCGATTTATTATCAATAGTTATTATTTTTTCGAAATCTGAGGTAGACAGTGACCTTCCTCATGCTTTGAAGATCAGTTGCTTAAAATTTTGTCAAAATCAGAATGAAACTGTAGATTTGTAAAAGAAACAACCACACCCATAAACCCACAAACCATCAAACAAACACTCTTCTTTATATATATAGAGTAGCAAAGGCACCTGGCGTTGCCCGGGATAATTACAGTTGCAGATAAATAGAACATCCTCTAGAAGTTAAATAATAACTCAAATTGGTTTTCAGGAATTCTACAATTTCCGATTGTAGTCGAAGCTCCCGTTGTTCAGATGTTTCCGAAGTCTGGATAACTTTTTGTCTTCTGAACATCGATTTCTACAATTGCATTTCTATAAATATGAATTAAACATGTATTCTTCGAACGATTTTTATAGAGCATCATATATTATGCTTACTGCCTTAAAAAGTTGATTTGATGTATTCTTTGTTATCGGTAATGACGTCAACTGTCACCCGAGCAAAGAGACTGCTTCCTCTATCGCCTTTCCACCCTTTCCCAATAGTCTGCTATTTCTCTATTATCTTCAATAACTGCTTATTTTTAGAGATTTTCCAGAAAATGGAAAGTTTTAAGAAATATCAATTCTAGCAGAGGCGTTCCCCGGGATAATTACAGTTGTAGATAAACAGAACAACCTGAAGACGTAAATAATATCTCAAATCAATTTTCAGTAATTCTACAATTTCCTAATGTAGACGAAGTTCGCGTTGTTCAGATGTTTCTGACGTTTGGATACCTTTTTGTCTTCTCTGACCAATCAATACTCGTTTATTTATATATGTGTATCTTTTTGCCTGCTCGAATGGTCAGGAATAATAGATAATTCTTGGAAACGAATATTTTATCACTGCAACATCTTGAAAATATTATTGCATCATCTCTACATCGTTTTCCATAGCAATAATATTTCCCCAGCATTGATATGGAAATATATGGCAATAATAACTTCAACTAAAGAACTGTCTTCTTGGGTGTCATTGGATGTACATGATCGCCTGTGTCTGTGTGCAGTCCCAACAAACCATGATAAATATTCACTACGAGCAGAGGTACCCTGCGTTGCCCGGAATAATTACTTGTAAATAAAGAGAACAATCTCAAAAAATTAAATTATAAACCCCAATTGGTTAAATAATAACTCAATCACTACAACACACAGCAAAAGGACTATGCATTCTAGAAAAATACGAAAAACAGGAAGTCTAAGATTATGTAACAGGACTTTATATAAACTCTTCTTGACTTGCGTCACCACTGCGGAACATCACCAGATACTTTAAACTCAAGTTTTTCTTGCCCTTGACGTAGAAGCTCTTATACCCTGTTGCTCTATTCGAAACTCCCGTTGTTCAGATGTTTCAAATGACCGTATAGCTTTTTCTCTTTTAGTTGCAAGGTTTCTCTGACCAATACTCGTTCTTTCTCTTTTCTTTCCAGACACATAAATTTTTGCCAGTCGTCTGGACGTTTGATAGGGAGCTCTAGGGAGACCTGCGTGACTCCTTTGCCTCGTCAATAGATGCTGCCTTATTAATTTTCTGTCGGTGCATCATCACTTTATGCTCATTATCAATAATACTTGGAAACGAACGTTCAATCATAGCATTATCAGCATCTCAGTTTCCAAAATATACACATTCCCACAGAATATAGTCAAAATGGGCTAGGTGATAACCATGGCGTGGCTCGGACATTGTTTTTTATTAAATTCTGCAATATCTTAAAAAAAAACACACATGAAAACGCTTAGAATTAATACAGTAAAAATTCTTAATGAAAACTTAAAAAAAAATTATTAAAGGCTCACAATAGATGGACCTCTCCAAGAATGCCACTGCTAGTCTTAATAATTTCTTACTCACGTAATCTTACTTTAGATGTACACTTAATGTTGATGCAAAACTTGGCCTTTTTTTTCTTGAAGCAAAACTTGGCCATTCATCACTTTGTGTAGTCCAGTGGTCGCCGATTCTCCTATTTAGTTGCTTACCATTTGCTCAATACAACACGGAGCTAAAGGAGTGCTTCCTTTGTCGTCTTTCCCTTCTTTCTCAATAGTCTGCTAACTCTCCATTATCTCCAGTTACCGATGATTTTTAAAGATTTTCAATAAATTGTTAAGTACTAAGAACTCTCTTTTCTAAGAAAAGCATGAATAAGAGGAATTCTCTGCATTGTTACCAATTGAAATTTATCTATATTGCACAAACTTTGCCTTGCATTGTTGGTCATGAGATATATATTGTAGATCCTTGCAGAGTGTTCGTGCATTGCGTGTTGACACCATTGTTGATACCTATTGTTGCACAAACTTTGCCTTGCATTGTTGGTCATGAGATATTTCTCATTAACATGCCTTGCTATAACCATGAATATCGATTTTTTTTCAATAATTATAATTTTTTCGAAATCTGAGGTAGACAGTGACCTTCCTCATGCTTTGAAGGCGAAGTATGCAAAATTTCATGACGATCGGAATAAAACTGTAAGTTTGTATAAGAAATAAATAAACAAACAAACCCACATACATCCTTCTTTATATACACTGAGTTTGCAAAACTCATGGGATAGCAAGCACATTGATTGATGGGCATGGCTCACGAATTCACAGGGGTAACGGATTCTGGGAATGGACCATTAGACGTTGTGGGAAGAGCTTGGATAAGTGATTAATCAGAAATGGCACGTCGTCGCGAGTTGACGTCTTTTGAACGGGGTATGATAGTAGGTGCCTGACGCATGGGATGTTCCATTTCGGCAGTGGTGCAGGAATTTGGCTTTCCCCGCTGAACTGTCTCCAGGGTGTATCGGGAATGACTGGATGAAGGCATCACAGTCCACAACAGGCACCATACCGGGACCGGCGACACCTGGGACGAATGATTAAGAGAGACAGGAGCGCAACAGTGCAGCAAATCACAGACCAGTTCAATACTGGCCGCACTAGAAACGTCTCTCGGTGGGCAATCCGTCGGAATCTACATGCCCTCGCGTTTGGCAGCCGTCGCCCTACACGGGTGCTAATGCTTACCCAGCGTCATCGGACACTCCGGCGTTCATTTGCCACCAACCATCTTGGCTGGACTCTGCAACAGTGGCGTAACGTCATATGGTCAGATGAGTGACGATATCAACTGTACTTGGCTGATGGGAGGCACCGTGTGTGGCGCAGACCTCACGAAACGATGGATCCCGCATGCCAACAGGTGGTGGTGCAGGGTGGTGGGGCATCAGTGATGGTCTGGGGTGCATTTTCTTGGTTTGGAATGGGCCCTCTGGTTATCCTGGACCAAACGTTGAATGGTCCACGGTATCGTCAATTCATTGGAGACCATCTGCACCCGTTTTTGACATTTCAACACCCTGACGACGTAGCAGTCTTTCAAGATGATAATGCTCCACCACATCGCTCCAATGTCGTCCGCGAATGGTTCGAGGAGCATGCAGGAGAGGTCCAACGACTGAGCTGGCCAGCCCGGAGCCCTGACATGAATCCCATCGAGCATATCTGGGATGCTGTTGAAGTCAGGCTCCAGGCACTGGATCATCCGCCCACGAACGGGCAGCAACTATCTTCGGCTCTGCAGACTATCTGGTGTCAACTGCCTCCAGAAGTGTACCAGGGACTTGCAGACTCACTACCACGCCGTATTGCTGCACTCCACAGGGCCAAAGGTGGCCCGACCAGATATTAAGTAACTATCCCATGAGTTTTGTTAACTCAGTGTACACTGACTAGCTGATATACCCGGCGTTGCTCGGGCTGTTTTTTGATGAAATTTTTCAATTTCTGAATGTGAATAAACAGAAAAAAAAACACATGAAAAAAGCTTGCGAGATAAATCCACAGCCAGGGGTGAAGAAACGTCAGATCAGACTATGGTTTCATTTTCTTTCAATTTCCGTCTTCTTTCGAAAATACATACATAATTCTTCTCTTTCTTTCTCCACACTGCGCCAAACCCACTCAGCTAAATACACAACATTCCAACATGAGCGAAGCCGATAAGAACTGCCTGAAGGGCCATAGTTGGAGAGGACAGCCATTGGGAGCATTTTAAAAGAAATATTTTTCGTTTCTTGAAATTGAATTTTTATTATATTAATTCTAAGGTTTTTTCACGTATTCATTTTATCTGAATATTCACATTGAGATATTGCAAAATTTCATCAAAAAACAGCCTGCGCTATGCTAGGTATATCAGCTAGTAACTAAATCAACCATTAAAGAATGACATAATCAAGTACCGAAAGGCTAAACTAATCGCTGTCATAAAATTTTTAATAATTTTAGCAGGTGTCATAAGAGGTGGGCAGCAAGATCTCCGGATATAAACTCGATTGAGCATGTAGGGAGGAAAACGTACATAATTACTTTATTGACTCTTATTTTATCATTTCGAGTTGTATGATATACTGCTTGCTATATCTTATCATTGAAAATTTTTGAGGGTGTCATAAGGGTACCATTAGAGCACGTGCCATTGAATCCATTTCGACCATTATTAAAATGGTTCATTCGCGGAATCATCTTTATCAGTTGGCGAAAACAGTAATTAATACTGCTTCTATCTCGTCGTTACGATTTGTTTGATATATTACTTACTATTATTTAGCATTGAAAATTACTAGGTGGGGTCATGAAGGTACCATTTGACCGATTTCGATTATATTTGTGATTCGTTCGTGTCATGAACCATATTACTCGACAGACGAAAACATATTTTGAAAAACTTCCATAGCCCTGGAGGAGTTAGAATTACGTTCAGACAGATAGACAAAAAAGATTGTAAAAAAGATTGTAAAAAAGATTCTTTGTGTCATTAATAAAAAAATCTTTCCAGGGTTCTTGTGTCTCGTTCTTCTCTTAATATATATCCTGTCATTAATAAACCATTTAAGAATGACATTACCAAGTTCCGAAAGGCTAAACTAAATCATTCGCGGAACCATATTTTCAACTGCCTTTTGTTAACATTGAAAGTCTCTAATGGGCCATAAAGATGAAATTAAACCACGAACCTTTGAATCAATTTGGATTTTCATTAATTTTACGTTGTATTCATTTATTACACATCATTCCAAGATGTTTGATATATTACATGCCATATCTTGTGATTGAAAATTTTTGAAGGTGTCATAAGGGTTCCAATTGTATCGATTACGACCATCTTCAAATTGGTTCATGCGCTGAACCGTATTGTCATTTGGAGAAAAAATAATTAATAATGGACATCCCCACATGAGTTCTGATGGTGGAGGTCTTTCTGCAAAGTGAGGATATGCAAAGCATCGAGTGGCCACCAAGTTCTCTGAAAATGAACTCGATTGAACATGCATGGGATAAAACGTACATAATAACGTATTATTCGCTCTTATTTTACCATTGCGAGTTGTTTGATATACTACTTGCTATATCTTATCATTGAAAATGTTTGAGGGTGTCATAAAGGCATCATTGGAGCACGTGCCATTGTATCGATTACAACCACTTTCAAAATGGTTCTTATAGTGGAACCTTATTTATCAATTGACGAAAATATTAATTAATAACTGCGTCTATCTCGTCATTATGATTTGTTTGATGCATTACTTACTATATCTTACCATGGAAAATTGCTAGGTGGGGTCGTGAGGGTTCCATTTGTGCACGTGCTGTTGATCCGATTTATATAATATTTGTGATTTGTTCGTGTCATGAACCGTATTAATCACTGACGAAAACAGATTTTGAAAAATCTTTTATACCCTTGAATTTAGAGTTTTTATGACGGAGGGACGGACAGACAGAGAGTTTCCCCACACTGAGAGCATAAAGCAGCTTTTGGTACTTAATAATCCGTATCAAAATTTTAAATTGTTTGTTTTATATTATTTAAAATTTAAAATTTGCTGATGTACCCAGCATTGTCTGGGCTCTTATTGATGAAATTTTTGCAATATCTGAATATTCAGAAAAAAATTACACATGAAAAAAGCTTGCGAACTAAGCTACAGCGTAGTTCAGACTATTGTCTCATTTTCATTCTCTTTCCTTCTACAGCACTGCGTCAAACAAAAGACGATAAGATATCTTTCTTCTCGTCTTTGGTCAAACTCACTCAGCTTTTCACAACATGAGCAAAGTCAGCCAGAACTGCTGAAGAGCCGTTGTTGCAGAGGCCATTCATTGGGAGCATTTAAGAAGTCTTTTTGTTTCCTGAATGTCAATTTCTTCTGTATGTGTTCATTCTGTAATTCTAATCTCTTTCCATGTGTTCATTTAATCTGGTTATTTACATTCTGAGAATGCAAAATTTCACCTGAAAAGTACCCGAGCCACGCCGGCTTTTTCTACTGGTCTCCAAATGGAAGAAAGTCTCGTTTTGAATATGACGCCATCTGTTGGAGAAAAAAAAATTTCCACTTTTTAAGATGAGTTTTAAAGGCAATGGGCGAGTTTTTCATTTCCGTTACGAATTGAGCAATGACGTTTCAGTCAGTTTCCAGAAACCCGAAAATGGAACTTGCCATTACCCTTAGTGGTCTTCCTCTTGCGTTGAAAATCAAGCATAAATCAAAAAGACGTAACTCAAATGGAAAAACGTATCTGAAAGATTTTCGATAAGAAATTGACAGTTAAACCATGTTCGAAGAACTGCGAACTACAAAAAAAAAAAAAAAAAAAAAATGAAGAGAAAAAGCAAAGTTCACGAATAAAAAAACCATGTCACCCCATAGCCGGCGTGGGAAAGAACTAAAAAACAGCTTTCCGCATGTTTAAACGTTTGTTTTGCATCTCCAACACTCATTTCCGGCCATGTCGGAACTTGATGGCGAAGCTTCTCTATTTTCTTCAAGGATGGCAACAGGAGTCAAGGACTATCATGAGCGCTGCCACCAGAAATTCGAATTTTGTCGAAATAAGACGAAAATATTTTTTGAGAAATTTCAGTCAGACAGTGACCTTCCTTTTGTTATGAAGACTCAGTGTGCAAAGTTTCAACTCAAACGGATGAATGGTATAGGAACGCATACAATACAAACAAACCACTAACAAATAAACATTCATTTTTATATATAAAGACTTGGTGATATACCCGCTGTTGCTTGAGCTCTTTTTTGATGAAATTTTGCAATATTTCATTGTTTTGCAAGCTTAGAATTTATATAGTAAAAAATAATTTTGAAGATTCGAAAAGACTTCTTTTTATATGTTCCCTATGGATGGCCTGTCCCACTTCGGCCCATTACCAGTTCTGCTCGTCTTCATCCCTGGTCCAATGTTTTTTTCATGAAAATGGTCCAATGTTTTTTTTCATACATGTCTTCAGCCTGGCTGTGGCTGTTGTACGCAAGCTTGTTAAATGTGTTCTTTTTTCTGTTTTTCACATTCAGTTTTTGCAAAATTTCATCAAATTAGAGCCCAAGCTTTGGCGGGTTTATGAAAATACGGAACTGAAAGATTGTCGCAAAGAAATTGAAATTGAAACCATGCTCGAAGAATTATTTGTTTCATCCCCCCCCCCCCTTCGCCACTGCTTTCTTGATTCAAATTGTTTTTCAGTTTCTTTCTTCGGCTCTGCGTCAAACTCACTCAACTTTTCCCAACATTCCAACAGCGAAGTCGAGTTGAACTTCTTTAGGGCCGAAGTTGGAGAGGCCATCCATTGGAGGCACTTTAAAAGAAATCTTTTCGAGTCTTCACCATGAATTTTTACTGTTTTAATACTAAGCTTTTTCATGTGTTCATTTCGTCGGTTTTCTCACATTCATATGATGCAAAATTTCATTCAAAATGCGCTTGAGCCACGCAGAGTGCCGGGTTTTTCTGCTGGTTTTCTTTAAAAAGATGGTGCCATCTGTTGACCAAAAGAAATATTCATTCATGGTCTTTTTTTTTTGAAAAGAATCCACTCATGTTTAGTCATGTGTTTTGCATCCCCCTTCCCACTCCTGCTTGAATCAAACTATATTTATGTTTCCTTCTGCGGCTCTGCGACAAACTCACACAGCTTATCTCAACATTCCAACATGAGCGAAGTCGAGTTGACATGCTAAAGGGACGTAGTTGGAGCTTGGACTAATAAGTTAAACTTACTTATTAGTCCAATGTTAGAGGGCCATTCTTTGGGAGCATTTTAAAAAAAGTATTTTCGATTTTTCGAAATGAATTTTTACTTTTAATTCTAATCTTTTTTTTTCATGTGTTCACTTTGTCGGAATATTCACATTAAGATGTTGCAAAATTTCATCAAAAAATAGCTCGAGCAAGAGGTCCGCTAGAAGCATAGTCTTTAGATATTAGATGGTCATCCAACTCCACTGAAAAATGAAGCTAAAGTTTCTAGCTCCCGATAGGGGGAGGGGTAACTCACTTGAAAAACGGCGCTGCATTACAATCGGACTAAAAACGCATGCAGCACCACCCTATCGTGAGCTAGAAATTTCAGTTTCATTTACAGTTTCAATGCAGCCGGAATTATTGGCATAATACTGCCGAAATTAATGTATTCTACATAAGCTTAAAGAAATAATTGACAATCCAACTATAGAATGCATTACATAGCTCACTATTAATTTTGGGCATCAACTAAATATATAAAATAACTTTACAAGTTAGGTAATTCAGATCACTCTAGGTGCCGCATAGAGCGCAGAATGTCCATTGCGACTATGCGGCTCCTAGCGTGATTTGAATTCTCTAGCTTCTTAACAATGGAAAATGATGGGAGTTGAACGGCCATTTACTTCTATAGACCGTGGCTAGAAGTCTTTAAAAGGTGGCGCCATTTATTGACCAAAAGTAAAAACTCATTCAAAAACGTCATTCTCTTTTATTTTCGAAAATAATTATTTTTTCGAAATCTTTCGTGAACAGTGACCTTCCTCTTGCTTTGAAGATCAAGTGTGCAAAGTTTCATCGCAATCAGATGAATGGTATAGGAACGCATCCGTAACAAACAAACAAGCATTCATTTTTATATATATAGATTGGAAGAAAGTAATCGGACACTTTCGATTTTAGACGTTTTGTTGAATATCTAGAAAAATACTTGAAGAATTATCCTAAAATTTCAGGTGTGTAAAAAGGATGTTACACCTCATACATTTCAGCGAAGGTTTGCTCCTCAAGGCAAATAGGGGACCGGCAAAGAAGTGAACCAAAAAAATAATGTTTGGCTTTGCATTGGGTTGAAAACCCTGCATGTTAAAAATAAAAAACTTACGAAAACATTTCGACCTTTTTAAAGAAGCCTTTATATCTCCATGAATGTACGTGCTATTCTCATACAAATGAACACAGAAAAGTAAAACAAGCCTCTTAAGCATATGCTACAGCTACAATGCATTTCAAGCATTTTTTTTTCCAGGGTGATTCCAAACATTATTTTTTTGGTTCACTTCTTTGCTGGTCCACTATTTGCCTTCGGGAGAAAACCTTCCCTTAAATATATGAGGTTAACATCCTTTTTACACCCCTGAAATTTCAGGATAATTCGTCAAGTACTTTTCTAGATATTCGAGAAAACGTCTAAAATCGAAAGTGTCCGATTACTTTCTTCCAATCAGTGTATATAGAAAGATTTGGTAATCCGTTGTTCCAGTTGCACACTGTTGTCGATGTCTTGAAGCAAAATTTGACCATCCTTCTTGACCGCCAGGGATCATCACTGGATACTTTAAACCCATCTTTCTTTCGAAGTTTCTCTTGCCCTTGACGTAACTCCTATACATTCCTGCTCTAGACGAACCTCTCGTTTTTCAGATGCTTTCATTGCTCGGAGAGCTTTTTCTCTTTTAGTCCGGTGATATCTACCAAATATCTGCAAAATTTCATCAAGATCGGAATAAAACTGTAGATTTGTATAAGAAACAAACAAACCCACAAACATTCTTCTTTATATCAGGTTGTTGCAAAAGTTTTTTCCGGATTTTTATTCCAACACAAAACCCTCATTTTCATGGATTCAGCTCATAGGTTTAGCTCATGCAGATGCTGGGCAATGGTTGAAAAGAGAACCTTGAACTGTTCTGAGAGTTCCCTGGTTGTTACAATATGATCTTCATCAATTGCTTGGCGTAGATCACCATCTGAAATTGATTGGCCGACCAGAGGAGGTACATCTTGAAGAGTGCTATCTCCGCGTCTGAACCGCCGATACCATTCTTCTATTGTACGTAAACTAACAGTACCATCACCTAAACGTTGGCAAATGTTTCGGTGACATTGCGCAGCACCAATCTTTCTAGAATACTCGTAGAAGATTATTGCTCGAATGTGCTCGTGTGAAAAGTCCATTTCAGACCATTGATGACACTCACAGATATATAGTCAGAAAGTTGATTCTTGGATGTAATATAGCAAAGATATTCAGGAATCGAATGCAATAATTTGTTTGAAAACATATGAACACCTCCCTCAGAAAATGAGCCCTTCTTGGGCACGGGTTCTAGAACCGGAAGAAACTTTTGCAACAACCTGATATATACAGACTTACAGAGGCACCCGGTGTTGCCCAGGATAGTTACACGTGTAGTTAAACAGAACAATTTTAAGAAGTTAAATAATAACTCAATCAATACAACAGAGTGCGAAGGAACTGCTTCCTCTGTCGCTTTTCCACTCTTTAAAAATAGTCTGCAATGGTCCATTATCTCCAGAAAGTGCTAATTGATAAAAATTTTCAAGAAAATGTTAAGTTCTAAGATCTACCAATTGTAAGAAAAATCCAAAAAACAGGAATACTAGCTGAAAAACCAACTTCGCCCGGGACTTTATTTAATCTCTTGTTGACCTGCCTCAGATTAAAATGATATCCATCTTCATAATCTGGGAACATCACTGGATACTTTAGACCCATTTCTTTCGAATTTTCCTTGCCCTTGACGTAGAAGCTCTTATACCCGCTTGCTGTAGTCGAAGCTTCCGTTTTTTAGATGTTTCCAATACCTCGATAGCTTTTTCTCTTTTAGCTGCAGAGTTTCTCTGAACAATACTCGTTCTTTTTATTTTCTTTCCAGACCCACAAATTTTAGCCAGTTATCTGGACTTTTGTTAGGGAGCTCAAGGGAGACACGTGTGACTCTGCCTCCTCGACAGATGCTGCCTTATCTATGTCCTGTCGTTGCATGATCGTTTTATGTTCATCATTAATAATCCTTGAAAACTAAGTTCAATCATCCCATTATCACTATCTCGGTTTCACCAATATTCACATTCACACAGATTATAGTCAAAGCGTATTGTGGATTTTTTTAGCAAGTCTTTGGATCTACTGTGCTACCAAATAAGCTAACCCTGGCATGGCTAGAACTTGAACATATGAAAATGCTTAGAATCACAACAATAAAAATTCATAATGAAAATTCGAAATAAAATCTTTTTAAATGCTTACTTTAGATAAACTTGATATTGCGGCAATTCGCACTCTGCTCTCGAAAGAAAACTTGCCTATTCATCACTCAGACTATTTGCAGACTATTTTTTGTGGTCTAGCAGTCGCTGTTTCTTGGGTTTTGTTTGCATTGTCGATGGCCGCCTGGGAACTTCGATGACTACTTGATCACTCACCAGTTGCACAGATTCTCAATATTCAGCTAACTCTCTAATATCTCCAGTTACTGTTTATTTTTAAAGTTTTTCGAGAAAATGTTACGTTTTAAGAACTATCATTTCTAAGTAAAGCCCGAAAAAAGGAACTGTATGAATTGTTACATATTGAACCTTCGTCACGTGGATTCCGGCAGTGACAGCGCTCAGCGAAAGTGAAAGCGGCTGATGACGTGACGAGATTATGTAAGAGAGAAAGAGCCACTCCGAAAGCAACACGTGAGGAGAACGAAAAAAGAGCTCAGAAAAGATCGTAGCAGCGACGGTAAAGATCGAGGGATCGAGACCGGCTTCGCTCTGATGCGGATTTGGAGCGATTCGTTTGGCGCAGGAAGCATGGCGTACGTCGAGGGAGAGATAGAGAGCGTGCCTTCATGTTAAAGACGCCAGCGAGTGAATTCTCTCACGGCAAACAGTTCGACAGCGAACGGGTGATAGCGTCCAGAGAGGGAGAAAGTACCCATCGTAGCCAGGCAGAAAACGAGCGAGAACCCATCTTCGCAGGGGGCCCGAACGAAAAGGAATGGCAGAATCGCCTAACAAGGGCCATTGAACAAATTCTTACGGAGCTGTGCCACGAGACAAGCCCAGAAGACGACGAGGAAAGAGCAAGAGAATTTCGTTGACCTCTCGCGCCCCGACGTAAGATAAACGACTGTCCCCGACGGGAGTGAGTGAAGCCAATCTTTTGCGGATATTATTTTCCAGGTATGAAAGAACATTAAACCCGATCGTTGAACTAACGGACGTTTTGAGGCAGCTAGTAGTGTCGCCGGCACAAAGGTTAGTGAATAAGGTAGAGCTACCTATGTGACGAGGACCCAGTATTATTCCTAAACAACTTCACATACGAAGCCAACAATAAAAGGATTCCAGACGAGGAATGCATCCGCTTCGTTCATAGTTATCTAAAAGGAGTGGCAAAAGACTGGTTCAATAGCCACATTAGTCAGCACTTTATGACATGGACTCTATTTCAATCTGAATTCTTACGAGCATTCTGAAGGGGACAAACTCAATTGTCCCGAAGGACGGATTTATTAAAACTCAAATTGAAAAACAACGACATCACGGGTTATATCTCCTCGTTTCGGAAGCTAATCAACAGGTTAACCGACGCGTCCGAATCAGAAAGGCTTTTCTTTTTAATCCAAGGGCTACCCAAGGAAATGGCAGCAAAGGTTAAACTCCAAGGATGCATGACGATGGAACAAGGCATCGCATATTTGGAGAGATGGTACAAGGCATACGACCTTGGGCCATCGAACCCCGAGCCGGAGCTCATACAGCTAGGGGCGATTAAAAAGGAGCCCTGTCATCAGCGTCGGCCGAACGAAAAACAAAAGAAAGATATTGTTTGTTCCCGGTGCCAAAAGCGAGGCCACATTAGCAGAGACTGTAGGTCCAAGCCCAAACCTCGAAAAACTAAAGCTAGTCCCGTTAATGCTATTCATAATGATCACCACAAGGAATTGTGTATGATACGATTAAAGATTGGGAAGCATGAATTTAAAACTTTGATCGATACCGGGGCTTTAGAAAATTATATTCGCGTATCCTGTGGGAAAAAGTTAAAGTTAAAGACTGTTAAAAATGATAATAAGCGGACGGTTACAAATGCCGATGGACGTAAACAACACCTTACAGCAACTGCGTTCCAAGTACCAATATCAAGTGGGAAGTTTAAAGATAAATTAAACTTCCACCTCCAACCGCTCCACAACTTTGATATCATTATAGGATATCAGTGGATTTGTAGAATCGACCTGGTTTTTGAATGGAAAAGTCGATGCTGTGGGATCTTAGTAAAGGCAAGAGACATTGGCTACCGCAATGGAATGACAATGCATGTGCCAGTGTTATTGGGGGTGGCCGTGGCCTGGTTGTCTCGTCGGTTGGCTTGCCAATCGATGAAGTTCAGCAACTTCAGGCGCGGCCAGCTGCTGGTTGGGTGACGGCCTGGGCTTGAGGGCCACCGCTGGCGGGACAGCTATTTGGGGCGCGGCTGTTGGGGGACTTTGGTCTGACCCATTTGCCGATTGACCATAGCTGGTGTTCCAGCAGTTGGTGACAGCCTCTGGTTCGTTTATCCCCAGCAGCTTTTCCATCATGAAACCCCACGTGCTTCGGAGGGCACGTTAAGCCGTCGGTTATTAATGGGATGGCGCAAAACTTCCTCGCAAGCGATAATCTACCCTCTGTACCAGATAAGATAAGACCAGTGTTATTTCTATTCAAGAGACAAAAGAAATACTTCGAAGCAATGACTTTCAAAGTGCGTTTCTTATGTTTATTAAAGAAAATGACGATACCTTAAGTACGCCGAGACAATATGATTTTACAGTGAATTTTCTAATTACGCAGATCTTTTCCGGGAGGTACTGCCAGAAGGCTTACCACCAAGGCGGGAGACGCAGCACCGCATCGAACTCGAACAGGTGACGGCGCCGTTCAATTCGCGCTTGTATCCACTGTCGCAAAACGAGGAGAACGAGCTCCGACGTAAGGTACAGGATCTAGTAGGTAAGGGGTTAAATGTTCCATCTACCTCATACGATGCCTCTCCGGTGCTTTTCGCAAAGAAAAAAGGCGGCTCTTTACGTTTGTATATAGACTATCGAAAACTTAATTCCATGACTAAAGGCAACCTATACTCCCCTGCCACGCATAGAGTCACTTATTGACAAATTACAAGGCGAAGTATTATACCAAATTGGATGTGCTACAGGCGAGCATTCGTCGAACTGAAAGAAGCATTTATTAAACCGCCTATCTTAAAAAACTTCGATCCAAAGAATCCCCTCCACATCATGTACGGCACATCATCGATTGCCATAGGAGCGGTGGCAACGCAACAATATGGCTCTAAGTTATTCTTGATAGCCTACGAGTCGCGCCGTTTCAGAGAAGGAGAACTGCAGTCATCAGCGTATAACAAGGAGCTCCTTGCTATAGCGCACGTAGCAAGGTTATGGAGGCATTATTTAAAGCAATATACGGCTGTCATCTACACAGACAACCAGTCGGTGGCCAAACTATTAACGCAACCAAGGCTGTCACAGCTACAAGCTACGATTCTGCAGGACCTGCTGGATTTTAACGTTACGCTAAAGCACATTAAGGCCACAGAAAATTTCATGGCTGATGCTCTATCAAGATGGGCAGTAAGCGAGGATCTTCCGATTGATGTAATCCAGGACAGCTTTCGGGTGACTCAGCAGCCGGCGAGCATGTCACGTGGATTCCGGCAGAGACAGCGATCAGCGAAAGTGAAAGAGTCTGATGACTTGACGAGATTACGTAAGAGAGAAAGAGCCACTCCGAAAGCAACACGTGAGGAGAACTAAAAAAGAGCTCAGAAAAGATCGTGGCAGCGACGGAGAAGATCGAGGGATCGAGACCGGCTTCGCTCTGAGGAGGATTTGGAGCGATTCGTTCGGTGCAGGAAGCATGGCGTACGTCGAGGGAGAGATGGAGAGCGTCCCTTCATGGTAAAGACGCCAGCGACCGAATTCTCTCACGGCGGACAGTTCGACAGCGAACGGGTGATAACGATCGGCGAGGGAGAAAGTACCCATCGTAGCCAGGCAGAAAACGAGCGAGAACCCGTCTTCGCAGGGGACCCAAACGAAGAGGAACGGCAGAATCGCCTAACAAGGGCCATTGAACAAATTCTTACAGAGCTGTGACATGAGACAAGCCCAGAAGACGACCGAGGAAAGAGCGAGAGAATTTCGTCGACCTCTCGTGCCCCGACATCAGATAATGGACCGTCCCTGACGGGAGTGAGTGAAGCCAACTTTCTGCAGCTATTATTTGCCAGGTATGAAAGAACATTAGTTTCCTATGAACTAAGTAATTTATACTCGGAAAGAGCAGTGCTCAACGTCACCGTGCTCGTTACGGAAATTAGAGCGTCGCAACTGGAACTTTATCGAATTGCTTTTATGTACGACGCATTGGACTTAACGCCGGAGATACGATTCTCGGGATATATCCCTTTTCTCTCGGCGCCTATTTCCTGAGAGGAGCTGGAGATTTATCCTGAGGCATCGGAGATCCAGAGCCAGCCTTCAAAAACGAACTTATTTATTTGCTTCCAATCATCGTTGGAATTAAGTTTCGTTCGTCTTACGCACCACGTGGGCAAGCCATCGCTCCATTAATTGTTTTGCTGCACATTTGGAGCCTGGAGAGGTGTAGGTGGATGTATAATTTCCGTTTCGTCTTGCCACATGATCAAAGCTGAATCTGTCTTGAACTAATTATAATTGTGCTAAATTTTGGATTTCAGTTCCAGTGGTGCTTCACCTTATCTACTCTTCGACAGCGCAGTTCGTCTGAGAGAGTGGAAGTCTGCGTCACAGATGTGTGTGCTTCGCTATGGCAGTGGTTTTATTTGTGCTTTGTGTGTTTTTAGTGTGTCCAATATAAGTTGGCTGTAAGTGAGCCTTTAATAATAAGAAGAAATCTAGTTTCTTATTGATGCTTCATGTGTTCAATAGTGAGTGCAGATAGTGTTCATTGTGTTTGAGTGTTGGGTATCATACAGTGTGACCCATTATTTTTTTGCCCGAATATAGTGTTAAGCATAATTTATATATTTATATTATATAAGTATCTTTATCGGGCCGACAGAAGTGATTTGTGCCAGAGTTTCTAAGGTGCTATAGAATTGTGCTTGTTGTCGTTTTGAATCTAACGCAGTGTTTCCCGAAATTCTACTAGCATCGCCCTCATCATGTTCATGTCCAGTTACGTCTAGACCCAATTGTGTGTTTTCTTCGACGTGCCTCGTTTGCGCTTCGTACTAGCAAGTCCATCTTCCACAATAGTATCCAGTCGTGTCGGCGAGTTAACCTAGCCTCATGATTCGTCTGGTATCCTCATCTCGTCGCCATCGGGTCCGAGTACAGTGCTTACAGCATCGCCTTTCATCCATCTTCTACAATAGTATCCTGTTGTCTCGGCGAGTTAACCTAGCCTCTTCATTCGTCAGGAATTCTCTGCCTGTTCGTCATTCCGTCCGACTTCAACTCCTACAGTGTCTTCTAACAGACTGTGGCATATGCATGAGGCAAGTCCCTTCACCCGTCGGCTCCTCAAATAAGGAACTGACTTCTAAATCATTTTGCGAACTTTCGGCACTCTTCGATTTCGTTAAGCGAACTGTATTCCACTCATTCCTGGACTGTTCCTTTTGCAAATCAATTGTCTTCTTCATCACGTGCCCAGGGAGAGACTGTATTTATCCTACGCCCAAGATTTATTACGAGTAAAAAAATAATCTACCCCAGACTCAGTCACAATCGTTTGGTTCCTAAATTGGACTGCAATTTGAGCTCTTCTCTTGAAATAAAAAGAAGAACTTTGACTTTTCTTTATTTTATCAATATACTTCCAATGCGTATCTTCGTTATTGTGTATTTTGAGGCCGTTTCGTGGCAGCGCCACTATTTTGGTTTGTTTGAATTTTGCTCAATAAAATATTATTATTATTATAACGTATTCACGTTCCTACCCTCTTGTACTTTACTCTGCGAAATCCACATGACAACCTTACTTATAAAGCACAACCTTTGCTTTGCATTGTTGGTCGTATATTGTTGGTGGATTGTGTGTTGATACCATTGTTGATAATTGCTTATTGATACCATTGTTGGTGAATAGAATGTTGTTAACATTGTTGGTGAATTGTGTATTGATACCATTTGTTAGTGAACTGCATGGTGATACCATTTTGATGTCTATTGTTGCAGAAACTTTCACTTGCATTGATGGTCGTGCAATAACTCCTATTAATATTCCCTGCCATCATTATGAATATTGATTATTATTGATAATTATTATTATTTGATTCTCAGGTAGACAGTGACCTTCCTTTTGCTTTGAATATCAAGTGTGCAAAGTTTGATTAAGATCGGAATAAAACTGTAGTGAGAAATAAGAACAAAGATCTAAAGTGAGGCAAAGTTTATTACCTAACGTGTTTCAACATAACGTCATCATCTGAGGCGAACAATGTTACAAAGCTTAACTAACAGACAGAGCCCGATTTATATCTTCTCGGGAACTGGCGGACCTGATAGAAAGCTCCTTCTAAAGCGCCGATCTGATGTAGAGCTCTTCTCGTTACTCAGGCTAATGATAAAATCAATTAATCCGTCACTTTCGAAGGATGTTTGGTTGTTGAGGAGGAGGGTGTGATCCGACCGCACTTGTCTCTAGATTTCTTTTTCCTCATGGAATAAAATCCGGTCTCTATCCTTTCATCTCCATAAGATTTCCATGCAGGCATCAATATCTATCATCCCATGTTTGGCTGTGATAAGGTGGTCTGTGAACATCGATTTTCCATCCCAGTTTACCCATGCTCTTCTATGCTCGCGGAATCTTTCGTAGAAACACGGGCTGTGGATCCTATGTACGGTACAAGACTTCGTAATCTGGGCATCACAGCCTGTATGGGTCAACTTCGTGGGAATGTCTAGTCGGATTCAAGACGTACCTGGAGATGTTTCGCGTGCGGAAGGCCGTACAAAGGAACATGTGTATACAGGCTATGCTGCCCGGATTGCGAAGCCATGCACATACGATCCACGACGCGGTCTTTCTACGAAGATTCCCCGAGCATTGAAGAGCATGGGTAAACCGAGATGGAAAATCGGCGTTCGCAGACCACCTTATCACAGCCAAACATCGGATAATAGATATTGATGCCTGCATGGAAATCTTATGGAGAGGAAATGATAGAGATAGGATTTTATTCCACGAGAAGATAGAAATTAGGAGACAATACTTTCCAACCACACCCTCCTCCTCAACAACCAAACATCCTTCAAAAGGGATGATTTAGTTGACTTTATCGATAGCCTGAGTGACCAGAAGAGCTCTACATCAAGTTGGCGCTTTAGAAGGAGCTTTACATCTGGTCTGCCAGTTCCTGAGGAGATATAAATAGGACTCTGTCTGCCAGTTAATCTTTTTTCATAATGTGGAAGACCTCTTTGGGTTAGTCAGGCTTCTTGCCTATTTCAGTGTATTTCATGTGGAATTTATTCCGAAAGTGAGAATCGTGTAAGCACTGCTAAAGTCGATTGTCAGTTAAGCTTTGTAACAGTGTTCGCCTCCGAAGATAACGTTATGTCGAAACGCGTCAGGCAAATTAACTTTGTTTCCAGTATCACTTTAGCTGTTTGTTTTTATTTTCTCATTATACTCGTGAAACAAGTCATGTCTTTCATCAATTAAAACTGTAGATTTTTATTAAATGCACACAAACAAACATACAAACACGCTTTTAACATATAAAGATAGACTAGCAAACGAACCCGGCGTTGTAAGTAATTACAGTTGTATGTAAACAGAAAACCTGAAGTTAAATATTAACTCAAATTGTTTTTCAGTAATTTTACAATTATCAGTCGATGTAGTTCCTATTGTTCAGATGTTTCCGAACATCGGAAAACTTTTTGTCTTCTCTGACCAATACTCGTTCATTTTTTTGGTGCCAGATAGAGGGTGTATCAGGTTCGATGGTCATAACGTACTTAGCGTGATCCTTTGCATGATTACAAACTTAAAGTTCCTTATGCAAAATGTTCAAAACTCAAATGTTAAGGGTCTAAACATCACGCGAAGTTTGCTGAAAACCTTTCGAAAACGTCATTTAATCTCAACAGTTACTGCCGATTTAATTGTAATCGCCCCTTTGAATTTAATGAATTGCTGTGCGGAAAGTTCATAAATGACGTAACGACGCAATTTAAATTTTGATTTTTCGACATTTTCGATAAGTAACTAAGTTTGTTAGCATGCAAAGAATCACGCTAGGTACTTTATGACCATCGAACCTGATACACATTATATATTGACATCAATTATCATTCGTCTTTGTAACGATTATTTCAGAGCATAACACATTTTACTTGTTCATTTGAAGAGTCGAGTTGATTTATGCTTTGTTATCGATTTTTTCCTCAACTGTCGCCCGAGCAAAGGGACCCGGCATTACCTAGGATATATCCAGTTGTAAGTAAACGGAAGAACCTCAAGCAGTTAAATATTAAATTAAGATCCATCTTTCCAAGTTTCCCATGCCCTTGAAATAGTAGCTGTTATATCCTCCTGCTCTAGATATAACCTCGCGTATTTCATATGTTTCCAACGCCCGGATAGCTTTTTGTCTTTCTCTTTCCTTTCCACACGCAAACATTTTTGCCAGCCGTCTGGACGTTTGATAGGAAGCTCAAGGGAGACAAGTGTGACTCCTTTGCCTGCTGAATAGACACTGTCTTATTTATGTCCTGTCACTGCAACATGTTATGCCCATTACTAATAATTCTTTGAAACGAACGTTCAAGCATCGCATATTCGAATATTACGGATAGTCTTCGCTCCGCAACAATCAAATGTTTTATTCAAATTATATATTAATTTAACTAACAAACTTTCAAATTTTAAACTCAATTTTATCGATGAAGGCAAAGAGACGGGTGTCGATCTAAGAGACATTCATATTCTGTTTTTCGATGGTCTATCCGAATCAGAAGTCAAATTCAAAAAATCCGAAAAATGGCACCACCAAACGACCGACTGCACATCGTTCATAAATAATACCAAAATCACTTCTGTTGCGTGTTACTATTCCGTGGTACAGCTTCGGAGTAGAAGTGATTTTGATAATATTGTTCATTACCGCTGTGCAATATTTTATTAAAATTACTTTTGTTGCGGGGTGCTAATTCGCGGTATTTTTTGTTTTTTCTCTTTTTTACAGATGTATATGGCGGATTTGATTCTAATTGCTGCGAGCTCGACAATTTCGTACGCGTCCTATAAACTTTTTAGCCTCCGTTTTATTAATTTATTTATATATATTTTTTTCGTAATTGCTTTTTCAGTTCGTCTACGAGCTCTATACGCTCTCATGCGTTCTACACATATTTTTGGGGCTGACTCTCCGTTTGATTCACCTAAGTACAGTTATATAAATAATAATATTAGGGCCAGCATTTGCACTGTCTATGATGATGCACTAACAATGTATTACATATCAATGCGGAGGCCTTCTCTCTAGGTGGTCACGCTCCATCTGGGATGTTAACAACCACTGTTTTCCGTTTGTTGGGAATAATGAAGGTTGGATTGTTGGAATTACGTCACTTCCGTAACGTGAAAATCATTTCACTCCCGAAGTCGTTATCGCCCCATAAGAAGTTTCACTTCAACAAACCAACCCACAGATATACATTCTTCTTTATATACAGGATGAGGCATTTATCTTGAGACAACTGAATATCTCGGAAACTAAGCATTGTACGAAAAAATGTCCAGAATCAAAAGTGAATTATTACGCGGGCGAAATTTATTAGTTCAAAAATTACCCCCCCCCCCCCGCCCTTGTGAGTTGGGCTGGAGGGAGGGGGTAACTTTGAAATTTTAAATAAGAACTAATGAATTTCCCCTGCGAAATAATTTACTTTTGATTTTTGACATTTTTTCGTACAATGCCTAGTTTCCGAGATATTCAGTTTTCTCAAGATAAATGCCTCACCTTGTTTATATAGACTAACAGAGGCACCCGGCATTACCCGGGATAATTACAATTGTAGTTTAAACAGAAGAACTTTAAGAAGTTAAATAATAAATTTACTTTGAGTAATTCTACAATTTTCCTCCATAGACGAATTTGTTCAGATGTTTTGGACACATGGATAACTTTTTGTCTTATCGCCCCAAGACTCATTCATTTCTTCGATAGATATGAAGTATTATTATAATCCTTCGAACAAGGAATCATAGTTCTTCGAAGCATAGGTGGAAGGAATACTTTGTATCTCTTCTTAATCCGGTAACAGCAACAACTGAGACACATGAGCTGCACCTTGGAGCAGAGAATAGTCGAGGTGGTATCACAGAAGCAGAACTCATATGAGCAATTTAGTCCCTGAAGGTTGGCAAAGCTGCAGATGATGAAATCCAGTCCCAGATGTTAAAGGGCGTAAATCAGGATGCGTAAATCCTATGGCTGACTCGGGTGTGTCAAGTTGCTTGAATATCTGGCCAGGCCCCTAAGCAATGGCAGACAGGAATTTGATCCCTATGTTCAAAAAGAGAGATAAGAGAGACTGCAACAACTATCGAGGCATCTCTTTGCTCAGCATTCCTGGGAAAGTGTACGCTAAGTGTCTGGAGACGAGAAATCGGGAAATAGTCGATTCCAAACTGTCGGGGAAGCAGTGCGGTTTCCGACCTGGCCGAAGCACGACGGATCACATCTTTGCTCTAAGGTTAATCTTTGAGAAATCCTGAGAATATGCAAAAGATGTCTATTGCTTGCTTAGTGGACCTCAAAAACGCATATGGCAGAGTTCCTCAAAAGAAACTCTGGCAAGTGTTGCAAGAGTATGGAGTGGATGGGCAATTACTGGATGCTATCATGTTTCTGTAAGGAAGCTCTGAGATGTGTGTCCGGATAAATGGCATTAATTCAAGACCGTTCACCTTGGGTGTTGAAATTTTCCAAGGGTGCGTACTGTCACCCCTCTTATTTGTTATCTTTATGGACTGAATGGACAGGGGCGGCCGATCCGATGAGCGCTTTTGTGTGGGCGACTACTTGGTGGAGAGGTTGCTCTTTGGTGACGACCTCGTCTTCCTTGGGTCTTCTTGCACCCACTTTCAGCATGCACTAGACCAGTTTGCAGCCAAATGTTAAAAAGCTGGGATAAAGATCCGTGTAGCTAAGACTGAGGTTTTGGTCCTTTCAAAACAGCCTGCTCAGTGCGCTCCTAATGTTAAGGAAGCCCCATTGAGACAGGTGAAGAAGTTCAAGTTCAAGACTCGGGATTGCCTTCACAAGTGATGGACGGCAGAAAAAAGAATTGGATGCTCGGATCGGTGCAGCAAGCTGTGTCAGACGTGAACTGTGGCGATCAGTGGCAACGAAACGCGAGCTCGGAAACAAACACAAGCTCTATGTCTTCAGAACTATCTTTGTCCCCATTCTCACGTACACTCACAGCAATATGCGGTTCATATGACCCACTTGTGAGGGTCCTATGATTCTTCCAATACGACCCATTTAAGAGAGTCTTTGGACACATATGTCAGTAAGAGTTGTTTGACTCGAATTGCTGAGTCGCCATTATCTCGGGTCAATTGACTCGATTGTACAGGACTTAAGACTCATTAACGGAATGTTTACTATACAGCGTATATACATATTTACGCCAGCTTGCATACATATTTACTTACATATTTATACATTTTTACAGCTACTTACACATTTATATAGCCGGATTTACACAAATATAGCCATAGTTACTCAAGTTTACACGTGTAAACACATATTTACGCAAGTTAGTTTACACTATTATACACGTCTATTTACACAATTTACACACATGTATATACATTTACCCACATGTATACACAAGTTTACACACATACATAAACAAATCACACAAGTTATACATATCTATACACTTATTTACACACACATTTACTCGTGTATAAGCTTATGTACACTACTCTATAATAATGGAAAGGGAAATAATGACATTTTATTTTGGTTAGTATCTTATTCGACCTCCGTGCTGAAATTAAGTCAGCCACTCTTCTTCTTACTTTCTATAAGGTTCCGATACACAGCTCCCGTTGTTTAGATCTATTCTTGCTGCGAGAAACTAGCCATGTTGTTAGCAGTCGATAATAATGATTGCTGTTCAGTGGAAATGCATTTCAGATTAAAACGAGTAAATAAAAAATAAAATCCTAACAATAATGAATAAGAACACGCATTAGCAAATAAATTTGACACTTTTAAATAATTATAATTTACGTTAGGAAAAAGTGAGAAAAGTGTTACTTACTTAGATTCCTGTTTTCGTTCAATTTTTCTTGAACTGGTAGGATTTGAAGGGGCAAGACGAACAATGTTGGAAAATGCTTATTCAACGTTCGGTTTTTGAGGGAGACTGTTCTCGCACTCAAAGAGTTGAAGAGACTATCCCTACTGATAGATAGATAGTCTTTAGATAACTTGTCCCATCCATAGTCATATTAAAGAGTAGTATTAGTTCTAATAATTTTGTATTAATCTTCTTACTAATACGAACGGCATATTCGTCCAGTATCGCTATCCGCCATGTTTTCATAACTTGATTTCGTATCTTTACCGGAAATGATTCCCATTTCCTATGACTTTGCTCGTTAAGCTGTGTTTGGCGCTGTTAGATGAGTCGGGAATTCGTAAACACTTGAAGATGGGTCGTACAACTTATCTATGAAGTACTGTATTCTTATAATCGAGTCAGAGAGCTATAACCTAATAAAATGAGTCCTATGATCTGGAAATTGCTGTGAGTGTATGGTCATGAGTCTTTGTTAAAGACCGAAAGAGTGCGATCTCGTGTAGAAGGGGCCGAAATGAGATTTCTGAGAGGTGTTGCAGGTGATACTCTACTAAATAGAGTGCACAGCAGCACAATAAGGGAGTCTTTAAGTATTGAGCCGCTAATTCTACCTTCACACCTATATGTGGTTAATATGACCCGCTTGTGAGAGTCCTATGATTCTTCCAATACGACCCATTTAAGAAAGTCATTGAACACAAATGTCAGTAAGAGTTGTTTGACCCGAATTTCCGAGTATCCATTCTCGGGTCAATTGACTCGATTGTACAAGTCTTAAGACTCATTAACGGAATATTTACTATACGCGTATATAAATATTTATACATTTTCACCGCTACTTTTACATTTACATAATCATATTTACACACGTGCATACACAATATACACAAGTTTACACGCGGATATACATCTATTCACACTAGTTTACACCTATTCTATACACATCTGTATAGAATATTTAAACACACAACTTTACACACATTTAAACACACACGTACACAAATTTACACACGTGTTTACACAGGCTTAAACTCAGATTCACTTGTTTACGCTTAAGTATACATCTGTACAGCGTATTTATGAAAGTTTACATATTTACACAAGTTTACACACATTTATACATATTTACATAAGTTTACACATTTTTATACATATATGTGCACAAATTTACACACGTGTATACATAATTTACGCATCTGTACAGCTTATTTACATAAGCTTACATAAATACGTACATAAATTTACACACAATATATACAAGTTTACACACGGATATACACCTATTTACACAGGTTTACATACGTCTATACACCTAATTACACAAGTTTACACTTTTCTAAACATCTGAATAGCATATTTACACATTTATACACAGGGGTACACAAATTTACACACGTGTATACTGATATTTACACAAGTTTACACTTGTATATCGACCTGTATGTATTTTAGCATCTTTATAGTCAGAATTCGCCAGCAGAAGATAGAACTTCAAGCTTGTACGCAGAAAAAAGGATTTTAATGATAAATCTGTTGCTAAATTCTAAAATAACGATCACCGTGTTCGTAAAGTCAACAGCTCTTGAATGGTAGACAACAATAGGAAGAGAAACGACCCCATCTTTTTAAAATTTTTAAACATCATTTTTTTTATAAAGTCATCATATTGATTTAAGAATACATTCAACTTATTAATGTAAAATGCAATAAATTTACCATTACTTAACAGAATTGATTTGCACAAAAACAAAGGGAATATTTTTGTTGTAACCATTACGTCGTTCTCATTATAAGTCTGCAAGATTCCTTTTATATTCCTTTGAGTAGGCTAAATGCAAAACATCACGAGGAGGCTGAAGAGGAAGGCTCATATTAGTATCCTTGGCAGTCTGAAATACAGAAAAAAGGATGAATTTTAGATCAATAATATAAACTGCCTACAATAATGGAAAGGGAAATAGTGACATTTTATTTTAGTTAATATCATATTCCACCTCCGTACTGAAATTAAGTCAGCCGCCCTTCTTACTTTCTGTGGCTATGGTCAAAAACCCACACCATGATGACATAATTTCTTACTGGGCTAACCGTCTTTTTCTCGGTGAGGACGTTTAGACTAACCGGCTAGGCATAGCAGCACTAACTGGCGTTTCTGACCGCGTAAAAATGACGTCATAGTTTTCTCACCGGGATTTCTGACCGACCAAACGCTACCTCTTCTCGCCAGTGAGTTTTTGACCTTAGCCAAAAAGGCTCCGATACACAGCTGCCTGTGTTTAGATCCATTTTTGCTGCGAGAAACTACCATGTTGTTAGCAGTCTATGAATGCTATTCAGTGGAAATGCATTTCAGATCACAACGAATAAATAAAAAATAATCGTAACAATAATGAATAAGAAAACGTGTTAACAAATAAATTTGAAACTATTAAAAAAGTATAATGTACCTTAGAAAAATATGAGAATAGTCTACTTACTTAGATTCCTGTTTTCGTTCAGTTTTTCTTGAACTGATAAAATCTGAAGGAGGGAAGGAGGAAGATGAACAACGTTAGAGCATGGCTTATTCAACATTGGGTTGTTGAAGGAGACTGTTCTCGAGCTCAGAGTTGAAGAGACTATACCTACTGATAGATAGTCTTTAGATAACTTGTCTCATCCATATTCATATTAAAGAGTAGTATTAGTTCTAATAATTTTATATTAATCTTCTTACTAACACGAACGGCGAAATCTTCCAGTATCGCTATCCGCCATGCTTTGGTAACTTGATTTCGTATCTCTATCGGAAATGATTCCCATTTCCTATGACTTGGCTCGTTAAGCTGTGTGTGGCACTGTTAGATGAGTCGGGGTTTTGTAAACACTTGAACATGGCTGGTGCAACTTATCTAGGAAGTGCTGTATTCTTATAATCTAGCTATAACTTAATAAAATGAGTCCTACGATCTGGAAGTTGCTGTGAGTGTACGCATTGAGAGATCACAGTTGCACTGGTATTGCCACGTGATACGAATGCCGCAAATTGCTTTTCCTAGGCAGTTGATTTTTCCAAGCCGGTGGGAAGAGACCAATGGTTCGGACTAGAACCAGGTGGCTAGACTACGTGGAGAATCTAGGTTCGAGTCGCTTGAATATCACCATGCGCCTGATGGCGGATGATCGCGATAACTGGCGATCTTGCATATGGCTGCTGACCCCGCGACCCTAAAGGATAAGTGGGTTTTGGAAGTAAGTACTAAGTAAGAAAGTATAAAGTATCCTTCGAGCAATTATTATAGAGCAGTAGCAGGAGACCTGGCGTTGCCCAGGATAATTACACTTGTAGGTAAACAAAACAATCTCAAAAAGTTCAATTATAAATCCAAATTGGTTAAATAACTCAAAACGAAGGGACTATTTATTCTACGAAAAATCCGAAAAACAGGAATTCTAGGTGATATACCATGACCTTATTTAAACTTTTCTGGACTTGCCTGAGGTTAAAACAATGTCCATCTTCACCACCGGGGAACATCACTGGTTACTTTGGACCCAACTTTTTCTCCCGTTGACGTAGAAACTCGTATACCCTCTTGCTCTAATCGAAACTCCTGTTGTTCAAGTGTTTCCAGTGCCTGTATAGCCTTTTCTGTAGTGCCAATACTCGTTCTTTCTCTTTCCTTTCCTTTTTTTCCCAGTCGTCTGGACGTTTGATAGAGAGCTCAAGGGACTTCTTGTCCTCCTCTACAGACGTAACCTTATTTATGTTCTGTCACTGCATCATCATTTTATGCTCACTATTAATAATTCTTGGAAACGAACGTTCAATCGTCGCATTATCAGCATCTCAGTTTTCAAAATATCCACATTGACACAGAATATAGTCAAAATGTATTTTTATGAAATGTTTGAATTTGCTATGCTAAAAAATAAGCTAGTTGATAACCACAGCGTGGCTCGGACTCTGTTTTTTTTTAAATTAAATTTTGCAAAATCTTAAAAATAATCACATGGAACTGCTTAGAATTAATATAGTAAAAATTCATAATGAAAATTCGAAAAAAAAATTTTTTAAATGCTTTAAATAATTTCTTAGTCATGTAATCTTGCTTTAAATGTACACTGGATTTAAATTCCCAGTCTGCTCTCGATGACGCAAAACATTGCTATTCATCACTATCGGCTTCGGTGGCTTATTGGTTGCTTGATCGCTTCTGATGCCCGAGGACGCGGGTTCGGCCCCGGCCGAGGACGACGAGGGTGTTTTCAGGGGAAATTTCTCAGATCACGCACTACCTATTCATTAGAAGAACTTCACCTATTGACTTTAAATTTTCTAAGAAAATAATTTTTCTGTATCTTTTCTGTGTATATGCTCTGGTTTTTTTTTTAATTATTTTTTAATCAAAAGTAAAAGAGGAAATAAATAAAAAATAAAAATATCATTTTGAAATAATTACACCATTACTAACATTGATCCACAGGACCGAAGGTACCAATATTTAACTAGCGCGTTTACATAAAAAGTGTTGCTTAAGCATATATCATAGGACTGTCTGAAAAGGAAAGGTACACAAGAAATCAACCATTTATTTACATGCGTTTGAGCTGTAGCGCCGAAAATTCTATGGGTCGGTCCCTGAGACCGCATTTTAGTTCTGGAGGGTTAATATACGTCATTGGTTGATGCTGCTTCACGGAACAATCGCAAAAATCTTCATTAACAAAGCAGACGTCACATTTTTTAAGGATGCCAAAAATCCCATTCAGCTGCAGGTAAATTGAATTTTGAAAAAAGCTAAAATGGAAAGGAAGAAAGAAAAAATAAAATCCTTACTTAGCGAGCACCTAGAAGCCAAGAGAAATATTCCTGCCAAATTTCAAGTTTGTAGCTTCGTAGTTCTGGAGATTTCGTGATGAATGAATGAATGAATGAATGAGTGAGTGTATACATTTTTCGCTCTTTTTTATATAATAGTATAGATAAAGGAGAATTTTTCTAGTTAATTGTATAATCTCTTCCTTCTTTTCCATTTAAACTATTTTTTAATTTATGTTTAGGAATAACTTTATTTATCACCAAATAACTTTTTATCAGATGGACCGAATTGGGTGATTATTTTTTTTTGTTTAATAGAGCTAGTTTTTCTGGTGGTCCCCCAATAAATTCATCTAGATATCTTAGGTAGATATTAGAAAAAATAATTGTTTGCGATTGATTCACATCGGTGTCGGTGGCTCAGTGGTTGCGTGATCGCTTCTGATGCCCGAGGACGCGGGTTCGATCCCCGCCGAGGACGACGAAGATTTTTTCAGGGGGAAAATCCTGAGATCACACACTTCCTTCGAAAGGGAAATAAAGCTGTTGGTCCCGTGTATTCGTTTGCCGGCTGCATGTTAAAGAACCCTTGCGAGGTAAAATTTGCGGCCTCCTATAACGCTGTCCTGAAATGACTATAGCAGTTGAAAAGGACGTTAATACCAAACAAACCAAACCAAAACAAACCGATTGATTCACATGCAATGGCTCGGGCGAACAGCTGTTTCTTTCCAGTCCCAATATGGTGGCGCGAAGGCAGCAGTAGATGGGAGGTCACTGAAAGTCTCTTTCTTTCATTTGTCTCTGGGTCAAACCTTCTATTGTCGGACAAGGAGTCCGAGCAGCCCCTTCATGTAATTTCACCTTAGGGATTTCAAGCTTTCATCGAGGAAGACCTCAGCCACTTTTATATCAGCCAAGGTAAGCACGTACTTACGATACTCTCTCGTTACTTCTCTCGTGCGCGTTGTCAATTTCATTAATTTTAAATAATTGCCTTAATGATGTTAAATTTCTAGCGTGGCGTCGTGCCATAGTAATTTGCAAATTCGGTGTTTTCTTTCTTGTTTATTCGTAGTTTTGGTTTCCTCGTTGGCCCCTTTAACGCCGTGCGCGTCGCCGCCTTCCCAAGCGGTAAAGCCTTGACTGAAATTTTGTCCTGAATAAGAAACAACCCAAGACGGAAGCTGTTAATATGTACTTCCATGTATGTATTTAATTTATCATAACCAATTGTTATGATTATTAACTCAATTTAAATTTCTTTCCCTATTCGAAGAGAAGTCTTTAAAATTCTCTAGTCCTCACACTGAAGTATCGAGGTGAAACTTTCTAAACATTTCTTTTTTTTTCAAACCTTGTTGAATTTAAAGGTTTTTCAATTATTTACTTTCAAAGGCTATAACATTCTACCAGCCTCAGGTTTTGCTTGTTTTCCCTGATTGAAAAACATTTTAAGTTACCCACGTGACAGAGGGCAACATTATTTCATACTTATTTATTTCATTTATTACGTTTTTTGAAATAAAGGTATTTTTTTTACCCGTATAACACTGTGCCATATTTTTAATATATGTAACGCTTCCACACTCAGCAATCTTAAATTCTCCGTGACAATTATAAAATGGCGTAGTAGATGATTCCATGGCGGGCATACGAGTCACTCGTGGCCTGCCCTCATTATGCCTGTTACCTCTTAAAGGCCCATATTCGCACAAATTGTGGTGCATATGGGAAAACAAACGGTGGCCGTATACATGTCCCGGTGGGAACCGTTCTCGATACAGTCGTTCAGCTGTTCGTGCATTGCCGTCAGCAAATCCATACACTAACAAGTATTTTAATTTCTGTTAATGTCTGCTAAACTAACAAGTATATTGTAAATACGTACACTGCTACGAATATATGACGTAGTGAGGGTAGGGGTCACCGAATACAGTAAGGGAGCAAGAACGATAGTTAGTGGATACAATTTAGCCAATGTCCATTTTACTACAGCACTAAATACATCAGTAAGGAATTTCGTAGTATTTCAGATCAGGGTTAATGAAACTTTTATTCTACGTTGCTGTCGACAGAAATAGTTCTTGAATTGATCCTCACTGGTTGAATAAATTGTTCTTTGTATTCCATAACGAAACTTTCAGTTCGTCATGAGATTTAATTTTCAGTCCTTCGTGCAGTTCACGCCGTTCATTGTCGCAGTCGGTTATATTGTCGGGTACATTAGCAATGAAATGTGCTGCGAGCACCCCAAGCTCGTTCCCACTCGCTAACGTCGTCCTACGCTTCCCGGAAAAAAGCAAACAACTTACATCGCGCTATGAGTCACTTCCGGCAACATCATAGCCGTGTACCAAAATCGGGACCCAGTCACCGTTTACGAAGCCGCAACGTTTCAGATATTGTTCATCTGATTACATATTCCCATAGAGTTCATCAACTCTTTTAAAGAAAGTCCATGTATAAACGTTCTATACTGAAAGATATCGTGGCCGTGGTGTTCAGGAAACTAAAAAAATATGTCGGTTAAGGAAAAATTATCAACATCGTTAATTTTTCTCCGAGTTTTCGTCAGGGTATAATAATTCTGTTTTCGTGTCTTAAGACAATTTATTCGGAGCAAGCAAGTTAAACAGTTTTTCTTTTTTTTATTATTCCTTCAGAATCTCTTAAAATGACAACCTCCAACCCTCTCTAAAATTTGCAAATCATTAAATACGCATCACAACCTTTAATGCTAACTTTAGGCACTTTAAAGTATTAGTTAGTCAATTACAATTTATCAACATCTTCTAGATATTGTTTCTTCTCTTTACCCAACAGTTTAGTTAATAATCAACAGCTTCCATGTTCTAAAAATATCTGTTGACTTCCTTGGATGCCTATTAAGTTACACAGGCAAAGGCTCCCAGCATTACCCGGATTAATTGCAGTTGTAGGTAAACAGAACAACTTTTAGAAGTTATACAGGGTGTCCAAAAAGTCTGATAACATGGCAGATATCTCAAAGCTGCCAGGTAGGCGAGATCTGATGAGTGTAGAATACAGGATGTCTCAGAATTCATTGTACAAACTTCTAGGGGAGTTAGTATGGGTGATTCTAAGCAAAAAAGTTCATATGAACATGGGTCCGAATTTGAACGATAACTGAGATATGAACAGAAATAAAAATGCCACCACCAAGATCAACAAGTTAATTACTTAGGATATGTAAAGCCTAGATTAATGAAATTTGAGGGAATAACAGGGTACATAAGATTGTGTATACCGCTAAAATTTGATTGAATTCCAGCGGGAAGTTTCCGAGTTACACAGTCAAAATTGTAACAAGTGAGCACATGTTATGATGTTGAATGAGTAACTCGGAAACTTCTTGTTGGAATTCGATCAAATTTTAACGGCATACGCATTCTTATGTACCCTGTTTTTCCCCAAAATTTCATTAATCTACGCTTTACAGAACCTGAGTTATTAATTTGTTGATCTTGGTGGCTGCATTTTTATTTCTGTTTATATCTCAGTTATCGTTCAAATTCGGACCCATGTTCATATCAACTTTTTTGCTTAGAATCACCCATACTAACTCCCCTAGAAGTTTGTACAGTGAATTCTGATACACCCTGTATAGGTAATAAAGGGGTGGCGAATTCATTGCCGCAATCAAATTTGACTTTGAGCCCCAAATTTAAGGTCATCCATCTGCTAACTCGAAAGGCTATTAAGGAGAGAGAAAAAATTCCAATTGCTACCCTGTAGAGCAACACGACATTAGTCTAAAACAATTTTTAATCACATCTTTCAACTTCAAAGATTTTGAGAAAATGGGCGAGAAAGAGTCACTGAACGTCAGTTGGTCAAGACAGGTTGGCTGAGGTTTCCAACACATTTGCATTGCAGTGAAACGCACCGCTGGGAAGCGTATGGAGAAGGACACTCTTGAGTTACTCTTTCTCGTTCATTATTTAGTTCTATTTGCTTTTAGAGAATTATCCTTTTTGTTTTGATAAAGGATAGTCTCTATCCGAAACGTCAGCTTTTTATTTTGATTTTTGATTAATTATTTTTGTTTATTTTATCTTATTTTTTATTCATTTTGTATTTTTATTATTAACTATTAATTATTGTATTCCAGGGTTCTTGTGCTTCGTCCTTCTCTAAATATATATATCCGTTCATCGTTCATTATTTACAATTATTTCAAATAAAAATACCACTATTCAAAACTAAGACATTTCAAATGCCAGCATCATTGGTGAAAAGAAAAGAACTAAGTGTTTCCAAACATCTTCGGGTTGATTGGTTTGGTTTGGTTTGTTTGGTGTTAACGTCCTTTTCAACTGCCATGGTCATTTCAGGACGGCGTTATAGGGGCCGCAAATTTTGCCTCGCAAGGGTTCTTTAACGTGCAGCCGGCAAACGACTACACGGGACCAACGGCTTTATTTCCCTTCCGAAGGAAGTGCGTGATCTCAGGATTTACCCCTGAAAAATCCTCGTCGTCTTCGGCCGGGATCGAACCCGCGTACTCGGGAATCAGAGGCGATCACGCAACCGCTGAGCCACCGAGGCCTATAACATCTTCGGGAACCATGTTGGATTGAACTTTTACCACGGGATTGGATTCTTCCACTCACAGTGAGGTAGCCAAGAAAAACTTGAATTCTGTAAATATATTTATTTGCAGTTGGTGCTGGCGTTTGAAATGTCTTAGTCTTGAATACTGGTATTTTTATTGTAATTAATTATGAGACAGGGATCATGTTAAAATAAATGGTTGACATTTAAGTCGTAAAAAGTTGTTTTAAAAAATTTTATTCTCAACGTTATAGTTTTGTAATCTACAGATAACTTGTTCAGATGTTTCCAACGTCCGGATAACTTTTTGTCTTGTTTGAGCAATAGTCGTTCTTTTCTTTGGTGGCATTTGGATAGATATAAATTAACCTGTATCCTTCGAAAGATTATTGAAGAGCAGAATACTGTGTGCTCGTTGATTTGGAGAGTTGAGTTGATGCATGCTTTGTCATTGGTTAGGTCATAAACTGTCGCCTGAGACCGACTGGCGTCCATATACATGTATACCCAACCCACTGGTAGAGGAAAGAGAAGCTGCCGTCGCGTCTGGAAGGTTCTACACTGTCCGTGTTCCAAACACACAAACGCCTGAACATTTGCTAGCGAACTGAAAGAAGACACGTGTATCTCTTTGCCGTCTCGAGAGAGACTGCTGTATCTATATTGTATCCAAAGGTGAATGTATTGTTACATCACCATCAAGCGGCCAAATTTAGGGCTTATTATTGGTAGAAATACGATAACAATAGCCGCTTGATGATGATACACCTTTTGTCCGCAGGCCTTCTCTATAGGAGGTGTTGATTATACTCGTTCCCTACCCAATGTTAATAATTCTTGAAAACGATTGTTCTATCCCCAGGCAACAGAACACTCTATCATTGCATCATCTTGCACATATTGTTGCATAATAGAGAGGTTAAGCATCACGTAAACGTGAACGTGTATAAAACGTAGCCCACGAGAAAGACAGGCTTGGCGCGGAAAAGTCACCTGATCATCTTAGTCCGAATAACAATGTAACCTTCATTGTTTCCATCTTGGATTTTAATAATCGGCAATTTTTTCGTTTGATGGAAATAATGAAGGTTACATTGTTACTCGGACTAAGATGGTCAGGTGACTTTACCGCGCCAGGGCCTGTCTTTCACGTGGGCTACGGTGTAAAACGACTGACGTCAGTTGTGATATTTTTTTTCACGCGTGCTTCATGTTCAAGTTTTGTTGTAAAAGCTAGTAAGCATCACGTCATCGTGCAAAGCAACCACAGCCCACTAGATAAAGGCCTGAGTGCTGTTTTCAAAATGGCGGCGCTCGCAGGCGAACTGTCTGTGTGAAATAAGATGGAATAGAAAATTATATCACAAATTTGCTTTAATCTAACGAAATCTAAGTTTTTGAACTTTGTTATTTAAATGGCTTTATGTTTCAATCAAAACAATGGCAACATACGTGCAAATAAATGTAGTTTCATAAAAGTAGAGCCATCTATAGAGGAAGAGAAAAAGCATCTTTTCTATAAAAAATTTCGAAAGCATTTATAATGGTTTTAGAAATCTGCAAAAATTAGTTCCTGTAATAGATTAATTATTTTGGTTAGATTTTGTAAGAAAATTAAAGCAAATTTATGAAATAATTCCTCTATTCCATCTTATTTCACACAGATAGTCCGCCTGCGAGCGCCGCCATTTTGAAAACAGCACTCAGGCCTTTACCTAGAGGGCTTTTCATTGTTGCTTGTTTTCGATATTCAAAATGGCTGAATCCAGTGCTTTCACCTAGGAATGCAATTCAAATACGGCCTAGGAAATGATACCCTGGTGGTGAAAATTGTAAAAAGGATGTCCAAAGTGTTGTGAAATGTTAATTATTTTTGCCGCTTTATTTATTATGTTGTGGATTTGTCATGCAGGAGAAATTTTAAATGTTTCGTTTTTAACCCAAGCTAAAGTATATATGAATTTATACAATTTTGGACAGTTTCCAGATCAGTAAATTTAATGAAATTTTTCTCTTTTCTGTAATTTTAGATAGCATTTTTATTAATAAGTTATGTCAATAATATGGATTTACTTGCAAAGCCGTACCTTGCAAATTTTTTATAATGAAATCCAAATAAGCTGCAGTTGAAAATGATTTATATGAGCATCCAGATTACAATTAATTTTACTAATTTAAAAATAAATTTAAAAGGCTAACAATTGAGCCATTAAAACTAGATGGCATCATTATATAAAAAGTATTAAATAGTTGTTTCAAAAAAATCGAATAAATTTATTTTCATCCAAAACAAACAACGGCACGTATTGCTTTATACGTCCTTTTGACAATTTTCACCACCAGGATATCAATTCTTCGTATCTCTACATCACTTCCTGGGCCGCATTCAAATCTAAATATGGCGTTAGTGTCAAGCCCAGTATTAATCGTCCTAGCTTCCACCAGTGACTCGGCAATTACACCGAATATACATTTAGAAATGAAGTACATTTAATAACTAACTTTTAAATACATATTTAAATTTATTTATTTATTTAAATTTATTTATTTATTTAAATGGTATAAAAAAAAAATCCTATCCAAGGCCCAAATGGCCACATGGCCGACGAGAAGGGTCCTTGGAAGGACAAAGTAAAACAAAATAGTAGCTAGTAAATAAAGAATGGATATTTATAAGAGAAAAGGACGAGACACAAAAACCCTGGAATGCAATAAATAGTTAATAAATACAACTGAAAAATAAAATAATAATAAACAAATAACAAAATACAAAATATATAAGTATAATCAAAATAAAACTAAAAAATCAAATAAAGAGCTGACGTTTCGGATAGAGCCTATCCTTTATCAAAGCAAAAAAGGATAATTCTCTAAAAGCAAATAGAATATTAGAGAATTATCCTGAAGTTATGAAATTAGTACTAACGGAGGGGTTTATATATAGTTTGCATGGGGAATAGTAAGGCGTTATTGGCTGACAAACAAGAGAACAAATGAGATTAATTAGACGAACTGTTGGGATAGGACAAGACGGAGGACAAATAGGAAATAATAAGGGGGCGGCGAGAAAAATGTAATAGGATGAAACATATGATAAAGGATAGGTTCTATCCGAAACGTCAGCTCTTTATTTGATTTTTTAGTTTTATTTTGATTATACTTATATATTTTGTATTTTGTTATTTGTTTATTATTATTTTATTTTTCAGTTGTATTTATTAACTATTTTAGCTAGTAAATACAAATAAATAATAAAAAGCTATATAGAAAATAACTAAACAGAATAATCCAAAAGGTTAACGAGGGTTAGTAAGTGTGTTAATCGATAGAAGATAGGTTTTCAAAAGGCGTTTGAACATATGACAGGAGGGGGAAGACCGAATGGCTTCAGATAAATCAGACCACCATTTAATTCCTGCGTAAGAAACACTGCGTTGTTTATAATTACTTTTAGCAAGGGGAAGGCGAATAGAATTAGCTGACCGAGTAGTATAAGAATGGTAATGATATTGATAAGTAATTAATAAAGGAGTAGCTAGTGATAGATGGGAATTTACGAGTTTATAAATGAACAAACAAAGTTGAGAAATGTAAATTTGGCAAATGGTTAAAATGCCAAGTGATTTGAAGTGGTGAGAAACAGATGTAGGTTTACGAACATTCAAGATGTAGCGTCCCCACCCCCACTATGTATATCATATAGTCGTCAGACTTATTGTCCTACGTTCGAAGTGGGTGAGCGCTAAGGGTTCGGGACCGATAATTGGAAATAAAACCTACTACCACTGTGATTAGGTACCTTTAATTTATTTGGTTTAATAA
>JAHWFO010008810.1:1202605-1220758 GCA_023313115.1 Rhysida immarginata
CCCACTTAAACGAACAAACGTGACTTCTTCTTAACCTGAACGTCACAAAGAGGTATCTCAAGAACTACTTTTGGAGTCGATATAGACGAGAAAGACTAAAGTATGAAGCGGAACCCCAGAATCGAATAGCATAGCATAAAGCAGAGTGGATCAGAGAGTAGTATAGAAGGATTAAGATATCAGAAGGGAGATAATATAAACGCGAGATCATGCCTTGTTTTCTATTAAGAATAGACAGTAGATAATTAACATGCGAGTCCCAGGACAGATCACGTGATATGAGGAGACCTAAATATTTGAAGGAGTCGGTACCTGAAATAGGAGAGTTGTTGTAAACTATATTAAGATCCAAAGGGACATTATGTTTATTTCGCTGATAGAATAGCATGTACCTAGTTTTATCAAGATTTAAAACTAAGATATTAGCAGAATTCCAAGAGCTCAAGACTGATAAAGACTGATTAATAGCCAGGACAAGATTAGAAATATTAGAGTCCGAAAACAAAAGAGTGGTATCATCAGCATATAAAATTAAAGAAATCGGAGATAGAGTAAATGTAAGGTCGTTAATAAAAAGATTAAATAACAACGGAGAAAGAATAGAACCTTGAGGAACCCCAACATTACGGATTAGTGTGGGTGAAAGGAATTCATGAATAGATAGATAATAACTAAGATTTGTAAGAAACTCAGTTAACCAAAACAACGGGGGACCATGCAAATTAAAAAAAGAAGAAAGTTTAAAAATTAAAAGTTGGAGAGGGATTGAATCAAAGGCTTTAGAGTAATCTAAGAACAGAGAAACAACAAACTTATTATCAGAGAGATCATTAGTAATAAACTCAAGTAACTCGTAGCATGCTGTATCGGTACTGCGTTACGGTGTAAAGCCATGCTGTAAAGGAGACAAAAGATTATTGTTATGTAGGCTATATAATTTGAAAGACGAAGGAAAAACAGCTTTTCAAAAATCTTAGAAAAGAAGGGGAGAATGGAAATCGGGCGATAGTTTTGAAAATCATTGGGATTACCTTTTTTGAAGATGGGCAGAATTTTAGCAATCTTCAGTGCTTTGGGAAATGATCCCATAGTAAGGGAAATGTTCAATATATGGGCTAGAGGACAAGCAATACTAGTGTTAACCACAATAGCAATGTCAGCTCGTATATCCAAAGGATCGGGGGAAATTGAAAATTTCATATGACTGATTATTTTGGCAACTTCGGAAGGATCTGTAGGTGCAGCAAAGAAAGAGACCGAAGGTAAAGAGGCTTCAAAAGAGTATTTAATAGAGGAAGAATGATAAGAAGGAAGAGTGGGCAAGAGCGCTGTTAGAAATTCCATAAGAATAGAAGGATTTAAATTGTGCGTGTCCGCAAAAGGCGATTGAGATGCCGAAGTATTAGATAATAAGTCATTAATTGTTTTCCATCTAGTTTTATTAGAACCCATTTTTCAAAACCGTTGCGCATAGTGATTGTAAAAGCCATCGTTTTCAGCTATGTTGTGCTAATCAGTAACCCGTGCATTTTCTTCATTATTATTACTGTAGTTAAGCTTAGATATATATTTATTGTAGTGAAAATAATGAAAATTTTGCACCTGGAAGCAAAGCCAAGAAACCCCCAATACGCTTCACCTGCTTTCAAGATTTGATGCTTCTGAGGGAAGTGGTATCCCAAAAGCCATTTGGTCCTGGGAAAAATCAAACATGGGATGAGACTGCGGCAAATTTGTCAGTTTATGTGCCTGGCATAAGCAGCAGAACAGTCAGGGAGAGAACTCAGAGGCTGATAAAACTGTACAAATCTGAGGACCGTATCAATTTAAGGAAATCCGGAACTGAAGAACAGTACGATGAAAGAGAGTAATCATTACAGGTAAGATATTGTTTTTTATTATTATTTTATTAATTTAAGCTATTATTGCTATTATTAGAAAAAATCCAACTAGGTAATTAAAAAGCAAACGGAAAATTAAATAAAAAGTTTACAAGATTAAATAAAAAACACTAATTCAATATCTATAAATTATTATACAAATATTATATAGTGTTTCTTATTGTATTTTCCAGGAAATTAAAGAACTTGAGGTGGAGGAACGCGAGAGTGCAATAGCCCCAAAATAAATTAAGAGGCAGCTTCAAGAAAAAGAAAATGTCAGCAATGGAAATAAACACAGGTAACTATGTAAATCTTAAGGAAAATAAAACAGAACAATAATAAAAGAAGTTATTTTATAATAATGTGCTTATTTGCTAGACTCTGGCATAGAGTGCACTTCAAGCCGGCCTGTAACTGACGAGTTGGAGGATCAAGAGGACACAATGGAATGTGAATTTACGAAAAGGATGAGACCACTCCAAGTCATTACAAGTTATTTGTACAAAAAATTCCTTTTTGGCCAATCTCAAGCAAAAAGAGCTTCATTTAAGGGAAGAAGAAATAGAAAACGAACGAAGAAGAATTGAATATAAGGAAAGAAAGCTTCAATTAAAAGCAGAAAAATGGAAAGCGGAAGAGAGAAAAATTATGTGGGAATTATTACACACAACATTATAGAAATAATTTTCATATTCAAAAATTTGCGTGCTTTTCATAATTAATATAAAATAAAATATAATATTATAATTTTCACCTCTTTGAGGTGCTAAAATCGAGTGGTTTAAAAAAAGTTCTAATATACTATAGTTCTGAAATCGGGTGATTAAAAAATATCAGGTATGCCCAAATGAAAAGGAGAATACGATTATGTCTAAAGACTATTTTAAGTACAGAATATTTGACGTACATTAATGTGTAACATAACGCCTGCACATAATTGCCATTGATACTGACGCACTGATTCCAGCGCATAGGAAGCGAATGGGTGGCTTCAGTGTAGAAACTGCTGGGTTTCGTATGGGTCCATTTTTCCACGGTGCTCTGCACTTCCTGACCATTCAGTGATTGTTTAAGGGGAGTCACATGGGAAGATGTCGGGGCTATGCGAAGGAAGTTCGAAAGTTTCCAGCAGGTGTCCTGGAGCAGCGCTATTCCTTCCAGAGCTTCTCTCTACGCTACATTAATTGTCTCATTTTCAATTGGGCAATCTTATATTTTTTTTCAATCGTTTGGTAAAATGTATTATCTAGATAAATATTCGTCCAAAGTTGGAGGTTTGTAATTAAAATAATCAGTTGTCATACTGCTATACAAGCATAGCAGAGACAAGAAACAGCTGAGTACATATAAGCAACAAAACTAATAAAGGAAAACCTGAAAAATCATTTTCTCTGATTGGTTACTTGGGTCAACCATTGAATTAGAGGGGAGTCACTAATCGGACCCATATCTAGGTTTAGTATTGATTTTCCATCCGATTGTTGGATAGCAATGCTTTCAAAGGCATCCAGCAGGTGTTTTTTATTTACTGATTTTATAAGATGTACATTGTTGAGAGGAAAATCGTGGCCTGTGTTGATTGAATATTTTGCTACGGAGGACTGGTTGCTTTTTCCATTCTTCCTGTTTCCTATATGCTCCTTAAATCTGGTTTCAATGTTTCGAGACGTCTGTCCTTTTTAAACCATAGGACATCCAGCACACTTTATTTCGTAGATTCCTGACTTGAGGAGTGGCGGTATTTTGTCTTTCGGGTTGGGGAAAATGTCCTTGGATTACTATAAGAAATAGAAAGTTCAAAAGACTTTAAAACTGTGCTGAGACCTCTGATTAGTTGCTTATTAAAAGGTAATGAGATGGTTCTTCCCTTGTTCTTGTTTTTTCCATGGTGGTGATATCCTGTATGAATTATTTGAACTGTCTTTTCCTGAGTAGGTCCGTGATAGTGCGTCTGCTGTACCCGTTGTTCGTTGCGATGTCCTGAATGAGGGAAATTTCTTCATTGAAACGTTCTTGGCTAAGTGGGATATGGATGGCTCTGTCCAACATGGAAATGAAAGTGGACATCTTCTAGCTCCAGGGGTGGCTCGAGTCGCTGGTGATGTAATTAAGGCTGTTTGAAGGTTTCCGATAAACTTCGAATTCCAGGGAATTTAGATTTCTGATGATTGTGACGTCGAGGACAGGCATTTTATGGTCTTTTTCCACTTCAAAGGTAAACTGTACTATGGGGAAGAAACTGTTTAAATGATTTACGAAAGCATTGATATCGCATCGATTTTTTGGTATCGAATATCGTGAAGATATCATCGACGTATCTAAACCAACAGTTTGGGAAATAAAAATTAGAAGTTTTGAGGATGTCCTCGAAAGTCTTCAAAAAAACCTCGCAGGTCTGGCAAGACGCACAATAATAATAATAAACCTCGGGTAGGATAGGGCTAAGGCATGAACCCATTGGGGTGCCTCCAACCATTCTGTAAACCTAATCCTTAAATCTGAAAATGTTGTTATTACTACACAATCTAGTTAGTGTCAAACATTTTTCATGGACCTTAGGTGGAACTTTAATTTTACATATAATATCTTTTAGAAATTTGATTGTCTCTGGCATCGGGATGCTTGGAAATAATGAAATTATATCAAAAGATACCAAAATTTCCCCATCTTTAACTTTTCTGTGCTGTAAGTTATTGACTAGATCTACGTTATTTTTAATGTAACTGTCGAATTCGGAAGTTTTAGAGTTTTTAAAAATTTTGAAAGGCGGTAGGTCGGTGAGTCTATGTTCGAAACTATCGGGCGTAATTTGTTCCCGGGTTTCTGTATTTTAGGCAAACCATATAAACGGGGTAGGGTAGGATTGCTGATAGTAAGTGAGGATGCTAGATTTTGGGATATAAAATTAGGACTAGTCTTTACTGCTTCTTTAACGTCTCTGATCAAACCTGTTAGTGGATTCTTATTAATTAATTCGAAGGGTACTTCGGATATAAGAGCCTATACTCTATTGTAGCAATCGCCTTTTTTAAAGAATAACTGTAGTGTTTCCCTTGTTTCAATGGAGTTCCCGCCCTGTCGGGAGTAAGAAACTTTAGCTTCAATTTTTAGAGGAATTCGATGAACCATTTATATCTATAGACCATGCTCAAAAGTCATCTGACCATCTTAGTCCAAGCGATAATGTAATCTTTATTGTTTCCATCTTGGATTTTAACAATCAGTATTTTGTGAATTTTCTTTGAGTGCCTAGAGATGGTATTATTTTGTTAGCACATCCTATAGTTAGTGAAGTTAGCGAAAAATGCCACTAATACATTTCACTACCGGTTACCAGTATGAAATTTTGTACAGTACTTAAAAACATATCAAAGAACAATAACCCTCAGGGATCATCTTGTTCTGACGTTTGGATCATCTGTGATGACGTCATCGAAATGGCCTTTGCCTACATTAATTTAAATGCTGATATCTTTGTTACCAATTACCTCGTTGTAGCTTTTAATTATACCGTTTGGGTTGAAAAAGTGAATATTCATTAATTTTGTCTTTTTAATTGTTATTTGGTGTTAGTTGAAATGTTGTTTAGTCAAAACAAGCCTTAACTAGTACTTGACACTAGTTAGGGAAATAATTGTGAATGTCTGTTTATTTGATTTTGTTGGCTGTAATGGATGAAGTTCCGATGTTTCTGAAAATTTTCAAAACAGCAGAGTTACACAACTTCGCATTCTATGAAAAATAAACTATTGCAGTACCTTTTATAAAGTTGAAAATTAAGTAAGATAGAAATTAAGCAACACAGAAATTAAGTAACACAGTGTGTCCTGTAAAGTCCTTGTACTTAGCGTAACAGTAGTTCACTGTCGGCCACCAGTATGGAATTTTTCACAGTGCTTGTACACATACCAAAAGAAAACAATCGCCGGGAGGCACATTAAGGTCTAACTAATTTATGAATTGAAGCCGTTTTAATCCTTGCACTGGCCCTTACAGGTAGAAAGAAAAGTACAAGTTAATCTCAATTTTATGCATCGACAACGCGCACATATCTGTTTGCACTTGCATGCTATCAGTTCTTGTAGCTTCTCCATGTTGATGTCAGGGTTTGTATACCAGAATGGTTTATATTCATCTCCAGCCGTCCTCCATCCCCACTCACAAAGATCAGTTTGTCCACAAAGAATACTGCAAGATGGCCCTCGTCAGATGATTCAGCAGAAAGTAACGGGGTTAGCATATGGATAAACCGGGAAGGGTGGGAGGTTTCTGCAACACAAATATCACAGAAAGACAGAAATATTACGTCAACATAAAAATGTTTACAGGGATTATTTTTTTCTTGTTTTTCAGCCCCTTTTTACGTTGTCGCCGCTATAATTCCTAAAAGATGTTACATATATTTTTTGTACCCTTCAAATGGTATAATTAAAGCTACAACGAGGTGATTGGTAATAGACATATCAGCATTTAAACTAATATACGCGCAGACTATTTAGATGAAGTCATCACAGGTGATCCACACCTGACGCCTGATCTAGTGTCTCCCGGCGGTTTATTGTTCTTTCATATGTGTTTATGTACTGTATAAAATTTCATACTGGTTGCCGGCAGTGAAATACAGTTACGCTAACTCCACTGACTACACCCGAGTGTACGTAACCCTTGAAGTGAGTGCTGCTCGAATTTATTTCATCGTAATAAATTTTCTTTTGGTCCCGTGACTTTTTGGCGGTAGTAATACTGGTATGTTTATAAACGCTAGGTTTTCCTGACGTCATCCCCTCCAAATAGTAGATGACATAAAAGACAGTAATGGGAACTGAACAGTCACCTGACCATAGTAGTTTGAGCAACCATCTTGATTGGCCACATCTTGGGTTTTAACAGTCAGTGTATTTTCGTTTGTTGAAAACAGTCAGCGGGATGCGGTGGAGTGACAGACATTACCGGCAAAAGCGTGGCGGCGCGCTCTGATATTAAAAATTACGAACTCGTAAAATGAAAAACTATGCACCATCACACTTACGATGTTTTTTTAAACTTTATCAATTCCCATTTTAATATTAGCGGCCAACATTTTTGTTTACCTTTCAGTGGACTTTTAAAAGCACAACTATGTGATTTTTAATGGTTTTTTTTAAAAAAATATTTTTTGCTCTAAATTCAAATGTCCGATATTAATGGTAGAATCGTAGAGTGCACAAGTTTTTGAAGTGTCGATATCAGCTAGTTTATCAACGCCAGTATTTGCAAAAATTTACGCATGAAGACAGCTTTTTAAAGTTTTATCATTAAATAACTAAAATGATTTTCCGCTTTTACTTCGTATCCAATTTGAACTGAAACCTTTTGTTGTTAACTAGACGGATGATCGAGATATTTGAAGACAAGGTTTACTTTTTGGTCAGGATTGATAGCCGTGGGCATGCATGTCTGTATTTGTCCCAGGACTTGTAACCATAGAACGAAGAGCCATAGAACGAACCATAGAACGAAAACTTTAACTTAAAAGCCTAACAAACAATCTTACATTGTCAAAACGACTGATTTGTTAAAAAGTGGGGAAACACTCTTAAGGAAGTTATTTATTTTTTTTTTATTTTCGTTTTTATTTATGCTGTTCTATTATAACAATGCAGCTGATGAATTATGCAGAAAGTATTGAAAACCTGATATTGAATTTTAAACTTCACAGCTCAAGGACCCTTCTCTAAAAACATTTAAAAATAAACTTTTTCCTTTCGTTGTGTTATTATTATACGTGGCCTTGTGACGAGCGAAGTGGGCAGCTGCATTTCATCCTCCTATGGTCCAGGTGATTTTTTAAGACATCTCGATCTATTCCACTTTTTCCGCGGGAATGAGAAAAAAATTGGTTGCCTACATAAAAAAAAAAAACGATTCTAATACTCTTATTTATTTAGTTATTTACAACATCCCAATGGCAAATCCCATATATACAAATAAAAAGGGGGAAAGAAAAACGTAATATAAAATTTACATAACAGAAATAATATCAAAAGAAATAAATTCTTGAAAAGAAAACAAATATCAAATTTATTATAAAAAACACAAAATATTTTTAAAAAAATACCATCAAAAGAAAAAAGAAAATTCCTTACGGGTCATTCCATGTCAGTTCAGTTCCTCTCGAATTTTAATGAAATTCGGTATATACACAAGTTCCAGGGAGTTGGTAATGCTTATCAAATATTATTAATTTTTATAGATTTTTATGGAAGTTACGGACATTTAAAATTTTCGAAATTTGAGTGAGGGCCTTATCTAAAAGTACTATAATTTCGGTTGCATTTTACTTAGAAAGATGTGTTTGGTGACATATGAAATCTCTTTACTGGTAAATTCTATATACATTTTTGAAAATTATATTGAGCATGCGCAAATATTTGAATTTAATAAAAATATTCTATTTATGCAAACTTCTTAAATGGTGGGTATTTTTTTGTTAAAAAATTATTAACGTATTATACATACTTTCATAAAAAGTATACAAAAATCTCAAAACTGTGCTTTACTCCCTTTTGAACATATCAATTTTTAAAGCTTGAGCTCCAAGCAGCAGGAGTCAGATAGTAGGGACTTGACTACTCGTATGGGGTAGACAAAGCGTATAACCTTGGGACCATTCATTTATTTACGTTTTATTATTTATATAAATGCTATTATTAATTATAATTCCACGAAAAAATAAAACCAATAGTAGCATTACAATAAAAATTATACCAATAAAAAAAATGTTTCTTAGAACGTCAGTTTTTTTTTTTCAGAAGTCAGAAAAGTATTGAAGACCTGTTAAAGAAGAAGATAATTTAGTAAGAAAACATAAATTTACATTATGATGTCAAATTGTTAGTAATAAAGAAAGTATATTTATTTTACACTTCCTCAGAGTCAATCAGTTTGAGTTACCCTGAAGGACGAGATGAATTGTAGATGCAGCTGAAGTTGATTACACGCTTCATTATACAGGGAAACGCGTACAGCACACACATCAATATATATTCTCCAGGACATCTTTGCTGATCGAATCATTTCGCGTGGCATCTGGCCTGCACGCTCGCCGGGCCACACACCTCTCGATTTTTTCCTTTGCGGTGCTTTGAAAGGTAAAATGTATGCAAACAATCCGCACACTTTGCCTGAGCTGAAGGAGGAAATCATAACTGAAGTTCAGTAAATCCCACCAGCAACTAATCTTTTATCTCGTCATCAGGGATTGAATGTCCCTTAAGGTGCTTTTTCTTCTTTGGGAAATAGTGAAAGTCGTAAGGTGCAAGATCTTTCATCTTTGAACTGTAGGCGCTGCAACACCTCTAATATGTGACGATTGTTTGCGGGCGAGCGTTATCGTGCTGTAGAAGATGGTCCAAAGTTTCCATTCAATCCTGGTGTCGACAACAACCCCAGACTTCCTCTCCGACGGGTTCACCCGAGTGGTCACACGTTGCTGCAGTGCGTAGAAAGGGATGGGCATAATGCGGAAAAGTGAATAGTTCATGTCAGGGATTTTTAATAAAATCACACAGTAAACGGGAGATGGAATTGTAAAAAAACAATTTAATGAAAATTTGGAGTAAATAGAATTAAATCTTCACGAATTGAGAAGATTAGAACTTAATGTGGTAAATAGCATAATTAAACATCAGTCCAGGTCAGCAGCGATTAGTTCTTCAATACGATTAGTTCCCAGACGGACGGCGGGGCTGGCTGGCTGAGATTGGGCAAGACGAGATGAGGCAAGTCCTTGATTAGTGGCGCTGGACCAATGGAGGTTAGAGGTGTCTTTTTTCGGTATCGCAACTTCAGAAAGCGGCAACCACTTGGGGTAAATCGACCGTGACGTGTATACTGTGAGGAATAGAATCATATATTAGTGGACTATATAACCAGGTAAGAGGAGAAATGTTCGTGCTAACAGTTCTAGTTCTACACTCTAAATAATACGATTACTACCGATAGAGGAAGGTCCCGTGTCCAAGCGCGGGCATTCCCGAGGACGCCCAACGCGAACACCGGTTGCGTCTGCAAATGGGACAGTCACTTCTATCATCTCCAGCGTCCACGGGAGAACGAAATTGGCTTCTAATTGGGGAACACCAGTATCCTCAGTTTCGGACGTCTCGGTATAGGGGGATGAACAGGTAGGCCCTTCGTATCCTCGGGGGCGGGGACCTGTAGCGTTTTACTCGTTAGATAAAGTCCCGGGATAGTCCCTTTGTTTCTGTTATATTGATTGATTTATTATATAACCAATTGGGAGTTATAATTTAATTTTTTGAGATGAGTGTTTTCATGTGTTTATTTTTAAAATATTTCAAAATTTAATAAAAAAAAAGCAACAAAAAGCCACGCCGGCATTATCTCCTAGCTTATTTGGTAGCACAGCAGATCCAAAGATTTCATAAAAAATAATTTTGACTATATTTTGTGTGAATGTGAATATTTTGGAAAATGAGACGTTGATAATGCGATGATTGAAGTTCATTTCCAAAATTATTAATTAAAATTATTATTAATGACCATAAAATGACGATGCAGCGACAGGCCATAAATTAGGCAGCGTCTATTGAATTGGAAAGTGAGTCAAACGTGTCTCCCTTGAATTCTTTATCAAACATCCAGACGACTAGCAAAAAAAGAAAGCGAAAGTAAAGTATTGGTCAAAGAAACTCTGGAGCTAAAATAGAAATTTCTATATGGGTGCTGGAAAAATCTGAACATCGCGAGTATCGAATAGAGCCAGAGGGTATAAGAGCATCTACGTCAAGGGCAAGAAAAACTTGGGTGTAAAGTATCCAGTCATGTTTCCCGGTCGTGAGCATGGATATCAAGAGGGAAATAAAGTCCCGGTATATCACCTAGGATTCCGGTTTTTCGTATTTTCCTTAGAATAGTTAGCCGCTTCGATCTGTGTTGTATTGATTGCATTATTATTTAACCTATTTGAAGTTATAATTTAACTTCTGAAGATTGTTCTGCTTACTTGCAAGTATAATTATCCCGGGCAACGCGGGGTCCTCTGCTAGTCTTCTTCTATCTATATAAAGAAGGATGTTTGTTTGTGGGTTTGTTTGTTTTTTATAAAAATCTACAGTTTTATGCCGATCTTAATAAAATTTCGCATACATGACCTTCAAAGCATAAGGAAGGTCACTGTCTACCTCAGACTTCGAAAAAGTAATTATTGATAAAAAATCGATATTCATGGTTATGGCAGGGCATATTAATGAGAAATATCTCCTGACCAACAATGCAAGACAAAGTTTTTGCAACAATAAGTATCAACAATGGTATCAACACGCCATTCACAAACACTCTCCACGGACCAACAATATATATCTCATGACCAACAATGCATATAAAAGTTTGTGCAACAATAGGTATCAACAATGGTGTCGACACACAATATACCAACACTATGCAAGGATCAACAATATATGTCTCATGACCAACAATGCAAGGCAAAGTTTGTGCAAAATAGAATTCAATGCATAGAATTCCTGTTATTCAGGCTTTTCTTAGAAAGGAGAATTTTCAGTACTTAACAATTTCTTGAAAATATTTAAAAATGATCAGTAAAATAATGAGTAAAAGACGATAGAGGAAGCACTCCTTTAGCTCCGTGCTGTATTGATCAAGTAAATAGAAGAATTGGCGACTGCTAGACTACACACAGTGATGAATGGCCAATTTTTGCTTCAAGACATCAAAGAAGAATGGAAATTGCAACAACATCAAGTGTACATCTAAAGTAAGAATACGTGAGTAAAAAATTATTTAGACTAGAAGGCATCCTTGGAGACGTCCATCCATTGTGAGCCTTTAAAAAATTTTTTTCGGTAAACCAAGTTCCCCTATATCACCTAGAATGGATTTTTTCAGTGAAGAGGTAAATTCATGTCTTTCGGATTTTTCTTAAAATGAATAGTCTCTTTGCTCTATATTGTAGTGATTGGGTTATTATTTAACCAATTTGGAGGTTTAATTTAGCTTTTTGAGGTTGTTCTGATTACCTATAAGCGTAATTATCCCGGGCAACGCCAGGTCCTCTGCTAGTACGGATATAAAGAAGAATGTTTGTGGGTGGGTAGGTTTGTTTTTTTTTTATACAAATCTACAGTTTATTCCGATCTTGATGAAATTTTGACCTTCAAAGCATTTGGAAGGTGACTGACTATTTCAAATTTCGAAAAAATAATAATTATTGATAAAAAATCGTTATTCATGGTTATGACAAGGCATATTAATGAGAAATATCTCATGACAAACATTTCAAGCCAAAGTTTGTGCAACAAAATTTTTTTCAACAATGGTGTCAACACATAATTCACAAACACTATGCAAGGATCAACAATCCATATCTCATGACCAACCATTCATGGCAAAGTTTGTGCAATATAGATAAGTTTCAATTTGTAACAATGCCTAGAATTCCTGTTATTCAGGTTTTTCTTAGAGAATTCATAATATTTAACAATTTCTTGAAAATCTTTAAAAATGATCAGTAACTGGAGATAATGGAGATTTAGCAGACTATTGAGAAAGAGTGGAAAGACGATAGAGGAAGCACTCTTTTAGCTCTGTGCTGTATTGAGCAAATGGTAAGCAAGTAAGTAGAACAATCGGCGACCGCTAGACAACACAAAGTGATGAATGGCCAAGTTTTGCTTCAAGACATCGAGTGGGAATTGCAACAACATGAAGTGTACATCTAAAGTAAGATTACGTTAGTAAGAAATTATTTAAACTAACAGTGGCATTCTTGGAGAGGTCCATCCATTGTGAGCCCTAAAATTTTTTTTTTCGAATTTTCATTAAGAATTTTTACTTTATTAATTTTAGGCGTGTTTATGTGTTTATTTTTAAGATATTGGAAAATTTAATCCAAAAAAAAGTTCGAGCCACGCCAGGGTTATCACCTAGCTTATTTGGTAACACATCAGATCCAAACGTTGCCTTAACATTCATAATGACTATATTCTGTGGGAATGTGTATACTTTGGAAACTGAGATGCTGATAATTCGATGATTGAACGTTCGTTTCCAAGAATTACTAATAATGAGCATTAAATGATGAAGCAGTGACAGAACATTAAAATGGCAGCGTCTATTGATGAGGCTAAGGAGTAACACGTGTTTAACTTGAGCTCCCTATCAAACGTCCAGACGACTGGCAAAAATTTGTGTCCAGACTACTGGCATAAAGGTATTTCATATGAAATTTCGGAATAAAATTAACAGAACATATTTCCAGAGCTCAGTATTTTATATGTAACTTTTCATATTCCCATTTTAATAATATTTGCGCTTAAATTTCATTATATTTCATTATTTTACATTTTAAGAGATAGAAGAAGTATTGGTCAGAGAAACACTTCAACTAAAACAGAAAAAGCTATTCGGGCATTTGGAACATTTGAACAAAGGGAGTTTCGAATAGAGTAAGAGAGTATAAGTTCTTCTACGCAGTGGTGAGGCAATTCAAGAAGAGTTTAGATAAATTCCCGGTATATCACGTAGAATTCCTGTTTTTCGTATTCTTTATAGAATGGATAGTCTTTTTGCCCTGTGTTGTATTGATTGAGTTATTATTTAACCAATCGGGAGTTATTTTTAATTTTTGAGATTGTTCTGTTTACCTTCATGTGTAATTATCTCGGGCAACGCCAGGTACGTCTGCTAGTCTTTGAATATGGATAATTCGTAGTACAACGAGGAATCAAAACTATATAGTTACTACGTTTAACACGGGGAATCTTAAAATTAATATGACTCATTAAAATGGGAGAATCGATTAAACGTTCACCAATTTAAGAAGAAAAATGTCATCATGCACGGTTCTTCTCTGATGTAATGGAATAAGACCACAAACATAACTCATATTATTTGAAGGCATTCTAGGCAATCCAAAACCAAAATGATAGTTTAATAACGTATAAATAGATTTTGAACTGCTTGTCGTTCATTAATTAAACCCGGATGATAAGGGTTCCAAACAATAGAGGCATACTGAAGGATTGGTCTAACACGTGTACAGTAGAGAAGAATGAGGATAGAAGACCGATCAAAAAATTTAAAAGAACGTAGTAACAAGCCAAGAATTTTATATGCCTTCCTGGTAATACGAGTAATATGAACGTCAAAACTCAATGAACTGGTAAAATAAACACGAGGTCCAATATCCAATCACAACGAGATAGGTTTTTTATCAAGTATAAAATAGTCAAACTTAATATAAATGTTAGATTTATAACAAGATATACATTTACATTTATTAGGATTTAAGTTCATTCCATTTAAGTTACATCAGTTATAAACTATCTGGAATTTGTTTTGCAACAATTCACAGTCCTGTAAAGAGGAAATTGGAAAATAGAGTTTCGCATCATTTGCAAAAAGCAACAGGCGCACACCAATCATATTAACTAAATCATTAATAAATAGTTTAATTAAAATTCGACCAAGTTATGAACTTTGGGGGACACTTCTACGAGCAATAAAGGAAGAGGAATATGAAGATGCAAATTTTACTGTCAATTGACGCTGCTCAAGATATGATACGAACCAAGAAAGTAGAAAATGATCGACTTTATTAAATGCCTTTGTAAGGTCTCAGTAAATAACATGATGCTTAAAAGCCAATAATATATCCTGTTCAAGAGTCACAAAATTTGTAACAGTATTAAGACCAGCCATAAATTCATGTTGATCGCAAGATATGAATCTGGATAAATAACTGTTGACATTAGTCAACAATATCTTTTCAATAACCTTGGCTAAAGCATTCTCAGTTACTATGGGACGACAGTTGTTAATATGGGACCCTTATTTATGAATAAGGATAACTTATTTTGAAAATCTCAGGGTAAACCCTACAATAAAAGGCTAGATTAATTTAGCTAAATGATAGTATAATAAAGTGGCACATGATGTTAAAATTTTGGGCGGAATTCCGTCTGGCCCACATCCTTTAAACTGAATTAAATTATTAAGAGTATTATATGTATACTTCCTCTAAAGTTACCAAACAAGAAGATAATGAAAAGGAAGTAATATCTTGAATAGACTCATGATTTAAATTAGCATTACTTTTAAATTTCTGGCGATCCGAAATACGAGGCCTGTCTAAAAAGTATCCGACCTTTGGCCATAAAAAATATTCTGAATACCGGACGGAGTTGGGACCCTAATCTCCTTCAAAGTAGGCCCCTTGGGCTTGCACACACTAAGTCCACCGACCCTTCCACTGCTGGAAACACCTCTGGAAGTCTTCTTTTCGAATGGCGTACAGCTCCGTCGTCGCGTTCCGCATTATCTCTTCTCTACTTTCAAAACGGGATCCTTTCAATGGCGTCTTCAATTTTGGAAACAACTAGAAGTCGCAAGGAGCCAGGTCTGGAGAGCAGGGAGGTTGGCGAACGGTTGTAATTCCATGTTTGGCTAAGAAAGTGAAGATCAATTGGGATGAATGTGCAGGGGCGTTGTCATGATGCAAGAGCCAGTTGTTCGCCGTCCACATGTCTGGTCTTTTGCGCCGAACTGCGTCATGGAGTCGCCGGAGAACATCTTGATAGTACTCCTTTGTCACTGTTTGTCCTTCCGGTGCGTATTCGTGATGCACAATTCCACGGACATCAAAGAAAACAGTCAGCATCACCTTGATTTTGCTTCGCACCTGCCGCGCTTTCTTCGGCCTTGGAGAATCGGGATGCTTCCATTGCGACGACTGTCTTTTTGTTTCTGGGTCGTACCCGTGCACCCATGACTCATCTCCAGTTATCACGGTGTTCAGAAACCCAGGTTCAGTGTTGGCGGTGTCCAGAAGATCCTGCGCAATGTGACATTATGTCAAAACGGAGTTCTTTTTGTTTCGGCGATAACAACTTGGGTACGAACTTCGCAGACACTCGGTTCATGTTCAAATCATCACGCAAATTGCATGTGCAGAATCTTTACTCACTCCAACCTCTTCCGCAATCTCCCGCACTGTCAAACGACGATCTTCCATCACCAAATTTCGCACCCGCTCAATAACAGCTGCACTCCGAGCAGTATGGGGCCTGCCACAACTATGCTCACTCTCAGCTGATGTGCGGCCATCTTTGAATCGGTATAAACCACTCCTTAATTTGTGTTACACCCATCGCATCTTCTCCAAACACCTGCTGAATCTTACCAATTGTTTGGCTTTGAGAATCACCAAGCTTTTGACAGAATTTGATGCAGTGTCTTTGCTCAATTCGTTCAGTCATCTTGCGAGAAAACTAAATCCGACGAACACTACGAACAGCACCTTACTTGGTGAGCACTAGCCGCGGACTGGCACAAGCGATCGCGGTGGAAAAATTCAAGCATGCGCATTAAGGTTCCTCCTTCCACTGTGCACAGTGTCGCCGCCTTAGAATCACTACTTTGCGCGGGAAAAATCAAGGTCGGATACTTTTCAGACAGGCCTCGTATATGTATGTTCCTCAGATGCTGAATCAACATTGAACATCGAAGGAAAAACTTTGTTCAAATAAACAAGCCATTAATTTATGATCATCAAAGAACGGTTGTTATATTTCAATACATTTAAAGTTGTTGAACTACGGTGATAATTTCTAAGGAAACTCCAAAAAGATTTTGGATTAATAGACAAAGAGTCTTGAATCCGAGTTATGTACTCCTTAGAATTTAGCCTGGAAGACTCGTGACAACGTCTACGAATAGGAACAAGTTTGAGATAATCTGTTAATGTCAATGAACGCTTAAATTGTTTGTGAAGAATCTTTTTCTCTATTATAACATCTCTAACATTACCATTCGCGAGGCCGTACATAAAACTCATATCTGCCTGCTCAGAAAAATGAATATCCTGCCATGTTTGAAAGGAGCACTTTCAGTTAACTGACTTCCTTTACTACATGTAGACAATGAACACGCTGAAGACAGACGAAAGACGAATGTAAACACGTTTCCCTGGCAACACAACGCCATTTGGGATACAATGAGTCAAACGAACATTAATAACTCGAAAATGAAGGATTTTCAGACATATGTTTATATGAACTTTTTTTCTTGATTTTGTGTAAGGAAAGTGTCTCCAAAGTTTGTAAAAGTCTTTTGAAACACCCTGTATATATGAGGGATGATCAAAAAGGTTACAAACCTGCAGTGAAATGTGTACATTTATTTCATACAACCATTACAGCCACCAGTACATACATTAGGTTATTTTTCGATATAGTCTCCATATCGGTTTAGGCATAGTGGTCTTCTGGGCTGTATGAGGTCGCGCGTTGTCGTGAACGAAGATGATGTCTTCCGTGAGAAGTCCTGGCCGTTTGCTTCTGCAAAAGTCCTGGCTGTTTCGCCACAACGTGGTGGAATATGCAAGGACAGGATTTTTACCAGCAGAGAATATTCAAATTCCTCCAACGAACCGACAAGTGCCTAAACCCAGTTTGACCGGTATAGACACTATGTCGAAAAATAAACTAATGTATGTACAGCCAATTGTTTACAAAGACACCCCTGAAGCGGCCAGTCTATTGATAAAAAAGGTGAGCAGAGTGAGGAGGGACGTTGGAAGCTTATGTGAAGTGAGCCACTTAGAAACAATTCCTCTCTCTCTCTCCCTTCCCACCCATTTTCATCAATGTACTGGTCGCTTCAGGGGTATGGTTATCAACGGTTGACTGTACTATCAGTTGGTTGCATTGGTTGTATGAAATAAAATCTACACGTTCTGCTGCAGGCTTTAAAATCTTATTACGTAGAATACGTTTCATGGTTTTGATAATGTCACGAAAAGTGTTGATCATGAAAACCTTAATAACGTCAAAACTATTAATGATAGAAAAATGAGTAATATTGTCTTCGATAGTAAATAGAACAAAGCATGCCTTAGACTTTGACCGACTTCGTGCTGACATCATTGGTTGATGCAATCGCAGTACAAAGTTGAGTAAGAAAATCTGCTCTCTGGCGGAGATTAATTTAATCTAGCTCTGGCTTCCTTTGTGATAGCTCGACATTTTAAGTGTCATTTTTTTTTTTTTCGCTTTATAAAATAACTTAAAAATTAAACCTCAGTATTAATAGCATCTAAGATATCGGCCTTCGAATTGTGAAAATTTTGCAAAAATTACAAATATTCCAGTTTATGCATAATAAACACAAGAAAAATTATATAAAATGCACAGGTGAACAGATCGAGAGATGGGAATCCATGAAGACCTAGATCTCCGATGTTGAACGTCTA
>JAHWFO010008810.1:1220768-1268861 GCA_023313115.1 Rhysida immarginata
TAACTGACTTCCTTTACTACATGTAGACAATGAACACGCTGAAGACACGAAAGACGAATGTAAACACGTTTCCTTGGCAACACAACGTCATTTGGGATACAATGAGTCAAACGAACATTAATAACTCGAAAATGAAGGATTTTCAGACATATGTTTATATGAACTTTTTTTCTTGATTTTGTGTAAGGAAAGTGTCTCCAAAGTTTGTAAAAGTCTTTTGAACAACCCTGTATATATGAGGGATGATCAAAAAGGTTACAAACCTGCAGTGAAATGTGTACATTTATTTCATACAACCATTACAGCCAACTGATAGTACATACATTAGGTTGTTTTTCGATATAGTCTTCATATCAGTTTAAGCACTTGTCGGTTCGTGGGATGAGTTTGAATATTCCCTCTTGGTAAAATCCTGTCCTTGCCTGTTCAACCACATTTTCGTGAAGTATTACACCTCCTTGTCTGAAGCGAATCATCGGTCTCCTAGGTGCTCCTTCAAGTCAGGAAAGAGGTGAAAATCGCTTGGAGCGAGGTCCTGGCTATAGGAAAGATGTTCGATGATGTCCCAGCAAAACTGCTTCAACAGCATAGTGGTCTTCTGGGCTGTATGAGGTCGCGCGTTGTCGTGAACGAAGATGATGTCTTCCGTGAGAAGTCCTGGTCGTTTGCTTCTGCAAAAGTCCTGGCTGTTTCACCACAACGTGGTGGAATATGCAAGGACAGGATTTTTACCAGCAGAGAAACTGAATGGATATTTGAGACCACGGGAAGGAATGGGAGGTCGTGCCCTTGGGTGAAGTAATGGAATAACCAGTTGGGCCGAAGTGAAGACTGTAACCCTGCTTTGATAATTGACTCATGGAGACAAGATTAAGGCATGCGTTTGGGGCATAAAGCGCGTCATGGAGTTTTTAAACTGTTCCTGAATCTAATAACACGGTTGCCGCACCAGTACCGATGGCAGCAATCGTTTTCTTAGGGTCTGCATTATGTATCCGCTTATGGCAGCTTTGAAAAGAATCAAAGAACTGTTTTTCTTTAATTACGTGAAATGAGCTGCTCGTGTCAACTATCCAATCCTTGTTTGGAACACCAACACAGTTGGCTGCAGGTTTCTTGCTTTGTCCTTTTGTACCCGATTTGCGAGGCTTATGCTTAAGACGTGAAGCTGATGCACGAGGCATGCGCTTTGTTGATGTAGGTTCCTGCGAACGAGGGGGTATCGCGGTGTGTGAAGTAGCTGGACCTGCAGTAGTGGGATAAATTTTGGACGGACAAACCGTTTTGACATGTCCTCGGCCTCCACAATTATGGCATGTTACGTCATTTGTTCGACGGGCATTTGGATGCGGAAGAAACAGAGGTTGCACACGAGGCTACACCTATTGAGGAATTTAGCATTGTATGGTGCATAAAAACTACATTTAGTTGAATCAAGAAAGTTTCAATTGACATTGATGTGTTTGAATGGACCGCGAGTCTCAATGGAGTATAAGTTGAGGGTAGACCTGCGACCATATGGTCAATCAAAAGTTTATCATCCAGAACCAGGGACACAGCTCCAGCCTGAGCACGGGTTTGTAGCGCTCTTGCTACATAGGCATTCGGATTATCAGTGTCTAACAAACGCAAGTCTGAGAGACGCCGCATTATTTCATCCTGTGTCACTGAATCCGGCCTTCCATATCGACGCTTAATTGCTTCCCACAATGTATAGGGATTGTCATCTTGAATCATGATGACAATATCATCACTCACCATACTCAGGAGGTAATGCCGTGCTCTTGACCAATCAAGGCGCATTTATGAGCTGGCTGATGCTTCTGTAGGGAGTTAGATCTTTTCTTGGACATATTTGACTAGCCCTTTGGTTTTGAGAAAGGTTAAAACTTGATATGTCCATTGAATATAATTGGCACTCGTTGGCCTAGGGAGGGAACGACCCTCTTCAAAATATGATTCCTCCATATTGTATTAAAATAAAAAAAAAAAGAAACCATACTCTGGGTTGGAAAGAAAAATAACTCCAAAACCACTATTCCATATAATAAACTTTAATGACTCAAGTTTATGAGTCATTAAAGTTTATTATGTGGAATAGTGGTTTTGGAGTTATTTTTCTTTCTATAGTTGTGTCCACAGTTTTTGGCTTGATTCCATTTTATACTCTGGGTTGTTTATGAAAGGAGTTTATCTTATAAAAACAGGTATTGGTAACATGAGTTACAAATTAAAATTTTATGCATGGGACAAAAAATGTGAAATGCCATATGCAGGAATTCTAGGAAGATTTGTGATGCCCTTAGTGATTATGGATTTGTAATAGATTTTAAAAAGCAAGTGTTGAAGGAAGGGTATAATAATGTTCAGAGGGGGAAGGAAAATAATATAATATTTAAGGGGTGATACTTTAAAGGAAACTCCGAAACTTAAGAATGAACGTGGCTCGTTAAAAGACTTTTATTTTGTTTAAAAAAAAACATACTTATTTATAAGATATCAAAATATTCTATACAAAAGAATGTTCTATACAATATGAATTGAATTGAGGAACAGGCAATGCGATCTCAATTATAAAAAAAATAATAACTTTAAATATAAAAAGAATTGAGACAGACCAATTCCTTATAATTAATAAGGAAAAGAAATTTCAAATTCCCATTAAATGTCTAAAGAAAGACTGAGGAATGAGAAACAATTATTAATGGGGAATAAAAATAAAATTGCGCAGCATGGCGTCCCTTATGCGCGTTATTGTTGGAATAGCATTAAAAGAAATTTCATTATTACCTTATGGGGTAACCCGCGAAACAATGCTGCTCGATAAAGAATCATGGCTGCCGTGAGAAAGTAAGAAATTCAATAAGATACTAAACATCGAACGGCAGGGTAGAAGTAATTCGCAGAGCATTGGAATAAAATGATAAATTGAAGTTGAACGCCATGCTGCAGGCAAGGAATGACGTGGAGGACCAGAAGGAGGGACGACTGGTCAAGCCAGTTGCTGGAAGTGGTCTGTCTGAAATTTAAAAAAATCAGTAATCATGGAAAGAACTTCAACAATAGTGGGACACTCATCCTCGTGCTCACGAAAATTATTCGCAAGGGACAACTAGCTACAGACAGTGATAATCACGTGGAGATTTTGATTAACATTTATTAAAACAATATATACTCAACAATCACTGTCTGCAAAACAGTAAAAAAAACTTAAATAGAAAAAATAGAAACTTAAATAATATCTATTTTTTACATAAAAATCTGAGTTTTCCCGAACAAGCCCCCTGTAATTTTCTTGAACACAAAAAAAAAATGACGGTCATTTGTATAGATAGAAGTTTAGGTACTGACGTTACATACACAGATTCAAAAAAAAATTATCTAAGTTACAATAAAGAAATAAACATTTATGACTTTATTATTACTTTCATTTGTGTGTGTGTGCACAGTATGTTTGCTTTTTTAGCAAAAGAAGACAAAATTTATTTTGCATTCTGGTATACCATAATTAAAATGTATATTAAACGTATTAATACATTAATAAAAAATTACATATCATATAGTAAAAAAAATGTAGTTACTGCCTTCATGTAAGGTAAGAACAAGCCCAAAAAATATCCTTTTGTGATTTTAAAGCTAAAGTCATTTAACAAAAAAATATTGCGTTTAGAACCCCTTTCATCGCGCGAAGTAAATAACTTTGCAATTATGAAGTTTAAAGGAAGAAGATAAACTTTGTAAATACCTTCGTGTAGGCCAGCAAACCAATAAGTTAAGTAATTTCAATAATTACTTATCGTGCTCAGATGAGGATAACAAATCCAGGAATCTGCGTAAAGCAGGGGCAGGTAAAGGTTTACTCAGTGCGTCTGCCTGCATGTCGGGGGAAGAACTGTAGGTAAGAATCACATTCTGAAGATTAATTTCTCGCGCGATGAAATTATGCAATCTCAAGATGTGTCTTGTCCTACTCTTTGATTCTAATGCTCCCAGACATGCTATGGCAGACGTTGAGTCAGTAAAAATTACTGTGGGGAAAGAAACAAACTCCCCTTGTCCTAACTCAGTTATGAGGTCCCAAAGACATTTCAGTGACTTCACGCATTCGTTTATAGCGATTATTTCGGCTTCGCAGCTGCTCAGGGTGACTAAATGTTGCTTCTTAGATGACCAGGTTTGGTATTTTTTCCCATTTTGATCAAAATTCCAGAGTATCCTTTACTCTGTGGGGTGACACACCAACTAGCGTCAGCGAATGCGCACAAAGGACCCGTAGATGGGGTAAAAACGAGTGATGTGTCGCAGGTGTGTTTAAGATAAGAAGCGACACCCTTAAGAGCAGTCATATGCAAATGTGTAGGCGATTTAGCATATGTCGACAGCCTAGTAATTGCAAAAGCTATATCTGGCCGCTTGCAAGTCATTACATACATTAAGGAACCGAGAAGAGATTGATAATTGGTAGAATCGACCGGTTGTGAATCCGCAGTATCGTCAAGGTTCACATGAGGGCTTAATGGCATGGTCTGTGGCTTGATGTCTTGAAGGTGATAATCATTCAGGATTTGCTTGATATAATATGCCAGTGACAGATGAATTGAACCGTTCCCTTGTGACACATTCATACCTAGCAGATGCTTTACCACTCCTAACTCCACGAAGTCGATTTCTTGTTTTACTTTGTCCATGATGGAGGTTAGGATGGAGACATTTGTTGTTGCTGCCACGATGTCATCCACGTAGACAGTAGAAAAAACAATCGTCTGCTCTGGATGGAGTGAATTTTAATCGGGTAAGAAGCTGACACAATTTTACGTACCAGCATCTTCCACTTTGCTTGAGGTCGTAAAGTGATTTACGCAATTTGCAGACATGATTAACTGGCGTTGATAATCCCTTGGGGGGCGATAGATATATATTGTGGTCTATCGGTGCGTGAAGATGTGCACATTTGACGTCATACTGGCGGAGTGACATACTTGTATTTGCAGCTATGGCAAACAGTAAGCGGAGGGATTCCATTCTGATGACAGGTGAGAAAGTTAACTCATACTGGCTCCCGTAGACTTGTGACGAGCCGATAGCCACCAAGCTTGCCTTGAATCTGGACACCGAACCTTCAGGATTGTATTTGATGTGGTAGATCCATTTGCTCTTTAAAATTTTGACATTTGGTGGTGGACGCTCTAAATCCCAGACATGATGAAGCATGAGTAGATTCAATTCATCCTGCATGGCCTCTTCCCATTGATGATGTTGGGGAGAAGCGAGTGCTTGTTCATAAGACTGGGGTGTGATTGGCGGAGTGATTAGCAAGTCAGAGTCAGTAAAGTCAGGATGACATAAGGCGGTGCGTTGTTTTTCTGCCTTCTCTTTTAATCTTTGTGAACGTCGTAATACCGGTTGTGGGACTTCAACGGGCGGTTGGTTCATTGGTGATTTAGACGAACAAAGTGGAGCATCTTCCATCGATGTGGTTTCTGATGGAGGTGTGACCACGAGCATGTCCTCAGTATCAGATATGACCTGCATTCTTGCCTCGTCTAATGTTAAAGTGGGTGAGATTGGCAATACGCTCTGAATGAAATGTGGTTCATCAGGCTGTGGTGCTTCAAAGACTGGGGGTTCCATGTGAATTGGAAATACCAGAGGAACAGATGATGGATCTGATTTTCTTGTGAACTCTGGAAATACCTTAGGAAATAAATGAACGGTACGTGCACGTAAAAATTTGCTCTCATTGAGCGCATAAATAAGGTACCCAGGAGATGAAGCGGAGTATCCCATAAAAACACCACTTTTGGCACAAGCGTCAAATTTGGTCGGTGCGACTTGGGTATATAATAGTATACCAGGCAACCAAAAGGAGCTCGATATTTGATGGTCGGTTTCTTTTTGGACCATATGTCTTCAGGGGACTTACTTTGACCTCGTCTGGGCAAAGATTTCAGATTAAAAACTGCTGCAGTCGCAGCATGGTCCCAGAATCGGTGCGGAACTTTTGACGATGCAAGAAGAACTCTAATTCCATCGCAAATGCAGCGTACGGTTCTCTCAGCAACACCATTTGAATTGTTGAGATATGCCTTGCTTCGTACAGAACTCACCTAGCTCCGCACTGGTGAATTCTGTTCCATTATCGGAACGTTTATACGCCAGATTTTGTCCTGTAGAGCGTTGTAGCTTTAATATTAAGTCTATTAACGCTTTTGACACTTCACTTTTTGTCGGAGTAGCACAAACGAAAGTTTTTCGTGAAAAGTCATCGACGGCTACTAACAGGAATTTGTTACCATGGATAGAAGTGGTAGGCATTGGTCCCACTGTATGCATGTGAAGTAGCTGCAAAGGACGTGTTGACTGTTGACCTTGCACAATGTTGTGAGGGGCGTTGCATAGTCGTGCCTGAAGGCATGCAACACATGGTTGGTCATCAATTAATGGCGGCAAAACTTCTAGAACGCGCATGCTATGGTGTTTCACGGCTGCTGTGAGTTTTTTTGATGATGGGTGGCCCAACACATTGTGAATGTCACTATAAGTGACAGCCATTTAAAGTAATGGGGGGTCCGTTCGGGAAACTGAATGGATATTTGAGACCACGGGAAGGAACGGGAGGTCCTCCACGCCCTTCTGCGCAGCGATGGTCGTGCCCTTGGGTGAAGTAATGGAATAACCAGTTGGGCCGTAGTGAAGACTGTAACCCTGCTTTGGTAATTGACTCATGGAGACAAGATTAAGGCGCGCGTTTGGGGCATAAAGCGCGTCATGGAGTTTTAAAACTGCTCCTGAATCTAATAACACGCTTGCTGCACCAGTACCGATGGCAGCAATCGTTTTCTTAGGGTCTGCAGTATGTATCCGCTTATGGCAGCTTTGAAAAGAATCAAAGAACTGTTTTTCTTTAATTACGTGAAATGAGCTGCCCGTGTCAACTATCCAATCCTTGTTTGGAACATCATCACAGTTTGCTGCAGGTTTCTTGCTTTGTCCTTTTGTACCCGAGGCTTATGCTTAGGACGTTAAGCTGATGCACGAGGCATGTGCTTTGTTGATGCAGGTTCCTGCGAACGAGGGGGTATCGCGGTGCGTGAAGTAGCTGGACTTGCAGTAGTGGGATAAATTTTGGACGGACAAACCGTTTTGACGTGTCCTCGGCCTCCACAATTATGGCATGTTACGTCATTTGTTCGACGGGCATTTGAATGCGGACGCGGGAAAGTAAGAAATTCAATAAGATACTAAACATCGAACGGCAGGGTAGAAGTAATTCGCAGAGCATTGGAATAAAATGATAAATTGAAGTTGAACGCCATGCTGCAGGCAAGGAATGACGTGGAGGACCAGAAGGAGGGACGACTGGTCAAGCCAGTTGCTGGAAGTGGTCTGTCTGAAATTAAAAAAAATCAGTAACCACGGAAAGAACTTCAACAATAGTGGGACACTCATCCTCGTGCTCACAAAAATTATTCGCGAGGGACAACTAGCTGCAGACAGTGATAATCATGTGGAGATTTTAATTAGCATTTATTAAAACAATGTATACTCAACAATCACTGTCTGCAAAACAGTAAAAAAAACTTAAATAGAAAACTAGAAACTTAAATAATATCTATTTTTTACATAAATATCTGAGTTTTCCCGAACAAATAGAATGTTTTGTAGTAGGTGTAAAGTATGCAGAGAGCACAAAAGACATTAAAGTAAGAAAACATAAACTTAATTATAAGGATGCTAAGCCCATAAGCTTAAAGAATAAAATTACTTTGCCTCCATTAACAGAAGTAATGTGTATAGGAAAGTTAGAGGACATAGCGGAGTTATAGAAACCCGTAATTTAGAAATGAATCTCAATTAAAAACAGCGAAAATATTAGTCACCATGTCTATGCATAATACAGTGCCAGTGAGAATTTTAAACTGCTCATAAGAGGAATTAAAATTAAGAAAAGGAACATTAGTGGGAGAGATCTATAGTGTTCATCAAGAGGTTGGGCAGCCTGATCACACAATTGAAGTGAGAATGGGAACAGAAAGGAACATTTTGAGTGGGGAAGAATATCTTTTTTAATTTGGAAATCCTAGAGGGAGAGGATAGGCAGCAATTATGATTATAGAACATGTTTCTCACAGATAGCATATGATGTAGGATATTTACCGCCTACATCTCACAGAATAGATACGGGTGATGTGAAACCTCTTGCTCAAGCACCATATATAATGCCATATGCCCATACAGAAATTATGGAGAAATTATTTGATGAATTGCTGCAAAATGACATTATCGAATCTTTGACATCGCCATAGGCCGCACAAGCATTGCTGGTCAAGAAATAAGATAATATTTTCAGATTCGTTGTAGATTATAAGAAGTTGAATATGGTTATTAGACCAGATATCTATCCTTTGCCACTCATATCAGAAACGTAATCGCTTCTAGGGTATGCCAAGGTTTTTAGGACAAAGACAAGACTGGAATTATGATCCAGGTGGGCATTATCAATTTAAACGCCTGCCTATGGGCCTGGCGAATTCCCCAAGTATCTGGGAAGGAACCATGGAAAGCATTATTAGGAAGGTTAAGGGCAAGTTTGCTTTATTCTATTTGGATGACTTCATGGTTTGACTTCACCAATCGACAGCATTTGGAAGATCTTGAATTTTTATTCAAAAGAATTAGCGGAGCCAATTTGAAAATGAAACCAAAAATGCCAGTTCATAAAGTCGGAAGTAAAATTTCAAGAACATCTTGTATCAAAGGAGGGTATAGCCCCTGATCAAGATAAAATTAAAGCTGTAAGAGATTTCATCCACAGACCTAGAAATGTAAAGGAAATACAGTCATTCCTAGGCCTTGCTGTTTACTACAGGAGACATATTGACTCTTTCAGTAAAATGGTGAAACCGCTGACGAACCTTCCATGAAAAGATGTTGTTTTCATATGGGACGGAGATGCAGAGGATGCTTTTAATGGGTCAAAACCAGCCTTGATCTCCCCAGCAATTCTCCAGAGCCAAGTTTCCTCAAGAGAATTTATAGTCTCTACTGACCCGAGTGATAGTGTCACAGCAGTTTCAAGGAGAAAAGTGCCCCATAGCCTATGCTAGCAGATTGTTAAAGGGTAGTGAGGTCCACGACACCACAACAGAGAAAGAATGCCTTACAGTTGTGTTCGCTATTAAGCAATTTTCCGTATACCTGTATGGAGGACATTTCTCAATTATTGGCTATCTCAGGCCATTGAAGTGGTTATTCTCAATCTGAGATCCCACATCTAAATTATCCGGATAGAATTTACTAATTCAAGAATTTGTCTTTGATATTATTCTCAATCCCAGTTGGCTTGATGGAAATGCAGATGCATTAAGTCGGGGCCAACATCTGAATTATTGACATCTCGTGAGTGAATGATTTTCTTCGCCAATTGTAATATTGAATTAATTCAAAAACCGTATATGTCATCAGTAATGAAGAACAGCAATTTGGGATGTTCTCAAGTTAGAAAGTTGTGCGTGAGTAGACGTAGTCAGTTGCCCATTAGATGCTGAGATGAATGGGGGAGTTGCCCATTTGATCTGAAGATGTATTTATATATTTATTTATTTAGAAGGGAAAGGATGAATTAACCCACAGGTGCCAGTATGGTCAAGAATGACCGACAGGTAGGCCACTGAGGGGCATCCAACATATAAATAAAATACAAATGCTAACTGATTAATATAAGTCATGAAAATACAGACAGCAATAAACTGAAGATAACAACAAAAATGCAGCAAAGTAAACAACAGCTGTAACAAAGTTCGTTAAATTAATAACAAATGTACTGTAACTACTATAAACTACAATACCAAGTTCTAACAAATTCATTGTAGATAAGAACAGACAATTATCCATAACAAAATTATATGCGAAAACCAGGGTCAAGATTACGGACATAACATAGGAGCTGCTTATAAAATGTACTAAAATTCTTTTCAGAATGAAGACTGGGCGATAAATGTGACCAAAACATGATGCCAACATATGATAAACATTGTCGGCGATAATTTTTTATTGTTAATGGAGGAATAATTTGATCTTTTAGTTTTGTAGTGTAGTGATTGTTTGTTAGATTACGATTCAACTCAAAAGTTGGTGTGGCAGACCACATTGAATTAATAATTTTATAAACAAAAAGACAGACACGTAAAAAATACAACTAAAAAATAGTTAATATACCAAGTTCAGAAAATTTCGCTTTTACTGAAACAGTTTTCGGCAGTCTAAGGTATGATCTAATAAACCAGTTTTGCAATTTTAATACTCTAGTGAGGTTTTGTTGAGTAGAAGAACCCCAAAACACTACGCAAAAGCAAAGGTATGAATAAATCCATGCATAATATAATTGAAAGATAATTTTACTTGGTAAGTATCGCAGACAAGAGATAAGACCCTGCCTTCTGTTCAGTTTACATAGTAAAAGATCAATATGTAGATCCCAAATAAGATCCCGAGTGATAGATACTCTAAAATAAGTAAAAGAAGTCACAGTTTGTAAAAGTTGGTTGTCATACATTAATGAGACATCACTTTTATTTTATTACTGATAAAAAGACATCACTTTTATTTTATTACTGATAAAAAGACATCACTTTTATTTTATTGACGTTCACATGCAAAGAATTGTAGTTCGCCCACAACTTCAAATCCGCAAGCATATTATTAAGTAATACTAGCAAATCAGATAATTTAGGGGTCGCAGCTAAAAACGTGACGTCATCAGCGTAAAGTATAATCTTTAAAGTGGATTGTGGTTGGATATAATTAACAATGTCATTAATAAATAGACAGAATAATAAGGGCGATAAAATCGACCCCTGGGGTACACCTACTTTACGTACCATTGTCTCAGAAGTAGCATCAAATATTTGCAAAAAGTAAGAATGCTCCATCAGAAAAGACTTTAACCAATGTAATGGCTGACCATAAATACCATAATAATGAAAAAGCTTGCAAAGAAGTCAATAAAAGAAACTAAGTCAAAAGCTTTGGTAAAATCAATATAAACTGCCGATACATAATTTTTAGAAGCCATCTCAGCTGAAACATATTCGAGAAGCTCATAACACGCAGTCTCAACGCTTCGATTAGGCACAAAGCCATGCTGGCATGTAGTAATAAAATTGTTAGATAATATGTATTGCGATAAACGCTTATGAAAGAGTCTCTCGAATACCTTTGCAAAGAACGTTAAAGAGGTAATAAGACGATAGTTGGCATAAAGAAGAGGGTCCCCCTTTTTAAAAATCGGAGTAACCCTAGCTTGTTTCAGAACTGTAGGAAAAACGCCTACATTTATAGATTGGTTAAAGATATATGTCAAAGGAAGAGCTAGTAATCGATTGAAGTTAGCCAATATTTTTGCGGGTAAGCCCAAAGGATCTAATGCCATAGAAGACTTCAATTTACACATAACATTTATAACCTCCTCCGAGGTAGTAGGGGGTACAAAAAAACTAGTAGCATTATTATCAAATTGAACTGTATCCTCATCTTTGACAGAATCAATAGAGACATTTGATGGACCAGGTAACAAGGTCTGAAGAGATATCACCTGCACCATCAAAGGGGAGGGGAGAAGATTTTCTGTCCTGAGCAAGGTCTTTTATGACTTGCCATTTAATTTTATTGGAGATAAGTCGCGAAAAAAGCCCTTTGAAGTATTCCTGCTTAACCCAATTGATTTTTGCACACACCTTGTTTGAGAAATCCTTAAAATGTTTAATATTTTTTGCAGTAGGATATCGTCAGGCGATTAGATAGTATTTGTTCTTCATAGATATATCACGCAAGAGAGCGGGAGTAGTCCAGGGCTTCTTCGGCTGGGCAATAAATTTAGATGATTTCTGAGCATGTAGAAATGGAAGATATCGATTGAAACCAAATTGGACATGGTGTAAAAAGGCATCAAACATCAGATTAACATCTAAGGTATGAGATAAAAGACAAGGCCAATCAGTAAGAGATAGATAGGATTCAAGAGCTACCAATCGGTGATCAGAAATTAGACGTTTCCTATAGGCTTTAGGGGGAATTATACTTAATTTAGTCGAGTTAAAAACTAGTAAGAGAGAAAAATGATCAGTAATATGGACATCAAGAGAACAACTGAAGATAGGTTCAAGTGTAGCGAAGTAGGTGTCAATCGCAGTATACTTCTTAAAATAAGAGGAATAGTGCGAATACACGGAAATCGATGAAACTAAAGCTGCTCGTGTAATGGGATCAAGTATACAAAACAAGTTTGGTGGTGAAGAACTAAAATCCACATTAAAATCGTCAACAATCAATATCTGATAACCAGTCTGTTGAAATCGGAATAATAGTTCTGTTAAGCAAGAACCGAACTTCTTCAGCGAACCCGATGATGGGTGATAAATCGCCATAATTAGCCGTTTTTTATTAACAAGAACCGATAAGATTACACAATCTTCGGTGATGATGGAGCTTTGCTCGGATATAGAAAACGTCGGATTTGATGCAAGATAAATACTAACACCCCCCTCTTTTGTTGGACCGTATAATAGAAACAGGTTTGTAGAAACAGGTAGTCGTCTATCAGAGGCGCATCATGCTGGTCAAACAACCAGGTTTCAGTAAATATTAGGACTTTAGGTGTCAGTTTTAATAATTCAAGGTTTAATTGCAAACAGTTAAGGTTCGCGAATAAACTTCGCATGTTTAATACAAAAAAATTCTTATACATATTGACCGGTAATTTCTGCAAATTGCAGATGGCCTCCTCCAAAGAAATCAGTTTTAAAAAAGTCATCGCATATGTGATTAAACTCAATGCTACAAACAACAAGTAGAAAAAATGGGTCACAATAACTTGACAAACTATAATAAGCTACAAATGAAAATCAAAAAGAAAAACTTTAACTAAACTAAAAATGAAAATACAAAATTATAGACTAAACAAAGCTGATAGCCAAATTAATATATATAAGGATGAGATAAATTATACATAACAAAAACTAATAAAACAAACAAAAAACGCAAATAACATAGAACAAGTTGTAAGCAAGCAAATAACTATAAAGTTATATACTAAAACCCTATTACAAGCTAGTAATTGTAGACAAAAATGTAAACAAAAATATAAAAACTAGAGACATTGGATATAAGGTGTCAGAAAATAAGGTCAACTCAAGTCAAATGGATGTCGCTGGTACGTTTAATACGTCTGGTCTGACCATTTATGTCTTTAACGAATACTGACCCACTGAAACTCCAGGCGTTGGTCTTTCCATAAAGTGCTTTTGCTTCCCGCAGAAGTTTATGTCGTGCAGTTGTTAAATCTTCCATAATAGCCACTTGCGATTGCCGAGACTTCAACTTCATATGGTTTTTTATCGCAAGGTCTTGAAGTAAATAGGAAGAAAAACGAACAATTAGAGGGCGAGGTTTACCAGACGTGCGAGGGCCCAACTGACGAGCCGCGACAATGTCCTTAGGACTTATCGTAACATCTAAATTGTCGGCAAAAAACGTCGGCAACTTATCGATGAGTATTTCAGATGGTTGCTCGGCCAGACCAAAAATCCGCAAATTGCCCCGTCGCGAGTGTTGCTCGAGGTTATCCAGTTCCTCAGCCATCAGGTAATTTCTGGAGCAATTGTCGACGTAATGTTCATTGTTTAACTTGTCGAGACTATCTTGCAGCGAATTGCATCTTGAATTGAGCGACTTCAGTTGTGTCGATATACCGTTCAACTGAGAAGTTTGTTCACTTAAATTATTGTTCACCGCAGATAACTTGGTGTCTAAAAGTTCGGAGAGTTTATCAATGAATTTATCAGAAATCAGGCTCCATAAGTTCGGGCGCTCGAAAAGTGTCAGAATAGCAGATTCTATCGCTGATAAGGGAGGTTCATCGGATGTAGGCTTTAGGGGTGTCCCGCCAGAAGCCGATCGAGTTGAAGAAGGTTTCGTCACTTTCTCATTACGTTTCGGCATAGTCGCAATTTATAGTGGAGAGATAATATAATATCTTCAAATAATGTTAAGCTTAACAAGTGTAACTAAGGAGCAATGGCATTGATCAATAAAATACAATGATATTACAATTGAGAACCTTCTCACCTGCAGGCTATTTGGAAAAGTCTATTCAGTTAGGAAATATCGATATTACACAATTCGCCATAAGTAAGTGCATTTAATTATTAATTCCAGTCCAAAATTAAAGACAGCATATCAATAATAATTATGATCCAAGAAACAGGCTGGTCGTAAGGTCTATGGCTTGCTTACTGAGAGTAGGCTAAGGAGAGTGCATGATGTACGACCGCTCTCGACGGCAGCCGGAAAAAAAAATTGTCGTTTTGATAATAAGCTCTTGGAACATAAAGACGTTAAAGTCGAATCGAGATGTTTCTGAACAGTGCTCAGATGAGAGAGAGAGAAGAAGGTTATCTCTACATATTGCTAGTTTCTGAAGCTGTCAGAAATTCCAAGTACCTGATTAGCTGCATTTATCCGTTCCGTAAATATGGAGAAGAGCCAATCGCCAACAGCGCCAACCACCAACAACGAGAGCCATTCCAAGGGCTGTGCATAGATCAACGCCCAAGAGCCAGGTGAGATTTGCCGCTGCCCACTTAGCCCTTTCTGGACTGCTGTTGTGGGTTGTTTCATAACCTTTAATATGGATCTAAAGGTAATTTCGTGACAATCCTTTTATTTCTCACGGCCATCAATCATTATTACAAATTATAAACTGTGTTTAAATGTTTAAATGGTTCTAATTGCATTCATGAGTAAAGTTAAAGCTATAAAAGTGTTTAACGCGAAATAAGATTATTTTCTTAGTGGGATTTAAAGGGAATATTTACTAGGAGCTTTTGATCACTTAACCGACTACCTTTTCAGCCAGCCTTATGCCAGGATTATTTATTGCGTGGAGCGTTTGGAGTTACTGAACCCCACTCTAGTTAGATACTGATTTTCACAAGTAGCTTTTACTATTGAGTCACGATTAAATATTATTTCAACTGAGTTTGATAAGCCACACATTTGGTGCAGATTTAACAGAATTTATTTTCTATTTGTTATGAAATATAGTCGGTACTTATTCCCAATTGAGCCATCGATACCCACAATTGAATAGGTCTCTCTACTCGATCAATTTTGTAATATTTTTATTTACGGGTAATAAATAATACTTAAATTAACCTCATTTGTTTGATAAAATATTGCATGTTCACAAGATTCATCATATAACAACTATATTTCCAAATATGTTAGGAATTATATGGCTTGATTGATACTGAATTGGAATTTTGGCAAAATATTGTGCTTTCCTGTTTGATTCACTCTAAATTCAAAATACGTTACAAAAGTAAATTCTACATTATAATAATAATAGTAAATCCATGTATTGAAATGTTTTATCTGTAAACGATATTAACTGCAACATCTTTACCAGAATACATTAATCCTTTTTTTTAGATTTTATTTTTCAACAACTTTCTAAGTTTTAACAAATATTCATAAAAATTTGCAGCTGATGCTAATATAATATTTTAGTTTTATTTGAAAACTTTGAAAGATTGACTTTGGCATTTATTATTATTTATCTATTACCTGTAGGAGCAAAAGGCAATATCAGCCAGAAATTACCAACCAAGAACATTACTTTCCCCAAAAGGTAAATTCATTTTTGTTCATGTATATCTTGGAAAATTAGATTCACAATTTCTTCTGCAACTTTGGAAAATTAGAATCACGATTTTCACTTTATCTCAACTTGGAACAAATCCACAGTTGTTCCCCAAAAGGAATTAAGCTTACAAAGGAATACAAAGCTAAAAAAATATTCCTTAGCATAAATCTTAAACAACTGAACTTTAGTTTCAGTTTAAAAGGTTTAAAATACATGTATAACAAAACTAGGGGGCTCTGGCCCCTTGCCAACCTCCATTAAAATCGTTTGGACATTAGAAAATTTCTGTTATCTTAACTTTATTGATGAAGTTGATGGAGGTCTTGCAGTACATAGCGGGAAAGAAAACACATACAATTCGACCAGTTTTGCCTTTTATTCGTGGCTTTGTCGAGGATATACAGGGTGCGTAAGGTATTTGAGGACAGATTCACGTCAAGAAAGAAAACAGAGATATAAGTCGAGATAATAACTTTATTATAGAAACATATCATGAGCATACACAAGAAACCTTCTTGTTATATGGCTATTCAATGAACCCGCCTTCAGCTTCTGTAACTGCTTCAATGCGAGATCAAAACCGTCGATATGCGCGAATCAAATGGTCATGGTTTATATTGGTCATTACTCGAACAATGGCAGCTTTCAATTCATCTTTGGTGTTATGGGGGCATTCATTGACCTCTCTCTCCACAACGCTCCATACGTAGTAGTCCAATGGATTCCAGTCAGGGGAGTTAGGAGGCCAAAGGTTAGGGGTTACATTCTCATTGCAGTGGTTGACCATCCAATCCAGTGTCAAGTGAGACTTGTGTGCTGGCACAGAGTCTTGCTGAAACACGGTAAGGCCTTCTGTTGCGTATCGTGCCTATCCAAGGCTTAACAGTTGTTTCAAGGGTCTCAATGTAGACCGCTGAGTTAACTTTAAGGCTTTGGGGAAAGAAGTGTGGAGGCATCACTTGTCCTTCATTGCTGACAAACCCTAAAACCATGACAGTTGCAGGAAATTTCGTGTGCCTGACTCGTGGCACTTCTGAAGGGTCTGTACATAACCATCTGTCATTCTATTGTTCACTTTCTGATCCTGATCAAAGTTTATTTCATCGAAGAAAATCCACAACAAATCAGCTTCACATGGATTTTTCAGCTTGTTTAAGAGCCTTTTCGATCTGAGTAGGTGGTTTTCCCATGTTTTTTCTGACATAAACTGACCTCTTCGCATAAAATACAAGTGATATCTGATGTTTGCATGGAAAACATTTCTGATTGTTCATTTAAACACTTGGAGATCTGTGGCAAGTGACCTCATGGATGTTCTGGGATTGTCATCGATGGCCTGCTGCACTTGCTGAATAAATTCAGGCGTTCTGATGATGTCAGAGCGTGAGGCAATATTGCCATCTTCGGTCTCCAACTCCTTCCGCTTTTTGTGCACTGGAATCATCTTGCGAGGTTTAGAAATCGTGATATCTCTAAATCGCTGTGCTCTGCCTTTATTGCCACAATTACTGCGTGTCTCTTCTTGATTTGTGTTACTTGATGGTCCGCCATTTTGCTTCCGGAAACGGAAAGGACATAAAATTTACTATAGGGCAGCAGTAGCCAAACGAAGGTGTGTCCTCAAATACCTTACACACCCTGTACAAATGAAGAGGCAGGCAACTTGCCTTTTACTGGTTGAACAAAATAAAGCGTTACTAATTGTTATCTCAGAAACAAAATGTTATCAAAAAGAAATTTTTGAACAAATATTGCACTGTATGAAAGAGCAAAAGAATGGTATTTCTTATTTTCTAGTAGCTGTTCCTGCGGCTCCACTCACATAGAAGTCAGAGCTGGGAAAGACAGACAAAAAAAGTACAAAAACTGCAGGCGAAATACAAAAACTAAACAACTGCAATACGAAAAGGAGAAAACCAAGTCCGTAATTTCCACTTTCAAAGGGTATCAAAACCGCAGTTAGAGTTGCCACCTTCTTCATACAAAAATAACTCCATCTAAAGAAATTAAAAAATTTTCAGAGAAAGTAACAATTTCATTAAAATTTAATTTTTCTTTTAAATTAAACATTGAAAATTGTTCAAATGTTTCAAAAAACATGATATCTTGTTACATATGCTGGCGTTCTGTCTTAAACGACCAGAAATAGCCCCTCGTATATCCATGATTTTGAGTTTGTACAGAAATCGAAATCTTCAAAGTGACTTGCGAGTCGTACAGAAATTTAATTTTTCTTTTAAATTAAAGATTGAATTTTATGCAAATAGACTATTTTTAAAAACTTACCATCTGTTTCTGTAATCGAAACCTTCTGAGTGACTCGCAAATTAAAGTCCTGCGACATCTATTGGCAAGCTTTTGAACATCACATGGATCAAGTGTATGTATTTACCGATAGGAATATGACATTTTCCCGCAGATAAAAGTAGCCTAAATGTTGCGCTAGACTATAAGTTATAATCATACTAAGTTATATGCTAAAACTATCACATTCTTCATTTGTTTCCTGCATAGATATTTGCTGCAATTTCGTAGCATTTCTTGAATCATGAGAAAGGCATATTCAGAAGGCATATCTCCTATATATGTGGCGACATCTGTTGGCAAGTTCAATTCCTGATGCGCGAATTTAATATTCGTAGAGTCGTCTCTTGGCAAGAATAACTACCACACCACTGAGCCTTTTTGGAATTTTCCCGTGGGAATGAGACATATTCACGCCGAAAAAAGTACCCTATATGTAGATCCAGGCTATAAGCAGAAACCATAATAATTTTCCTCAAAATCCGTCCAGTAGTTTTTGCGTGATGCCGGAAAAACCACGGACGCAATAGATTTGGTAGAGGTTTTCAAGGTCATTTGATGATCAACTTCATTTTTAACATGATAATGTTTTAAGGCTGGACATCTAGCCATGAAAAACGTAATGCGAAAACCTACACCAAAAACTGTTACGGAAACAGTTTTGCATTGTTGTTGCACGTTTAACCATTGTTGGCGCGGCTTGAAGCAACACCTCCTAGAAAGAAAGCCTCACAACTGAAAAGTCATACATTGTTACATCATCATAAGTCGACCAAATTTAAAGCTTATCATTGGTAGAAATGCGGTTAACAATGGTCGAAATATGATGATGTAACAATGTATGACGTTTCAGTTGTTTGGCTTTCTTTCTAGAAGGTGTTGCTTGAAGCAAACGCCGGAATTGAAACGTTACCTGACCATTGTTGTCTGAGCAACAATCCTATATATTAATTAAAACGCAAAGCACTTCTGCGCATGCCCATTGATCATTGTTATCGTCGTCTCAATGGGTTCTGAAAGGTGCAAGTACTGAAAGGTGCTTTATGCTTTGGCCTTGTCCGACCGTCCGTCCGTAACTCGATTTTCTCGGAAATTATGAAAGATTTTAAAAATCCGTTGAAGATGGTCGAAATGGGTCAGTCGCACGTGCTCTAATGTACCAATATAATACCCCCCCCCAATTTTCCATGTTAAGATATCGTAAGTAACATATCAAATCACTCTTAACGATGAGCCATGAACGAATATAACGTTATTAAATACTGTTTAGCCAATTGATAAATTTAGTTCGAAAGTGGCTGAAATCAGAACAACTGTATTGGGGAAAACGCTTAATAAGCATAGGTTCGGCTCTGCGCGTGCTCTAAATGTTAATGAGATGGTGCACGTGATTGACGATTAATGAAAGGGCAGAACGGATTCTAAATCAAAAGGATTTTATTATTCGTAGGGAGCTTATTATTTATTACGATAACTCGAAAACGAATTAACTTTTTCCACACTCTTTTTCACTAATCTTTCAATATGGGACAGAGCACAAACGTGAGATAGCCAGAATAGTACGTGCTCTAATGGCACGTGCTCTAATGGTAACATTACGATACCCCCTTAAAAATTTCCTCTAACCAGATATGGCTTGTAATATATAAAATAAATCTTCAAGACATCTCATGAATGAATATATAAGAGTAACTAATGATAGCAGATATTGGTCTAGTGGCACGTGTACGTGTAAGGAGGGGGTGGCCGTGGCCTGGTTGTCTCGTCGGTTGGCTTGCCAATCGATGGAGTTCAGCAACTTCAGGCGCGGCCAGCTGCTGGCTGGGTGATGGCCAGGGCTTGAGGGCCACTGCTGGCGGGACAGCTATTTGGGGCACGGCTGTTGGAAGACTTTAGTCTTACTCATTTGCCAAGTGACCATAGCTGGTTTTCCAGCAGTTGGTACATCCACTGGTTTGTTTGTCCGCCAGCAGCTCTTCCATCATGAAACCCCCCGTGTTTCGGAGGGCACGTTAAGCCGTCGGTCCCGGCTGCTACTGTCATCTCGTAGCAGTCGATATTTACTGGGATGGCGCAAAACTCCCTCGTAGGAGTAGGTGCCGCAGATTATCGCTTCGCGATAATCTACCCTCTGTACTAGATACTAGATACGTGTAAGGATGTATCATGAGTGAATATAACGCGTAAATAATGATAGTGGTAATTGGTTTACTAGCACGTGCCTAATACTACCATATGATACCATATGGTACCGTTCAACTTTCAATGCTAAAATATGGCATGTAATATACAAACAACTCGTAACAACGTATCATGAGTGAATATAACAGTAAATAATGATAGTGGGAAATGGTTAAGTAGCAGTGCCCTAATGGTACCATATGAAACCATTGGAACTTTCAATGTTAAGATATGGCATGTACATCAAACAACTCGTAACAACTTGTCGTGAATGAATATAACGCATAAATAATGATAGTGGGAATTGCTTTGTATAACGTGGCCTAACGGTTTTAAATGGTGCTATATGGTAACGCTGGAATTTTCAATGCTAAGATATGGCAGGTAATATATCAAACAACGTGTAACAACGTGTCATGAGTCAATATAACGAGTAATTTATGGTAGTCGGAATTGTTTAGTAGTACATGTTTTAATGGTGCTATATATTACCTTTGGCTTAATGGTATATAAAATTAATACTGTGAGACATAATGCTAAATAGTAGTAGATAATCGCTTGCTTCAATAGTAGATGATCACGGAGAAACACTTCAGTAATTGAATACTTAAAGATAATAGATGCTTACACATAACGCTCCAGCAATAAAAACTCACTTCGTTTAACATTATGTGGGAATGTCTTACCAATTATAGAACTTTTATTTGTTCAAATATATAAAGAAGAATTTCATCCTCCATTTAACCCTTCAGTTCTTCAAGTTTATTCGTTTAAATTCTTTCTATACATCTGTTTACTTAAATAGTAATTTACAATTTAGTTTTCATGTTTATATATTTTCTCTAAAGTGTTTTAAAATGTTGGTTAATTTTATATATCAATGTTTGATGATATAATACGAAAATGTGCTCCCTGTATCCGCTTTGGCGGTAAAATCATTCTTGTTAATTTATTTCGTTAGTGATTTCATTGCTTTATTTATATCATCATCTTTTCCGTCTTGTTTTTTTTGTTTTGTATTTATGATTATATTTAATATTTTTTTGTAAATGGACATTCCCGTCAATAAACCTCACTCTATATATAAAGAAGGATGTTTGTTTGTTTGTTTGTGGGTTTATGTGTTTGTTTGTTTATTTTTTATACAAATCTACAGTTTTATTCCGATCTTGATAAAATTTTGTATACATGACCTTCAAAGCATCAGGAAGGTCACTGTCTACCTCAGATTTCGAAAAAATAATAATTATTGATAAATAATCGATATTCATGGTTATGGCAGGGCATATTAATGAGAAATATCTCATGACCAACAATGCAAGATAAAGTTTTTGCAACAATAAGTATCAACAATGGTATCAACACGCAATTCACAAACACTCTGCACGGACCAACAATATATACCTCACGACCAAAAATGAAAATAAGAGTTTGTGCAACAATAGGTATCCACAATGGTGTCAACACGCAATGCACCAACACTATGCAAAGATCAACAATATGTCTCATGACCAACAATGCAAGGCAAAGTTTGTGCAATATAGAATTCAGTGCATAGAATTCCTGTTATTCAGGCTTTTCTTAGAAAAGAGAATTCTTAGTACTTAACAATTTCTTGAAAATCTTTAAAAATGATCATTAACTGGAGATAATGAGTTAGCAGACTATTGAGAATGAGTGAAAGACGATAGAGGAAGCACTCCTTTAGTATTGAGCAAATGGTAAGCAAGTAAATAGAAGAATCGGCGACCGCTAGACTACACAAAGTGATGAATGGCCAATTTTTGCTTCAAGACATCGAAAGAAGAAAGGAAATTGCAGCAACATCAAGAGTACATCTAAAGTAAGATTACGTGAGTAAAAAATTATTTAGACATCCGAGGAGAGAGCCTTTAAAAATGTTTTTTTCGGTAAACCAAGTTCCCCTATATCACCTAGAATGGATTTTTTCAGTGAAGAGGTAAGTTCCTGTCTTTCGGATTTTTATTAGAATGGATAGTCCCTTCGCTCTATATTGTAGTGATGGAGTAATTATTTAACCAATTTGGAGGTTTAATTCAGCTTTTAGAGGTTGTTCTCTTTACCTACAAGCGTAATTATCCCGGGTCCTCTGCTAGTAAATAAATAAATAAATAAATAAATAAATAAATAAATAAAATATTTGGACTCATTGAGCATTGTTAACGCTATTTTGGAACATTTGCCCGTTACAAAGGCATTTTTGTAGCACGCGCACACTTCATTAGCTTGCCCACATTCGTTTGCTCGCGTCTGCTTCGATAGCGTGCGTTCGTTCGACTTCGAACAATGAAAAAGGTTTTAGGAATACTTTCGAAAGTTATAAAAAGAAAATTAGTCATAATTAAAAGTTGCTTGAAACTTTATTCAAAATTTATTCACAATTACAAGGAAGAAAAGTGCTGAACACAATGCATAGAAACGCGAGTTGTGCGTTTTGTCGACGAATTTATAATGTGTGAAAGGAATGAATGGATAGGAAAATGGATAGGAAAAGGAAAGGATAGGTAATTTGCATATCTATAATTTCATAATGACGATTCACGAACGAATACAACTTAATTTTTCATTTAATATTTCATCCATTGTTTGCGCTAATTTGATGCACGGGGTGGGGTATTGTAAATCGTATTTCTACCAATATTAATCCCGAAATTGTCCATACCGTAGGTGATGTAATGATGTATGATTTTTCCTTTCACATGCTTTCTCTCTAGGCGGTATTGATTGTGCACGCCTCCGTTACGACCAGTTCCTTCATTTCAAATATACGCAAATTACAAATTAGAAGTTTTACGGATGGAATATATAAACAACGCAGTTCTTCAATGGTTTATGTAGCAGTATTCATTTAGCCTTTCGATAGTTGATTATATCATTCATTAATAGTTTATTCCTGATTGTATGTAATTGTTGGTAATTTGATCATCACTGCTACCATAGTTCTTGATTGAGGCGCCTTTGTGGGGTGGATTGTTTATGAAACCACACAGTTGTTTGCCGTCAAATTTTAGCGGGTTCCATCTAGTTTTTATTTAAATCTTTATTGAAGAGATAATATGAAATATATTGAAAGTGTGGTAACAGATAGCGCTCTATACTTTGCTGTCTTACCTAGCAAATTCCTATAATGGAAGTTTTGCTTTCAGTGTTTTGAATGAAGACTAACGAATTCTTGTGCATTGGAATAAACTCGTTTTAATCGTATTTCTTCCAATAATAAGCCCTAAATTCTGACTTTTTATGACGATGTAATTACAACGTATGATGTTTCTGCGAGCAAGCATAGAACAAGATTGTATCCTGTTATCAACTGATCATGATCTGCTCAAATTTGATAAATCCACAACATCTGTACAAAGAATGGCTACCTCACCTGATGATTGCGGAGATATCGGTGCAGTAGAAAGCGCTATAAATGGACAGCTTACTCTCATTGTAACTTTCTACATTACACCTGGATCAAAGATGCATAATGTTGAAAATTTCTTTGAACTAAATCTCATGGCCTGCAGTCCTAAAGCTTCTTTGTTCACAGTTGTTCGAGAGAATGGATTTGACAAAATACTCATAATTCTTGCTGGAGATTTGAATATAAATCTTAAAACCGAAGAAGGCTGAAACTTTGTAGAATTTATGCACGACACATTTGATCTTTAATTGAACAATTATCCATCCACTTCCACTACAAGAGGCGGTACGTGTATAGATGCTGTATTCACTCGTTATGTTGACAGACTCAATACCCGCGCTTATATCTCATACTTTAGTTATCATAAGCACTTATTCAGTGTTACCGATGTACACGTTTCTGAGGAGTCGATCATTAATAAATAAAAAAAGATTTTGTACTGTAAAATATTCATTTATTTGTTGCACTTAAAAACACTATCATGATTCAATGTTTCGGGTTGCAGACTCGAAATTATATCACCATTTTTTAAATGGAGAGCTATGTTTATTTTACCAGCGTTTAATTCTATGTTAATAAACAGTAACATTTTCCCAGAAACCTTTTTTTATCTGACTCTTACTTTCAGATAAATAACAAAACATATAGAAAAAACAAATTTTTCTTAGAAATTAAGACTTATGATACAATAATTTAATTATGAGGTACACGTTTCTATAAATAATTAATTATTTAGTGTACTTTGAAGATAAATTTTTAAACCAATGTTTGGTGTAACAATATTTTATTGAAAGTCAAATAAAAAACTGTTTTGCTAAATAATTTGTTTGAAATAAGCAGAGCTCGACAAATCCTATATATTGGTAGCCAATTGCTACCAGAAATTACATTTTGGCTACAACTTTCAAACAGGTGGTAGCCACTTGCCTACTGGCTAATGTGGCTGCTGATTGGAAGGCCAAATTAGATTACTGTATATTGAGTGAGCATATTATTAGGACCACCCTGTCAGTATCTCGTTGGGCCACCTTTTGCCTTTAATACTGTTGTGATTCTTCGTGGTATTGATTCAACGAGATGTTGGAAGGTGCTGGGAGGAATCTGACACCATGCCTGAAGGATAGTACTGTCTAGTTGTGCTAGTTTGGACGGTGATGGATCCAGCTGCCTGACGGTTCGTTCGACTTCGTCTCACAAATGCTCAATTGGAGTGAGATCTGGGAATTGTGGGTGCCACCGAAGTAAGGAAAAGTCCCCCTCTTGTTCCTGGAACCACTCCTGCACACTACGAGCTCTGTGGTATTGCGCATTGTCTTGCTGGAAGTAGCCATCTCCATTGGGGTACGCCATCAATATGACGGGGTGGACTTGATCGGTGACGATACGGAGGTATGCTGTGGTGCCATCCAGACGTTGTTCAACACGTGTAAACGGATCCAACGCATGCCAGGAAAACATTCCCCAGACATAACACTGCCCGCACCGGCCTGAAGGGTTGTACTGATGCATGCGTTTCCCGGTTGTGGTCCATGCTTTTGTGCTGTTTCCGCCAGATTCTCACGCGGCCGTCTGCATGATGTAACTGAAATGTGACTCGTCAGACCACATGATATGTTTCCACTGCTCGACAGTCCAGTCCTTGTGCTCCTGAGCGAATTGGAGTCTTCGGCTTCCGTATCCCATGCGATGCAGTGTGCGGCGAACAGGCGTTTTGGAGGACCCCTGATTAAGGTCAGCAGTGATTTGATGCACAGTTGCCCTTCTGTTATCCTTTACCAGTCGTGACAGTCTCTGTTCTGTCCGATCATCAACCATCCGCGGGCGGCCACAACGCGAACGTTTAGACCCCGTCTTCCGGCTAACCGTCCAGTCTTTAAATACTTTAACGACGTCTGCTCTTGAGCACCCCACGAATGCTGCTGTTTCGCTGATACTCGCCCCATAGCTTCGAGTTCGAAGGCTCCTACAATCATCCCGCGTTCGAAGGCTGTTAAATCGCATCGTTTACCCATAGTTGAAGAATGGAACATGTCTGCTGTTGTCGACGACACTCAGCTTCCCTTTTTATATTGGTCCTGCCCACTAGCAACATTGTGGCGACGTCCGTGCGCGCATTTGCATAAACATGTCAGGTGGTCATAATAATATGCTCACTCAGTGTATATACGAAGGAAGGCGTGGCCTTGTTTCCTGTTTGTTATTTACGTATTTACTGTTCATGATTACTCTGTCGGTATATATTGTTATGCTAGATTTTCGTTCTTCGTTGATGAAATTTTTGTTATGTTTAGTTGATGAAATTATCATGTGGCACTGAAGGGATTTGTAAAACAAATAGAATTTTTATCCAGCACATTGGAGACTCCATCAAAACCCGTTTTTGTGATGCAGATGACAAGTTTGTTCTACTAGTTGCACATATGTTTCCTAATCAATGGCCTCACAAAAATGACACTCCTTTTGCCATTTATGGAAATGCAAGCATCAGCCAACTATGGAGCCAATTTTCCATCAAGTTGTCTCGTGATTGTGATAATAACCGTGGCGAGATCCTAACAGAATGGCTCGACTTCAAATTGTCTCTTTGCAATAAGTCTATTTTTCTCTTCTTAATCTGTGATAGGAGAGAAGAATTCAGACAACTAAATAAATTGTACATTTTTTGGCCAGTATGTCTCCATCTAGTTCATGCTGTGAGAGAGCATTTTCCTGTTTTAATCGAAACAAGTCAAATCAAGAAACTGTTTATCAGTATCCACAGTGGATGATAATTCAATAATTAAATCTCATCAGTACATACCCAGTATGTGACAACTGCTTATTTCTACTAAGATGTACAAATAGTAAGTTGCTTTAAAAAAATTGCCATATTCATTCATTTCTAAGACTCAATTTTTGGATATTTTAATGTTCCTAAAAATCAAGTGTGGCCATAGTTCCCTCTAAGCTGCGCAAGTGTGTAAGGGTGGGGGGACTTATTTATTTCCCGCGCATTTACGATCTATTTCCCACTTATTAAATTATCAAAAATAGTTTTTGTTTTGTTTATATTTTTTATTGGGCACAGTTAATTTTGGACCGCGCAGCTCTCATAAAAATATGAGGTGCAGCTTACATTTGAAGGTGATAACTGATGAAACACTTTCAGAATATTATAGTGACAGTGACAGAAATTAAGATTTAGTTTAAATTATGTATTTAAGATTTTTAGTGAATTAATTCATGTTTAAAATTTTTAAACTTCGTAAATAAATCTTTTATTTCAGATTGAGGATTGATTTTATGAATATAAGCTTATACCGACACACAAATATCACGTTTGGGTTGGCTACCATGAGAATTGAGTGGTAGCCAACTGTCTATTCAGTTTTTTGGAATTTGTCGAGCCCTGAATAAACAAACTAATAACAAATTTTAAATAACACCATTTTGTCTAAATAATTTGTTTGTGTGGGCATCTTATAATATTCATGAAAGAAGAGGAGAACTAGGCAAAGTCTTCCATTTGTCCACAATTGATCTGAAAATTTATGTAGAAAACTATTTTGTTGTTTTACCAAATTTTATTTTGTTGTATTTTTGATTTTGTGGGTATTTTTCGGTATCTTATAATTTTTATTTGTATATTCCTTCCTTATTCGTTAATTCCGTGATATCTTGTGAATCAGAGGCTATGGCATGTTCTGTAAATTTAGGCATTTGCCTCATTATTTTGTATGCACCAATCATTGACTATGTTTTTTAACATATTCTGTATAAAAGCAGTGTTTTCCCAAAAAAATTTTTGTTTGAAGAAATTCTTAGCAACAGGTTGTATCAAGCCTAAGTTGGTGAAAACCTCTCCGCACCCCGCAAAATAAAGACCGCTGTCCCACAGAGTTCTGTCCTCGGACCCATTCTCTTTAATTATTTTATGCACTATTTCCCAAAACCTGAGAAGTGTAATTTACATGTCTATGCTGATGATACTGCCATCATGAGATGGGCGCACCAGCCATCTCACGTTATCACTCGGCTGCAGAACGTCTTGAAGAAGTTCGAAGACTGGTTTAAGTGCTGGAAACTAAATCTTAACATCAGAAAATGCAAAGTCGTGTACTCCAACAAAAAGCTTAAGTGTCCCACGGATTCCCTGGTTCTTTTCAATAAGAAACTCGAATGGGTTGACAACTACAAGTACCTTGGCGTTATTATCGACTCAAGACTCTCCTGGAATCGTTACGTGACTTACGCTCTAACAAAGCGAAATGGGCTAAATACATTCTTATAGCTCTTCTGGGCAAAAACACCTCCCTCAGCATCGACAATAAATTACTATTGTATAAGACAGTGATTCGGACCATCCTTTATAGTCTGCCTGCGTGGGCGAATATACAGGATCTCCCATGTAACCTATACCAGCGAAGGTCTGTGATCTGGGGGACATCAATACCTATCGACTGGACCCCATGTATGTTCCGCGATTTTTTGTAGTTTTCGAGATATGAATTTTTTCTTTTATTTTCAGATTTTTTAAAATTTTTAACTGTTTTAGCTATAACTTTTTCTATGAAGTGATTCTTTGAGATTTTTCTTTGTTAGTATTATGTCTAGCATGTGTGTTCCTCTGTAACAATACTAAACACCAAGATTCTAACTACTACTAGCTCAGATTTTGATCACAAAATTAAAATTTCTGTTTGAGAGAAATTGTTACTTGATTTCAACTTGAAAAAAAATTACTTAACCCTGACTGAATAACTTCCTGATAATTTTAAAAACTTTATGGGTTTCTTAGCTCTAAAAATAACACAAAAAAGTTGGCACTTTATACGGCATTTTTACGCGAAAACGGAGTTTAAAGTTGATACAGTCGAAAATTGTGAATTAGGAATGTTAGATAAAAAGATGTAAAATAACGTATTTACATAAAATTTTACTCGCAAGTAAACTTTTATTTAAAGCACAATTTAGGTAAACACTGTGATAGGGTCTCGGGCGCAGGCAAGTGGTTACGATGTAAGGATCACTTTATCAACACATCAGAACATGATATTTCAGTATGACTGTGCCCTTGGGGGTGGCCGTGACCTGGTTGTCTCGTCGGTTGGCAACTTCAGGCGCGGCCAGCTGCTGGCTGGGTGACGGCCAGGGCTTGAGGGCCACTGCTGGCGGGACAGCTATTTGGGGCACGGCTGTTGGAGGACTTTAGTCTGACCCATTTGCCAAGTGACCATAGCTGGTTTTCCAGCAGTTGGTGACAGCCACTGGTTTGTTTGTCCGCCAGCAGCTCTTCCATCATTAAACCCCCCGTGCTTCGGAGGGCACGTTAAGCCGTTGGTCCCGGCTGCTACTGTCATCTCGTAGCAGTCGTTATTTACTGGGATGGCGCAAAACTCCCTCGTAGGAGTAGGTGCCGCGGATTATCGCTTCGCGATAATCTACCCTCTGTACTAGATACTGAAGATGACTGTGCCCTTTGCCACTTTGCAAGAGAGGTTAGAGGCCATTTGAACGAGCATTTCCCAGAGAGGTGGATTGGCCGTAATGCACCAAACGCCTCGCCTCCAAGGTCCCTTGACCTGAACCCCATAGATTTTTTTATCTGGAGATGCTATAAGGAATTGGTGTACCATCACGAATTCTCGAGTTTGGAGTAGTTAAAACTAAATTAAATGAAACTGAAGAAATAATACGACAAAAAAATCAAGCCTTCCGAGATTTGCGCAGTAATTTTTTGCATCGGTGCCGTCTGTGCATTGCGGCAGGTGGCAGGCACTTTGAACATTTATTGTGAAAACAGTAATAAATAAATGGTTTCTTAAGATTATTTCTGTTGTTTTATTTAGCACAATGTGAAAAAATAATTATTTTCGAATGTATCAACTTTAAACTCCGTTTTCGCGTAATAATGCCCTATAAAGTACCAACTTTTTTGTGTTATTTTGAAAGCTAAGGAACCCATAAGTTTTTAAAATTATCAGGAAGTTATTCATTCAGGGTTAAGTAATTTTTTTTCAAGTTGAAATCAAGTAACAATTTCTCTTAAACAGAAATTTTAATTTTGTGATCAAAATCTGAGCTACTAGTAGTTAGAATTTTAGTGTTTGGTGTTGTTACAGACGAACACACATGCTAGCAAAGAAAATAATATAATACTAACAAAGAAAATCTCAAAGAATCACTTCATAGAAAAAGTTATAGCTAAAACCGTCCAAAATTTTAAAAAATCTGAAAATAAAACAAAAAATTCATATATCGAAAACTACAAAAAATGCGAGACATACATGGGGTCCAATTGATAGGTATTGGGTGTCCCCAGACCACAAACTTCGCTGGTACAGGTTACATGAGACACCCTGTATATAGATGCAGATGGAATGAATTCCAGTCGCTTCAGAATGTTACCCTGAGGACCATAGTCCAGCTTGGAAGAAGGACCGTAAAAAAATCATTACATCCACTCGGAACTGAACAAGACTTGGAAAGGGATTCCAAGATCTCATGATAAACATGGTGCAGACGATGAAGAGCCATGACAATGACCTGGTGGCATTGCTTACGTCCCACTTGAACAAATGTACACTTCAGTGTTCGATTGTCGATTGTCAAAAAAATTTATCAGGTGAGTAGAAATATCGGTCAAAATGAAAAAAAAATTATTAATTCAAAATAAAAAACAAATAAATAATAATTAATCGATATACATTATATAAAAATGAATGTTTGTTTGTTTGTTTGTTTGTTTGTTACGTATGCATTCCTATACCATTCATCCGATTGCGATGAAACTTACCATTGCGATTCCTATACCATTCAAAAAAATAAAAATGAAGATTGTTTTTGAATGAATTTTTTTTATGGTCAATAGATGGCACCATCTTTTTAAAGACTTCTAGCAGACCTCTTGCTCGACCAGTTTTTTGATGACATTTTGCAATATCTTGATGTGAACATTCCGACGAAATGACCACATAACTAAGCTTAGAATTAATATAGTAAAAATTCATATTGAAGCATCAAAAAGATTTCTTTTAAAATGCTCCCAACGAATGGTCCTCCAACTATGTCTTTTTAGCAGTTCAACTCGACTTCGTTCATGTTGGAATGTTGAGAAAAAAATAATTTTAAGTTTTAATACGGATTATTAAGTAACGAAAGGTTCTTTATGCTCTCAGTATGGGGAAACCTGTGTGTCTGTCTGTCTCTAAGTCCGTCCGTCCGAAACTCTAACTCCTCCAAGGCTATGAAAGATTTATAAAATCTGTTTCGTCACACGAACCAATCAAAAATATTATTTAAATCGGATCAATATCACGTGCACAAATGAAATCTTCACGACCCTACCTAGCAATTTTCAATAGTAAGATATGGTAAGTAATGCATCAAATAAATAATAATGATGAGAAACAAGCTGTTATTAAATACTTTTTCCCAATCTTATATCTATCTATCTATCTATATACAGTATATAAACAAGGATGTTTGTTTGTGGGTTTGTTTATTTGTTTTTTATACAAATCTACAGTTTTAAACCGACCTTGATAAAATTTCGCATACATGACCGTCAAAGCATGAGTTCAGATTTCGAAAAAATAATAAACATTGATAAAAAATCGATATTCATGGTTATGGCAGGGCATATTAATGAGAAATATCTCATGACCAACAATGCAAGATAAAGTTTTTGCAACAATAAGTATCAACAATGGTATCAACACGCAATTCACAAACACTCTGCACGGACCAACAATATATACCTCACGACCAAAAATGAAAATAAGAGTTTGTGCAACAATAGGTATCAACTATGGTGTCAACACGCAATGCACCAACACTATGCAAGGATCAAAACTATATGTCTCATGACCAACAATGCAAGGCTTGTACAATATAGAATTCAATGCATAGAATTCCTGTTATTCAGGCTTTTCTTAGAAAAGAGAATTCTTAGTACTTCACAATTTCTTGAAAATCTTTCAAAATGATCAGTAACTGGAGATAATGAGTTAGCAGACTATTGAGAAAGAGTGAAAGACGATAAAAGAAGCACTACTGTAGTTCCGTGCTGTATTGAGCAAATGGTAAGCAAGTAAATAGAGGAATCGGCGACCGCTATACTACAGAAAGTGGTGAATGGCCAATTTTTGTTTCAAGACATCGAAAGAAGAAAGGAAATTGCAACAACATCAAGTATACATCTAAAGCAAGATTACGTGAGTAAAAAATTATTTAGACAAGAAAGCATTCTTGGAGGTGTCCATCCATTGTGAGCCTTTAAAAATTTTTTTTTCGGTAGGTCAAGCCCCCGTATATAACCTAGAATGGATTTTTTCAGTGAAGAGGTAAATTCCTGTCTTTCGGATTTTTCTTAGAATGGATAGCTCTTCGCTCTATATTGTAGTGATTAAGGTTATTATTTGAGTTATTATTTGGATCAAAGTTATTATTTAACAAATTTGGAGGTTTATTTTAGCTTTTTGAAGTTGTTGTGTTTACCTACAAGCCTAATTATCCCGGGCAACGCCGGGTCCTCTGGTAGTCTATCTATAGCTATCTATATCAATCTATCTATCTATATATATAAAGAAGGATGTTTGTGGGTTTGTATGTATTTTATACAAATCTACAGTTTTATTCCGATCTTGATAAAATTTCGCATACATGACCTTCAAAGCATGAGGAAGGTCACTGTCTACCTCAGATTTCGGAAAAATAATAAATATCGATAAGAATTGATATTCATGGTTATGGCAAGGCATATTAATGGGAAATATCTCATGACCAACAATGCAAGGCAAAGTTTGTACGACAATAGGTATCAACAATGGTATCAGCACGCAATTCGCAAACACACTGCATGAACCAACAATATATATCTCATGACCAACAATGCAAGGCAAAGTTTTTGCAACAATAGGCCCATTGTGTTCGCATCAACAATGGTATCAACGCGCAATTCACCAATAACAATGAGCACAGAATGATGATGTAATGTTAAAGCAATCTTTCCAAGAATTATAACAATGAACATAAAATGATGTAATATGGATAAGTTTCAATTTGTAACAATGCATAGAATTCCTGTTATTCAGGCTTTTCTTAGAAAAGAGAGTTCTTAGTACCTAACAATTTCTTGAAAATCTTTAAAAATGATGAGTAACTGGAGATAATGGAGAGTTAGCAGACTATTAAGAAAGAATGGAAAGACGACAGTTAGCTCCGTGACGTATTGAGAAAATGGGAAGCAAGTAAATGGAAGAATCGGCGAGCGCTAGACTACCCAAAGTGATGAAAGGCCATATTTTGCTTCAACACAACGAGAGAAGAGTGGAAATTGCAACAACATCAAGTGTACATCTGAAGTAAGATTACCTGAGTAAGAAATAATTGGAGAGGTCCAGCCATTGTGAGCCTTTTTTTCGAATTTTCATTAAGAATTTTTACTGTATTAATTCTAAGCATTTTCATGGGTTTATTTTTAAGATATTGCAAAATTTAATTTAATTTTTGGAGATTGTTCTGTTTACATCCAAGTGGAATTATTCCGGGCAACGCCGGGTACCTTTGCTAGTATATATATAAAGAAGGATGTTTGTTTGTTTGTTTTTTTTATACATATCTACAGTTTTATTCCGATCTTGATTAAATTTCGCATACTTGACCTTCAAAGCATGAGGAAGGTCACTGTCTACCTCAGATTTCGAAAAAATAATGATTATTGATAAAAATTGGATATTCATGGTTATGGCAGGACATATTAATGAGAAATATCTCATGACCAACAATGCAAGACAAAGTTTTTGCAACAATAAGTAACAACAATGGTATCAACACGCAATTCACAAACACTATGCAAGGATCAACAATAAATGTCTCATGACCAACAATGCAAGGCAAGGTTTGTGCAATATAGAATTCAATACATAGAATTCCTGTTACTCAGGCTTTTCTTAGGAAAGAGAACTCTTAGTACTTAACAATTTCTTGAAAATCTTTAAAAATGATCAGTAACTGGAGATAATGAGTTAGCAGACTATTGAGAAAGAGGGAAAGACGATAGAGGATGCACTCCTTTAGCTGCATGCTGTATTGAGCAAATGGTAAGCAAATAAATAGAAGAATCGGCAACACAAAGTGATGAATGGCCAAGTTTTGCTTCAAGACATCGAAAGAAGAAAGGAAATTACAACAACATCAAGTGTACATCTAAAGTAGGATTACGTGAGTAAAAAATTATTTAGACTAGAAGGTATCCTTGGAGAGGTCCATCCATTGTGAGCCTTTAAAAATTTTTTTTGCGATAAATCAAGTGCCAGTATATCACCTAGAATGGATTTTTTCAGTGAAGAGGTAAATTCTTGTCGTTCGGATTTTTATTAGAATAGATAGTCCCTTCGCTTTATATTGTAGTGATTGAGTAATTATTTAACCAATTTGGAGGTTTAATTCACCTTTTAGCGGTTGTTCTCTTTACCTACAATCGTAATTATCCCGGGCAACGCCGGGACCTCTGCTGGTCCTTCTATATATATAAAGAAGGAAGTTTGTTTGTGGGTTTGTTTGTTTGTTGGTGGGTTTGTTTGCTATACAAATCTACAGACTTGTTCCGATCTTGATGAAATTTTGCATACTTGACCTTCAAAACATTTCAAAAAAATAATATTTATCGATAAAAAAATCGATATTCATGGTTATGGCAGGTCATATTAATGAGAAATATCTCATGACCAACAATGCAAGTAAAAGTTTGTGCAACAATAGGTATCAACAATGGTGTCAACACGCAATGCACCAATCCTTGGCAGGGATCAACAATATATATCTCACGACCACAAATGAAAGGCAAAATCTGTAACAATGCATAGAATTCTGGTTATTCAGGCTTTTCTTAGAAAAGAGAGTTCTTAGTACTTAACAATTTTTTGAAAATCTTTAAAAATGACTAGCAACTGGAGATAATGGAAAGTTAGCAGACTATTAAGAAAGAGTGGAAAGAAGCACTTCTTTTCCAGTGTGCTGTATTGAGTAAATGGTAAGCAGGTCAATATAATGATCGGCGATCGCTAGACTACAAAAAGAGATGAATGGCCAAGTTTTGATTCAAGATATCGAGAGAATAAAGGGAATTGCGACAACATCAAGTGTACATCTAAAGTAAGATTACGTGAGTAAGAACTTATTTAGACTAGCAGTCGCATCCTTGGAGAGGTCCATCCATTGTCAGCAATTTTTTCAAATTTTTATTAAGAATTTTTACTGTATTAATTCTAAGCGTTTTTATGTGTGTTATTTTTAAGATATTTCAAAATTTATTCAAAAAAAAAAGTCCAAGCCACGCCGGGATTATCACCTAGCTTATTCGATAGCACAGCAGGTTCAAATATTTTACTAAAAATATATTTTGACTATATTCTGTGGGAAAGTGTACATTTTGGAAAGTGTAATGCTGACAATGCATTGACTGAACATTCGTTTCCAAGAATTTTTGATAATGAGCGTAAAGTGAAGATGCAGTGACAGAACGGTAATAAGGCAGCATCTATTGATTAGGCATAGGAGTCACGCGTGTCTCTCTTGAGTTCCCTATCAAACGTCCAGACGACTGGCAAACATTTATGTGTCTGGAAAGGAAAGAGAGAACGAGTATTGGTCAGAGAAACTCTGCATTAAAAAGAAAAAAGCTACATGGGCGTTTGAAACATCTGAACAACGGCAGTTTCAAATAGAACAACAGGGTATAAGAACTTCTACGTCAAGGGCAAGAATAATTTGAGTCTAAAACATCTGGTGATGCTCCGCAGTGGTAAGGCAAGTTAAGAAGGGTTTAGATGAAGTCCCGGTATATCACCTAGAATTACTATTTTTCGTATTTTTCGTAGAATAGATGGTCCCTTTGCTCTGTGTTGTATTGATTGGGTTATTTTTTCAACAATTGGGAATTATAATTTAATTTTTTGAGATTGCTTTATTTACCTACACGTGTAATTATCCCGGGCAATGCCGGGTTCCTCTGCTAGTCTATCTATATATATAAAGAAGGATGTTTGTTCGTTTGTTTGTTTGTTTTTTTATACAAATGTTCAGTTTTTCTCCGATCTTGATGAAATTTTGCATAACTGACCTTGAAAGCATGATTTCGGAAAAATAATAATTATCGATAAAAAATTAATATTCATGGTTATGGCAGGACATATTAATGAGAAATATCTCATGACCAACAATGCAAGGCAATGTTTGTACAACAATAGGTAACAACAATCGTATCAGCGTGCAATTCACAAACACTCTGCATGGACCAATAATATATATCTCATGACCAGCAATGCAAGGAAACGTTTATGCAGCAATATGTATCAACAATGGTATCAACGCGCAATTCACCAATAACAATGAGCACAAAATGATGATGCAATGATAAAGCAATCCTTTCCAAAAAATATAACAATGAACATAAAATTAAGATGCAATATGGATAAGTTTCAATTTGTAACATTGCATAGAATTCCTGTTATTCAGGCTTTTCTTAGAAAAGAGAGTTTTAAGTACTTAAAAATTTCTTGAAAATCTTTAAAAATGATCAGTAACTGGAGAGTTAGCAAATTATTGAGAAAGTGTAGAGAGACGACAGAGGTAGTATTCCTTTAGCTCCGTGCTGTATTGAGCACATGGGAAGCAAGTAAATAGAAGATTCGGCGACCGCTAGACTAAGCAAAGTGATGAATGGCCAAGTTTTGCTCCAACACATCGAGAGAAGAGTGGAAATTGCAACAACATCAAGTGTATACTTGAAGTAAGATTACGTGAATAAGAAAGTATTTAGACTAGCAGTGGCATCCTGGGAGAGGTCAATCCATTTTGAGCCATTAAAAATTTTTTGTCGAATTTTAATTAAGAATTTTTACTGTATTAATTCTAAGCATTTTCATGTGTTTATTTTTAAGTTATTGCAAAATTTAATTTGATTTTTTGAGATTGATCTGTTTACCTACAAGTGTAATTATCCCGGGCAACGCCGGGTACCTTTGCTAGTAAGCCATAAATTTGGTCGACTTATGATGATGTAACAATGTATGACTTTTCAGTTGTTTGGGTTTCATTCTAGGAGGTGTTGGTAGAGGTGGTGTTCGCCAGGGCCTGTCTTTCTCGTGGGCTACGTAACAACGAGGCAAGTCACGAGGCCTACGAGTCTCAACATTCTCATGAGCGTCCTGAATCCAAATCCTGAACGCACCTTACAACTACAGCCAATTAACCATCAAAATACGTCAAACGATCTTTGGGCCCATCATGAAGATTTAATTTCAAAATTACGTGACAATGACGATCAATGGTCTTTGATCTAGCTTAAACAATATTTAAATCAAAAAGTTTGTAATAGATCTGTTTGTCCCTTAAAGAATAGAACTCAATGCGTTCCGTTTACCTTGAACTTTTTCAGGTTATCAGAAATTACCTGATTATTCCTGCAACCAGTGTGCCGTGTGAAAGTTTATTTTCGAAAGCAGGAAGAATAATGAATCCCTCAAGAAATCGGTTGAGCAGTGAAAATTGTCAATGCTTCTTTTTTTACAATCTATGGATATCTTAGAGTGGTAATAAAAAGTGATTGTAGACAGTGAATTTCAGAATTTTGTTTGACTTTTTTTTCCGAAAATTTACAACAGAAAAACAATTGTAATATTCTAAAACAAAATGCCTCGTGTCTAAAGAAAGAACAAATATTAAAATACCAATATACTGTGTTTTAAGCGAATAAATGAAACTTCGATGTTTTACTCGATGTTTGTAGGTACTCGATGTATAATTTTCCGATTATCGAACTTTCGATGTTTTATTTCTCAGGAAAAACACTACTACGAGATAACAAGGCCTGGAAGCGAAAAAATCACCTGACCAACTGGGTGTTACCAACAATCCAACCTTCACTGTCTCCATCTTGGATGTTAACAATCAGTGTTTTTCCTTATCTCCATCTTGAACGGTCAATGTCTTTGCAAAAACTTGTTCTACACGCTTTTTTTGTGATAAAAAAGTTCATTAGTGAGCTTTCGCAAAGATATGGTTCAGCATTTTTTTTAATATGACGCACAGTTTCATATGCCATCCATAGCATTGCGCTTAAAGGCGATTCATGTAGAAACGGCCCAATGAATTTGCTAGCAGGTTCGCAGTTGCTACACATAACTAATCAAAATTGTGACATATTAATCCGAATCCGTGGGCCTTGCATAATCGAAAGCTTGCGTGGAAGATCAATTAATTACGAATAATTGATCTTCTTTGACACGACTTTGGACAGTAACGTATATTGCCATATTTTTTTTTACATATTCTTAAGTTGATTTGGAACTGCCAGAGGATTATTTTCAATAAGATTCACTGATCTGCCTCACGTCAAATGTATCCATGGAACTCGCTGAGAGCTTCTACCTAAACCATATCATTTTAAAGGGTTATGTCCCCCACGATCCCCGCCCTGTACAGCCTGATATTTTCCTGCGGGGGGGGGGGGGTACCGATGGACAGGGTGTACGTAAACAAACCCAGTACATTACAACAGATGAAGGATAACATTTCGGCTGAAATCAGGGCCAACACCGGAGAAATAGTGCGGGGGTCATGGAGGATATGCAACTGCGAGGAACGGCGCACACTTTCAACATTGTTCCGATCAACGTAATACAATTCCAGGAAATGCAAGTTTCATTACTATCTACCGTATATGGTATTTTTTATATTGCAGCTCACTTTTCGAATCACCCGGTATATCTTTCTGTTTTACATATTTATCGAATACAGCTGAACCTTCCTATAAGAAAGTCATTGGGGCCTCTCCAAAAAGTTTTTATACGGAAAATATTTTATGCAGAAACATATTTAATATTCAAGATCTTGATTGGGACCAATGAATAATTAATTTTTGATACGGGAAATTCTTATATGGGTGTTCGTTATAGAGTGGTTCGACTATATTTTGTGTCAAATTTCGGAAAAATAATTGCCGACACAAGGAATGAATGATTGTGTAGGAGAGTGCACGAATATTTTCAGCTTAAGGAACATTTAGCCTTTTTTCATGCATACAAAGAAATACTGCATGTCGCATTGTGAGTCAGGAAGTGTGTAGATCTCTTAAAATGCTTATTTATTTCATTATCACCAGTATATTTTGCTAACAGAAACACATTGATTTAATACGTACAGCAAAGGAGACTGTTCGTTTCTTCATTTAGAGTAAAAAATAAGCATTGCTTTTACTGCTGCATATATCACGGTTCCAAATTAACATTATTTACTTATTTATTTATTTATTTATTTATTTATTTAATAAATTCAATTACAAAATTTCACAAAAGAGTGAGTACAATAAACAGTAAAACAGGGGGGGTACAAGGGGGTTTGAAAGGCTGAAAGGGTACAAGGGGGTTTGTCGAGCAAAGCTCCCGCGTCCCCTACAAAGAACTAATTAATAGAAAATAGTTTTAATAGGTAACAAAGAATCCTAAATTAATTTAAATAATATTTTTACAACAGAGATCATTAATAAGAATCAGTTTCTTCAGTGAATTTTTAAATGTATAATAGCTAGTAGTTTCTGTTAATAGAGCATAGCGGCGCTATTTATTATTCGCAAATGGAAGACGAATCTCTTTCGATTTCCTAGTTGGATAATTATGGTAATCAAAATTGAAAGTTAATTTTAGAGGGCTAGCAAATTTTATTTTATTATGATTTAATTTATGTAAAAAACAAACCGATTGTAGGAAGTAGGTATCATAAATATTCAAAAGTTGGTGTCGATGAAATCGATGTGTAATTGGTGTATTATGCGGTACATGCAGAATCATACGTACAAACCATTTCCGTAGCTTGAGCAGTCGTCTTAAATTTTGATCGGAGGAACTGCCAAAAAAATAATTCCAAAACAAAGATTAGTATAAATCAATGCATTATATAAACGGATTAGGGTGAACCGAGGAAGATAAAGTAGATGTGAAATTGTTCCCAAAGTCTTGCTCAATTTACCTGCAATTTAGAAGCTAACGATGAAATATGTGAGTTCCAAGATAGATAAAAGATGATAATGTCTAGGAAACGATTTGATTCGGTGACTGTAGTGATTTGATTCTCATCCAGAATGATTTTTACAGACTCCTTGTTGAATTGTTTATTTCGTTGCCTGAATATCATAAAACACTTCTACTGAGTTCATTCTTTGTAATCCAAGCTGTTATATCTGGTAACATTATATTTATAATTGAGTTTAGAGACTTTTCGTTTCTAGCAGAGAACAATAATACTGTATCATCTGCGTAAAATATGATTTTAGGAATTTGAGAACAATGGGTGAATGTCATTAATGAACAAATTAAATAAGAGCGGAGAAATAATTGATCCTTGAGGAACACCCATCGTGATATTAATGGACTTCGAGATATGAGTAAGGATTTTAAGAACTACTATTTTATTATTGATAAAAGATGAAATTGAGGTCAAAGGGAGTCCGCGAATTCCATAAATTCCTTGAAGTTTATGTAATAAAATATTGTGGGACACGCGATCAGAGGCTTTTTTTTAGATCTAAAAAATCGCCAATAGTGTATTACTTGCGTCCAATTCGGCCGTAACATAATCGATAAGTTCAAAATACGTAGTATCGATATTCTTTTTAGGCTGAAACGCATGCTGGGTTGGTGAGAGAAAATTAATTAATTTTATACAATTCTGCTAGAAATATCATATCAATATAAAGGATTCAAAACAAGCCTTTGACCAATAACATGAAAAAGCCTTAATGAAAAAACGGTTTAGAAATATTAGTATATCAAAAAGTCCCAGATCTAAATCCTTATGGCAATAATTTAATGAATTCTCGTAGATCATAAAATGTCATAATGAATGGAAGGAATCGGATTGTTACCAGGATAATTTTCCGGCATGCATGTGGAATAAACTTGTTTTTAATTCACGTAATTTGGCTTTCTGTTCTTATTTTCCTTAATATTTCAAATCGACTTGCAAATTAATTTGTTAGAAAATGGATATTTTAGTAGAAAAGCGAAAACGCCCGCCCTGAAATAAAATTTAGACTAAAAGGAGAAAAACATCGAAAAGTTAAAATTTTAATTATCAGCAAAGGGAATATTAGAAACACAGGAAGAAGAATATTTATGACACGAAATTCCCGTCGGAGCGCTGCTCTTGATGTCAAACATTCAGGATATGATGGTAAATGAACGGTGATTATCTTCACTTAATGCCAGGATGCGATCTTTACACTCGTCCTTGTCCCAATGGAAGAATCACCGAGACCCGCTCAATACCCTACCATCTTTGAACACGCATACACACACTAGTTCCCTTCAGGGTTATTTTATTTATTACTCTTTAATATCAATTAAAATTATTATTAAATGTTTGTCCAAATTTATCTTTATAAGTAACTCCTGTATCGAGATTTTGGCTGATGGTAAATAAATTTTGGTTATCCTTGGATTTTGCTATCACCATTTTCGTAAATAATTTACAAAATTATGATTAAAATATATGGATTTCTATATTGCACTTGTAACAAGCAATAATATTAGAAATCATATGAAATATCAAATTTCTTATCACGCGTCAGATTAAAGTGTTTTTATTATTGTAGGTTAACAAAGTGCATATAGCAGATATTTTTATTACAAGAAGCTACCTTTATGAAATAGTATAAGATTGATGACTTTCACTTAGAGCATAAAATTTCCCTCATATTTAGGACCCGCTCTATAGGTCTGATAAAAATGATACCAGGAATGGAATATTGTTAACAGTATGTAGACTTTCCTTAAGAACCTCATAAACTTGTTTAGGCCTGATGCTAGAGAGAAGTAAATTTTTCAGAGGGCTTATACAGAGTTATAGTGTCCCAGATGACTGATTTATGGCAGTTAGTATCCCGACTGGAAGTGATCGGGCGCGATCAGTTTTCAAACTGCTGAGTACATATACTTGAATTTTTTATTTAGTAAATTAATTTTAAGTTCAATTTTTTTGACGCCTAAACTTTTTAAACGTTACATGGCAACAATTAATTTCACATTTTATTCCTTTGTTTCGTCCCCTCGTTTACTACAGTTTAATTATATTTCTTCAGTAATATCATGGAAGTGGCTCTCGCCGAAAAAAGCGTCATGCTGTTGTCCGTTAGACTGCTACGAAATCCCAATGTTTGTTTTCATTGAGCGAGAATCTATTTTGTATCTAAATGCTGTAATAATATAATAAATATTTAATTTTGTGCGTTAAATAACTAAAACAATGATATTTTGAAGAAATTTCGTTCATTATAGCTCTTTCTCTCAGTCAACATGTTTAGAACTTAACAGTTAATTTCACGGAAACCCCTGCACCATTTAAATCAATTTTTAAAAAATAATTCCAAATCATTTCCCAACCATTTAAAAAAAAGTGCTCCTAAGCCGGGCCCATATTAAATTTGAAAAGGGTTATTAAAATGAAAGGAGAAAATAAACATTGAATGAAAGAAAAGCATTTATTTCCTATAAAAACTATCATAAAATGCAAATTTAAAATTTTTTAATGAAATATCAAGTGTTCAATTATTTCAAAGACATCTGTAATTCTTAAATCGTAAAAAGATCATAGGGGTTGTAAGCGCAATCATGTAAGCCGCCAGGTGCGCTGCGACAGCAGCAAGTGACACATTCAGTCGCATTTGAGCATTGGAAATGCTACAAGAGGCGCTTCCTTGTATTCTTACATGGTAATACAGTATAGCATTTGTCGTGTCCATTGAAAAATTTTGAAATGCCTAAGATTTTATACAAGTGAGAATTTTGTCCGTTCACTTTTTTGAAAGCACTTTTTCTATGGTCCCTAGCTGACAATGATTCCTTGATCTTATATTCAATTCAGGGAGCTCCCATTTCTTTACACGAATCCTTTATCCCTTCCTCAACAACTCCCAACGAAATTTTAGTTGTTATAAACGAATTTTCAAAATCTAAAATTACGGATATTTATGGTCTTCGACAAGATGTAATTATCAGTATCGCTCCCTATATACGCTACATGATCAAAGGAGTTGGGACACCCCTGTGAACACCTACCGTAATTGTGGGACTGGACTGGGCCGCTCATCAAGGTGGACGGAAACAGCGTGACCAGATGTAAAAAACACGGAGGGCTATGGTGCAGGGTAACCAGATTGGGCGATAAACCACAAATTGGGCGTTTTTTAATGGCCATTGGCGCCTAAAATTTGATTTGTGCGCTTTGCGGGTTTTTTTGCGAATAAATAAAAAATATGTGACTTTTGGGCGAATCATAGTAAATTTGAGCTCTTTGTGCGCTTTTTGTTCAGATGGCGCTTCGGTGTCCGTATCAGTCATGAGATACGTCTAAAACTAACACGTCATACAAGCTGACGTCATATTATATTATCCAAGTCCACCTATAGTAACACTCTTACTATAATAGTGTCATATGATGTCATATGATAACAAACAAATAAAAGTGCTATAAATAGGTAGCGTTTAGGCAGTCATGATCATTTATAGCATAGTTTATAGTTCAGTTTATTAGCACTGCACGATAGATAACCAGTAGCAAAGCAGACGATATTGATAGAAGCCAGGCCTGATAGAAGCGATATTTAAAAATGGGAAAATGGAGAAAATATCCAAAAAAGTACCAGAAAGACTGGGAAAATGAAAAGGAGTTCAAAGGTAAGTTAAAATAATATGGAAATTAATTAATTTTTTATAATTACAGTTTTTCATAAAACTTATAATATTTGGTATACAAAAGTAATTTATCAGAAAATGCAATAGCTGGAATTATGTTACGTTGCAAAGCCTTTTTGATCATGGCAGCTATTGAATGTCAAACTAGACTGCCTACCAATTTGTCTATTTTTCAAAAATTCAAAAATTTTAATCCAGAATTTTGTATATCTCATGTAAATGCACCAGAATTTTCTGAGTTACCACTTGATTTAGCTGTAAATCTTGGATTTGACTTAAGCGTTATAGAAAGCCAGTGGAGGCAATTACTAATTACAAATTGGACTTCTGTGTTCAATGGTTGTATATCTAAGACAGTACTACAATTTTGGCCAAAAGTCATTACAATTAAAAACTTTGTAATTGGAAGGCCTGTAATGAAAGATACTGCATTGTTTGTTTTAAGCTTATTGTGTCTACCCATTAGTAACGCTAGAGTAGAAAGGGCATTTTCTGTAATGACATGTGTTAAAACAAGACTAAAAAATCGTATGAGTCTCACTTCACTTGAGGCTATAATGAGGATTAAGATTCATAACAGTGTGATGAAAACGTGTTGTAATGAATTTATTCCTTCACAAACTATGTTATCCCTATTTGACTCAACAATATATGCAAGTAAAAACAGTGAAGATCAAGAAGATGCTATAGAAAATGAATTGTGTACTGTTGTTGATATATTTGAAGAAATTGGATTATAAATTAAAATTTTTTTGAATAAATAAATAGTGTTTTTGAATTTTTTGTTTTAATTAATGTTAATTTTTTACCTTCGTTTAATTTTTCAATTTTTTAAGAGAAACATTGTATTTATTTTTTGGGCGAAAATTTTGGGCGTTTTACAAATATTCTGGGCGCTTTTGGGCGTAATTTTTGCCAAACGAGGGCGCTTTTTAGCAAGAGGTATCTGGTCACCCTGCTATGGTGGCACCCCCCAATAGGGCTACGTGGGGCTACAGTGGTGCCCCAATAGGACAATGTGGGGCTACCTGCATTATGGGAAGTTAACCACCATAAAAGGAATCGAAACTACAACTTACGTATGGAGAAAGAGGAGAGAAATTTTATTACGGAAAAAATTACGAAAAAAAAACTTACACATAGAGAAAAAGTACAGAAAGAAAACTACAACTTACATATTTGGGGAAATTTTACAAATCTTTATTCATTGAAATCGCCATAAACAGAATTTAAGTTTTCATACATATTTGAGTTAAATCTGCTCAGCATTTTAGAATCGGGTGTGAAATTGTAGTTATCTTTTAGTCCCTCTTTAGCAGTTATCAGGCTGGCTATGCCCTCTGTATTAAACCTGTTTCGATTTTTTTTTTAATTAACGAAACTACTGAAAATATTCTTTCAGTCAGCATTGCCAACGCCTCCTAAAGTCATCGTCATCTGAAGATACGTTTAATCGCGTTTCTACCAATAATAAGCCCTGAAATGCGATTAAACGTATCTTCGGATGATGATGTAACAATGTCTGACGTTTTCGCGCTCCGGCCTTATCTTTAGGAGGCGTTGTTGGCATTGCAAACATAACTTTTGATAAGTAGAGCAAACATAAGTTTTGATAAGTTATAAAAAGCGTATTTTCTATCTGATAGTTTGATTTGACTTATTTTCCCCCAGAACTCTTCAGGTGAAATAGTTGGATTTGTCTTAGCCACTTCAATTGGACTGGTGCAGAAGGGTATTTGTCGCCATTCATCATCAACTGCTTGATGAATGACCGATGGGAATTTATTTGGGAATCGAGCAAAGATTGGCAATAATGATGCAGTTGCTTTATTGATGGCATTATATGGAGAAAGAATTTATAGCTTCTGGAAAATGACTTCATCAAAAGGCAGTCTCTTTCTTACTTCCTTGCACAAACAGATCAGGAATTCTCTGCATCTGGATAGAACATTCATCATTTCAGTTTTATTAGACGCGATATATACCTTGTTAGATGAAAGCCACGTAGCTTAAACCAGATGTTTTTAAATAATTCGCATCATAAAATAAAACAAATTACCTGCTTGCTTATAAGCTATCGAATTGAAAAACAAAGAGAGAAATTAAACCTAAAAACTGTGAAGTCTACTTACAATTTTGAATGACAATCGACAATAGAGCAGTGGAGTGGAAGAATTAATGCGAGTGGTACTGAAGCAGAGCAAACAATTTTGAATGAAGTTTACTAAAATATTTATGCCTGGCGGTGTGTGCTACAGGGTTGCCAGGTTTGGCTATTTATAGCCAATTTGGCTATTTTTAACTTAGATTTGCTACCAAAATTTGGCGGTTGGCTAATTGCTATTTTTTGGCTATTTTTGGCTATTTTCAGTCTCGTATTTTTTCGCTATCTCAGGTAGAAGAATTTCACATTTTCTAGAACAGTGATGACATCATATCATTGTTTCTACTCCTATGTTCGTATTTCGTATTGTAACGGATATAGTAGCCAATCTGGTTTCGACAATTGGCGCTGGCCTCCCATTGGTGCTTTATTTGTATGGCTGGGGTATATATAAACGTGGTCCACATCATTCATCGACCTACCAGGTATGTATAAGCAATTAGGACGTATCTTTAATCTGTTTTCTAATCTAGGCAAAAGTTACCCACAGTTGAGTGGGCTCCTTACGACCAACTAATTTTAGTATGGCTGCACAACGTTATACTGTAATCAACAAAGGTGAACTTCGGTGCGTGATATGGAACGCTAGGGGCATTCCCCGAAAGCGTATCGAGTTTTACAACTTTCTGATAAATCAAGAAATCGACGTGGCTTTCCTCTGTGAAACTCACCTCAAACCAACCCAAGACTTCAAGCTACCTGGCTATTGTGTGTACCGTAAGGATCGAATGGCTTAAAATGCTGCAAGATGTGCGTCTGGGGGCTCTGCGATCATCATTAAGAGGGGAATTCAACACCAAGAATTAGTATCCAAGTCTTATGCAGGTATGGAATCAGCCTCCATCATTATCAATGACGTCTCCTGTGGTGAAGTGAAGTTCGTAGCGCTCTACAATTCACCTAAACATTACTTTGACATTTGCGAGCTTGATGAACTCTTCAGTGGTGACACTCCAGTCGTCCTGGCTGGTGACCTAAATGCCAAGCATCCAAGCTGGAACTCCAGAACGCAGAATTACAACGGCATGATTCTCTATAGGTACATACAAGGTAGAGATGATATCATCGCTGCTGGACCTGTGGAGGACACCTACTACTGCGACCACTCCCCTAGTAGTGACGTTTTGGACATCTCGCGCTTGAAGGGTTTCTTCAAACCGTACAATATCTTCACGATTGATGACCTTTCTTCTGACCACAAGCCTGTGGCGTTGAACTTTGACAATGTTGACATAAATTTCCGAGAGGAATTCGTACATCATCAAGACTGGAAGCTCTACAAAGATATTCTTAAGGACTATGGCTACCATCCCGACGTTGCTTACTGTACAGAGGACATCGATCAACTTGTTGATGACATCACCAGATGTATTAACAGTGCCATAGAAGCTAGTAAGTATCCATCAGAGAATAAACCTTCTCATCGAATCCAACTCTCTCCTGGAATCCAACGCCTAATTGCTGAAAGAAACAGGACCCGTAGACTTTGGCAACGCTATCGTGAACCTTGGCTCAAAACCAAGTACAACAGGTTAGTGCGAAGAGTTCAAGAGGAGATAAAAGAGCTTCGCGATGCTAGATGGAATGAAAAACTCAAAAGCTTGTCGGCTCGCGACAATTCCATTTGGAGTATGGTTAAAACTTTACAGAAGAAGAAGAATGTTATGCTTCCTCCACTCCGTACACCGCAAGGTAACTATGTGCAAGCTGATCAGGACAAGGCCCAAGTCATTGCAGATTCACTGGAAGTGCAGTTTGTTACTCAGCTTGGCTCCTGGACCACTCGCGTCTTTCTTTTCACTACACAGTTCGATTGTCGATTGTCGATTTTATCCCTGATTTATCATGGAGCCTTCATATAAAACATTTAGCTATTAAACTATCTCATTCATAGAGTCATTCATCTTCCGCGTAATATTTTACTAAATTTATATTTCACCTTCATTCTTACAAATTTTTACTTTGGAGTATGTTTATGAGAGTAATAATATATATCTTACTACTACTACTACTACTACTAATAATAATGTTTATGAGAGTAATAATAATATATATCCTATTCGGCCACGCAGAATAATATATATCTTATAATATAATTTTAAAAACGTTTTAACGTATTTTGTTAAATAGGCCCGCTATCGCTTCTGTGAGTTCAGAATTTAAAAACTTTAATTTATTAAATTCGATGAACTTTATTTTATTCAACTAGCTCAATTTATATATAAAGTCACACATAACATATATTATATTAGAAATCACCCTGTATATCCAGTCCGTATCATCACTGCCACATGAGAGAGAAAAAATAGTAATTCCAATTTATAGAGTGAATTACTTGAAGAGGTCCAATGTCGATTTCTGGCGTTATCTGTTGGTCTAAATTAACCAAAGAACTTCACGATGCATCTTCTCTTCAATTTTTTAAAAATCATCTCCTTAGAAGCATGCGCTCGGGCCTAATCACAACTAATTTAATTTCTAAATACTCTTAAACGTTAACCGATTTACATACTTCACTGTTAATTTCACTATTATTATTATTATTATTATTATTATTATTATTATTATTATTATTATTATT
>JAHWFO010008810.1:1270048-1309321 GCA_023313115.1 Rhysida immarginata
ATTATTATTATTATTATTATTATTATTATTATTATTATTATTATTATTGATATTATTATTACTATTTAATGTCATACAGGGGTCAATCCATATGAAATCAACCAATGGGTGTTGCTGAGATATTTTTTTTTATTTTTACATATCCATTTTCTATCTAGCATGATTTTTTAAAAAAATGTTCACTAACACTGTGGACTCTAGAAGCTATTTTGTCTATAGGAACCAGCCGTTTTTAGTTTTTTTAGAGGTTAGCGATAAATTAAATAACTTTTTTTATTTATTAAGATTTCAAACTTGAAATGAAAATCATCTTATTCTAAAGGAAACCTACAAATCATGTTATGGCCAAAAATGTGTTAAAGTTTAAGGAAATAACCTAAAACTTAACTAGAAAATTGTCTTTTAATTACAATAAATTGAAGAGTTTAGGGAAATGTTTCAAAAGAAGGGATTAAAACACAAGTTTAATATTTTCCCCCTTAAAGATATAATAGAGGGCAAGACTTAAAAATTTTTTCAAAACTTTTAAATGCCTCCTGTGCCGATTTTCAAACGGGTATATCTTAAAAAGGACTGAATCAAAAAATCTGAAATTTTCACAGAATACTCTTTTAATAACTGGTAATCAACGCATGAAATTTCATCATTGTGTTTTAATCAGAAGTATTTTTTTGTATTAAAGAAAAGAGCGAAAATACACAGTACAACGCACATTGACGCAGACACCTGAAGTGTTATTATTTTTATTATTATTATTTTGTGACAGATAAAATCAAGGATATATCTGACACAATTGTTATAAGTGAAGTAGAAGAGAGAGAGATAGACAACATTATCAAAAAATTGTCACCAAATAAAGGTGCGGGATATGACAAAATTAGAATAAAAGACATTAAATATAATCTGAAATATTTGTTAAAACCTCTAACCTATTTCTATAATAGAATTCTTATGTCTAGCAAAATTCTTGATCAGATGAAAATAGTTAAAGTTAGACCTATTTTTAAGAAAGGATCAAAAATGGAATGTACAAATTACAGACCAATAGCGATTTCGTCATCTGTAATGAAAATTTTGGAATGCCTCTTATTAAATAAACTTGAATCCTTTTTTAAAAAATATAACATAATGCATTCTCAACTATATGGGTACACGAAAAAGAAAGGTACTCAAATGCTATTATCACACATAGCAGATAAGCTTCACATTAAATGAAGCTTTTCAACATGGTCTATATGCCACTGTGGTTTTTTTCGATTTAAGTTAAGCATATGACACTGTTGATCATGAAATATTGATAGCTAAATGCAAAAAATATGGTATTCGAGGTAATATGAGTTGTTATTAATAAACTTTTTGAGCAATCGTGCACAGAAAGTTTGCATGAAGGATAGATGCAGCAGTAGCATTTCAGTAAAATGTGGTGTATTTCAAGGATCATTATTAAGTCCAATGTTATTTTATTTATTTATGAATGAGTTACCATTCGATATTGACAATCGACAATCGAGCAGTGTAGTGAAAAGACACGAGCGGCCTGGGAGCAGAGCTTCCATACCACACTCGCCCATAACGTAACCAAGGGAATTACACTGAGTTAGAGGAGAATCCTGATGTCCCTCGAAAGTCATCCTGAGAATAGAGTCCTAACTGGTAGGACGAGGAATAAGATTGTTGATTGACGTAGAGATAGCCCTGAGCATCTGCAGCTAAGATATCCAGAAGTCGGGGAAGACAACCTTATTGATTTCATCGAAATTAACTTCCAGTACATGAAGGGGTCTTCTTATCCTTATGGGACCCCTAAGGGCTAGAGGATGGTCCAGTATACTGGCTACCAAGGGATTGTTATGGGTCTCAATTTTAAGAAGCAATTTCTTTAGGAGCATTTGGACGTAGCTACCAATGGTTAAATATTGACAATCAAAAATCGATCAGTGTAGTGTAAAAAGTAGTACGAGTGATCAGGAGCCTTTAGCTCACTTTACACGCTCACCCAAAAAGTAAACCAAATGAGGTACACTGAAGTAGGAAAGAAGCCTGATGAACCTCTTTAAGTCATCCAGAAAAGAGTCCCTTCATGGTAGGGACGAAAATCGGATTGCGGATTGACGAATAGCGAGTCCGAAAAACTAGGATCTAGTAAATCCAGTAATTGGGGAACTCGGCCTTGTTAATGTTCTCGAAATTGACATCCAAGATATGGCGGGGTCTTCGAGACCTGAGGGAACCCCTGATAGTGAGTAAGTGGTCCAGGATACCAGCAACCAGGGTATTTTCATGATGTTCCTGAGAAGTGTTTGAACATCCCAATGTGGATCCAATGTGGAACCAATGTGGATCATCCCCAGATCTTCATAGATAGAGAGATTGTTGACAACTCTTCTGTATAGTTGAGTAATGGACTGGAGGGTAACGTTTTGGAAGGTCTGAAAATCATTCAATCTCGATTTGAAAATGAAAGCCCAAGCAGGAATACCATGAAGTAAAATGGCACGAATCACTACCTTGTATAACAAGAGTTTGCTGTCTACTCTGAGAGCGCTGTTTCGCCCCAGTAGCGCGATGAGACTAGTATTAGATAAAACACGACCTATGAAGTCCAGTAATCTGGAAATAAGACATTATCAATGTCTTCAAAATTAATATCAAGTATATGCCTTGGATCACGATATCTCTTTCTATGCATAGGATGATTTAAAATGCCTGAGACTAGCTCGTTGCTATGATTTTCTATATTGGGCAGCATGAATTCCATGAGCCCTTGAACGTATTTGCCAATATGAGTCATGTTGAAGTCATTATAAATGGAGGAATTGCTAACAATTCTTTTTGCGCAATAGTCCTAAGAGTAACGTTTTGGAACGTTTGCAGTTCTTTCCACCTAGTCTTACATATTGTGGCCCAGACGGGCATACCATACGTCAAGATGGTCTGAACAATGACCTTATAGAGTAGGAGTTTATTATCAATGTTTAGAGCACTATTCCGGCCCAGCAGAGCAATCAAGCTAAACTTGGCTCTCCTGACCTTATTCAACGCATAAGTTGCGTGGGGAGTCCAGGTAAGTTTAGAGTCAATAACAACACCAAGATATTTATAAGTTTCAACCCAGTCCAGTTTTTTGCCATGTAGTGTTAGAGAATCTAATGAACTCTTTCTCTTCTTGGAGGCAAACATCGCCTTGCATTTGTCTACATTCAATTTTAGCCTCCACTTGCTAAACCAGCTTTCACACTCCTTTAGAGCCTTCTGTAGCCGCGAGACTACTACGGCTGGTTGACGAGCACAGGTCAGAATAGCAGCGTCATCTGCGTAAAAAAAGAACTTACATTTGGAAGGACTTGGAAAGTCTCGCATAAAGTAATTGAATAATACTGGCCCCAGGACTGAACCCTGAGGGACACCAGCTTTTACTTCATACATAGGAGATAGACTATCTCCCGCTCTGGCCTGAAAGAACTGGTTGGAGAGAAACGGGTGTATCAGAGTAATTATATCTTGAGGAAATCCATCCATAATCATTTTAAAAATAAGACCATCGTGCCAGACTTGGTCGAAGGCTTTGTGTACATCGAGGAAAACGACCCCACAATACATGGAGAGATTAAGTGGCTCATTGATATCCGCTGCGAGCCTCCATGTTTGGAGTTGGCAGGAATGGTTTGAGCGAAAGCCAAATTGTTTTTCGCGGATGAGATCGTTGGCATCACAGTACTCAATGAATCTCTTGAGAATTGTTTTTTTCCAGGATTTTGGAGATTGATGGTAACAAGCTGATGGGCCTGTAGCTGACAGGATTTGCAGGATTTTGTCCTGGCTTAGGAATGCTTAAGACAACTGATTGCTTCCAAGCATCCGGGAAGTAAGTGTTCTTCCAGCAGTCGTTAATCAATTTTGCAATATCTTGAATTGTATTTTGAAGTAAATTTTTCAAAGCACTGTTCTTAATTGAGTCTTTACCTGGAGCTTTTCTCGTTTTTAAATTGTTAATGATGCTTTGGACTTCATTTACATCAATGCTATGTTTTGGGAATTCATTGCCGTGAATATTATAGAAGCCAGTTATGCAGGATTTTACTTTCTCAGACATATCAAGTCCTATTTGCCGAACATCAGTAGGCGTGACAAACTGTTCTGAAAGTGAATTTGCAGTAAGCTGCGCTTTATCATCATCATTCGTGATGAATTTGCCATCTTGGGCTAACAGGGGTGGGATATTAATGGCTTTCTTGTTTTGCAAGGCTCGAACCATGCACCAAATAGAGTTATCGTGGGTCGACAGACTCTTACCTTTATCGTTCCACCTGTCATTACGAATTGCTTTTACCTCCTCGTGAACTCTTCTTGTGAGCCTATTATACTTGGTCTTAAGCCATGAATTAAGAGTTCGGTACCACTGCCTTCTAACCTTATTCCTTTGCTCAATTAATTGTTTGATTTCTGGGGTGAGATCAAGGTGATCAGCTCGCTTCAACTCTAAGGGTGAAGCACTAGAGTCAATAGCAGCATTTATACGTTTAGTAAGCCTTTTCACATTGGTATCTATGTCGCTCGTACTATGTACGTTATTTAGTGGGTCGTCATCATTTTTGAGAATATCTCTAAAAAACTTCCAGTCTTATTTGAGCCTCAGTTCTTCTTTGAGGTCAATGTTTACGTTGTCAAAATTTAGTGCAACTGGTTTATGGTCTGAGGATAGATCATTGACAGTATATATAGGCCTACTGAATGATTTGTAGAAGCCCTTCAACAACACAATATCAAGTACATCGCTTGAAGGAGAATGATCACACTAATATGTATCATCCACAGGGCCTACTGCAATAATATCAGATTGCCTTTGCACGTAGCCATACAAAAGAACTCCGTTTTGGTTATGGCATCTTGAATTCCAGTGCGAGTGCTTAGCGTTCAGGTCTCCCGCCATAATAACGGGAATATTCCCGGAAAACAGCTCATCAAGCTCATTGGCATCGAATTTATGCTTGGGCGCATTATATAGAGGCACTAGTTTCACCTCTCCCAGTGTGGGATCAGTAATGATAGCAGAAGCAGCTTCCATTCCCATATAGTCTCGGGTTGGTTCCTCCCGATGATGAATGCCTTTCTTAATAATAATTGCTGATCCTCCTGACGGGGACTTTACTGTAGTGGGAAGAATTCTGTCTTTACGATAGACACAGTAACCAGGTAGCCTGAAGTCGCGGTCTGGCCTTAAGTGCGTCTCACATAGAAATGCTATGTCTATATCCTATTGGGTTAGGAAGTTGTAAAACTCAATACGCCTCCGGGGGACCCCCCTGGCATTCCATATTGCGCAATGAAGTTTACCTAAATTTGTAATAGAATAGCATCGATCAGCCATACTGTCAGTGTTTATTCGTAAGTATTCCACTCATCAGTGGCATTTTCTTGCCCAGTTCGTTTAACAAATTGCATACACTGCCAATTTGTTTATACATTAGTTGAAAATCATTCACGTTAATGCTCTTATCTTGTTTGGAGACCATTGAGGCATAGGAAATCTCCGGGGACACTTTAGCACTTTCCTGACTTGCGGATATTTAGGACATTTTGTGTAACTGGAGGTGTGTTGTCCATTACATCGAATACATTTTGGGGGATCTTGTCCTTTTACATTTGGGCAGTCTTTTGACTGATGAGCTTTAGCGCATTTGTTACAACGGGGGGATTCCGTACAACCCATAGATACATGGCCAAAGCGCAAACAATTATAACATTGTAAAGGTTTCTTATTACCATGATACATTTCAACACTGACAGCTAAGTCCCTATGCGGGTCACACTGTTAAGTGTCTTATTGTGTTCAGTGTTTGATAACAGAACCAGAACCATTGGCATATCTATTGATCCTTTGGCTTTTATTAAGCCTAATCACTTTCTCAGGAAAGTAGTTATCCTTTTTAAGGTCTTCTATAAATTCGCCTAAGTCATTTGTCACGTCTACATTTCTCACAACATACTTAATAACTTTCTCAGATTTCAGCTGATGATACTGAATCTGTAATACATTATTGACCTTGATGCCAGACACAAGTTTACCATAAGTCTCCTCATCATGACACTTTATCTTGATCGTTTCAGCTCTTCCTGTGTGAACAGTGATGTTATCAATTCACACGTGTTTTTGGATCTCGCCTTGGATATCCGTAATCGGCTTACCGTGAGTGCGAATTATTATCGGCGTGAGTATACATTGCTCTTAACATGATTGGCTGCTGTGGGATTTCTTGCATTTTTCCGCTGCTCGGACTTGCTTTCTCGGAAAGCAACAGCGATGCTATTATTTATATTAACAACATCCTTGATGTTGTCTATTTTTATGCCTTTTTTTTAGGCTTCTTGTTTTTTATAGTAGGCCTACGCCATTCATCGCCATTATTTGCGTGTTCATAATCAGATTACTTTTTTTTATTCGCACTCTGCGGATCATTGCCAATATCGTTACCTGTCCCTGAACCGGAAGGGACTGTATCCATAGGCTGGAGATCTGCTCCCTCTGTATCAATCAAATTATTTATGGCCACATTGCCTTTCGATAATAACTCAGAGTAGTGACCTGTCAGTAGGCTTTCCAGTTTTTTAAAACTTATGCTGGACTCTCTGCGTGCAGCAGAGATCTCAGCAGTAATATTTGCCATTTTACTATGAATATCAGTGATATCCTTTCTGAATGAATCGACCTTACCTTGAAGGTCATCATATTTTGCACATGTTTCTTGGCGCATAAGGTCAAGTTGTTCTTTAAAGATAGCATCAAAAGCTTCAAATCTATAATCTTTACAAGCATCTTTGTAAATATCACCATATGTGTATTTCCCATCAGACTTTTTTTGGCTTGCGGCATTACCAGCACTCAGGCCTGTTGGTGCCATAATATACCAAGCACTTAGCTAAAGGACTGCTAGCCCTGAGAAGGGCTCTTTCAGGAGTAACAATGTTATCTACACAATACACCAGTTCTCCTTTACATAATAGCCTCTAAATAAGTAATAAGAAGGAGGATCTTAAAATAACTAACCCATAAAGAGTTCCGTCTCAGCAGTGTTCTGTCTCCAGGCAATGCAGCTATCACAGTGTGTCCACGATGCAATCCATTCAAATGATCTTGTCTGATGCTCGTCTGAATGGATGCCCCAGAGCCAGATTTAGTTTCCCAATTTATGTTGGAAATATTTAACCATTCTGCCACAATTTGGTCAGAACGATTCCTGGTCTTTGATTGGAGGTTTTGATTGCCTAGTTGCTACTAATGGATTCAAGAGTTTAGACTTGCTAAGACAAAAAGATTTGATGGTAATCTTTGTTGGAGTTCCTGGCAAAAATCTACAAGGAAATGCATCTTGCATCTCTCTCGTACATCATCAGCTTCATTTTTTCATTAAAAAATGCATCACAAATTCAAATTCATAATCAAACTAAATTCCATATGAGTGCATAGTATGTTCTTTAAAAGGAAAATGGACTACATCGTCATTTTTGATTTTCTCTAGCCGACTTGGTACAACAAATTTTTTAAGACTGTTTCTGTACAGCAAATACAAATCCTGTTATATTTAAAGAGTTTCAATATTTTCACCTTGAAACATTGCATTGACTTTGCACACTTCATCGCAAATGGTTTTAAGAAATATAAGATAAGCTTTAAATGCCGAGCAATATGTATAAATATATATAGAATTCTCTCCATTTAACCTTTCAGTTTATCAAATTTTTTTTTAATTTTAATTCTCTCTTTACGCTAGTTTACTTAATTATCAAGTAATTTATAATTCAGTTTTCATATTTTCTCTAAAGTTTTCTAAAATGAAAGAATAATTCAAGGTATCAATGTACGATGTGTCTGTGCTATAATACGAACATGTGCTCCTCTTATCTGCTTTCCATTCTTGTTTAATATTTTGGTCACTTCTGATTTTTTTGTATTGAACTGAGAATTGAGAGTTCGAATGGACGTTTAGTAGTAGAAGCTTTAGAAGTCATGTAATTTTCAGTTCCAACATTTAGGGCATTTTTTTACTTACGAAGAACATTTCTGACTGGCTCGACCAGGGTGACCAGATACCTCTTGCTAAAAAGCGCCCTCGTCTGGCAAAAATTACGCCCAAAAGCGCCCAGAATATTTGTAAAACGCCCAAAATTTTCGCCCAAAAAATAAATACAATATTTCTCTTAAAAAATTGAAAAATTAAACGAAGGTAAAAAATTAACATTAATTAAAACAAAAAATTCAAAAACACTATTTATTTATTCAAAAAAATTTTAATTTATAATCCAATTTCTTCAAATATATCAACAACAGTACACAATTCATTTTCTATAGCATCTTCTTGATCTTCATTGTTTTTACTTGCATATATTGTTGAGTCAAATAGGGATAACATAGTTTGTGAAGGAATAAATTCATTACAACACTTTTTCATCACACTGTTATGAATCTTAATCCTCATTATAGCCTCAAGTGAAGTGAGACTCATACGATTTTTTAGTCTTGTTTTAACACATGTCATTACAGAAAATGCCCTTTCTACTCTAGCGTTACTAATGGGTAGACACAATAAGCTTAAAACAAACAATGCAGTATCTTTCATTACAAGCCTTCCAATTACAAAGTTTTTAATTGTAATGACTTTTGGCCAAAATTGTAGTGCTGTCTTAGATATACAACCATTGAACACAGAAGTCCAATTTGTAATTAGTAATTGCCTCCACTGGCTTTCTATAACACTTAAGTCAAATCCAAGATTTACAGCTAAATCAAGTGGTAACTCAGAAAATTCTGGTGCATTTACATGAGATATACAAAATTCTGGATTAAAATTTTTGAATTTTTGAAAAATAGACAAATTGGTAGGCAGTCTAGTTTGACATTCAATAGCTTCCATGATCAAAAAGGCTTTGCAACGTAACATAATTCCAGCTATTGCATTTTCTGATAAATTACTTTTGTATACCAAATATTATAAGTTTTATGAAAAACTGTAATTATAAAAAATTAATTCATTTCCTTATTATTTTAACTTACCTTTGAACTCCTTTTCATTTTCCCAGTCTTTCTGGTACTTTTTTGGATATTTCCTCCATTTTCCCGTTTTTAAATATCGCTTCTATCAGGCCTGGCTTCTATCAATATCGTCTGCTTTGCTTCTGGTTATCTATCGTGCAATGCTAATAAACTGAACTATAAACTATGCTATAAACTGATCATGACTGCCTAAACGCTACCTATTTATAGCACTTTTATTTGTTTGTTATCATATGACATCATATGACACTATTATAGTAAGAGTGTTACTATAGGGTATGATAACTCGAAATTAAAGGAAGAGGGGGGGGGGGGACACTGCTAATACCTCGGTAAAATGGAAATTTTTATTTGCACTTCAATGAACTTGGTTGAGAAAAAAACATTGCTTCTTATACAAGTATTTCTTAAGCTACATTAAGCAACAGAAATGAAAATAATTATAGTGCCGCGAGTATCCTGTACATCATCCCATGTAAATCTCTTAGGATAATGGCGATGATCAGGCAACGACGACACGAAACGACGGGTCGTAAACCCCAACGCCACAAAAACTCCACCAAAGAGAAGAGTGTTTGGAAAAAGCTTACGAAATACTGCCACGTGAACATTCAAACTCCCATAACCTCGTGCCAATGTACCAGATAAAACAAACGCAAAGCTCCTATTTTCAGAAAGACCACAATTCTACAGCTGTATCAAAACACGGCGGACATCATGTTCACTTTTTTGGTGCGCATCCAAACATACGGACGCAGCTTCAATGTTTTCCCCACAGAATGCGATCCCAATTTTATTTGGCACAGGGACTTCTTCCTCTATTGTATGTCTCGGAGCAACAAGGGCACATGGGCATACGTAACTAAATGGAAGCCTATATTATGCTGCTGTATAATTTTACGCGTAATTTCGAGGTGGGTGCTAATGTTGCTAATGATGTAACTAACGATAATCATGTGCTTCACCTTTGCATGATCAAGGATGTTGGTGATTCTCGGAATTTTTTCTTCATACAAGCTGGTATCGTCCACGATGAAAGAATAAATGTCTACCCCCGGGATCTCGGGAATAAGAAGATATGAAAATGCACGAGTGTCTCTGGGTGACTCTATTGTTCCAATAACGCCAAAAGTACTTACACCCAGCAATTCACAATCGTGAGGCAACTCGGCTACTAAATTCTCGATTACTTGGAAAAAAGAAGCATTCACATTACAGCATATCTAAAATATAAACCTGCTCCGGATGAACCAGTAGAATAAGTAAAAAAGAATTATTTGACTGTTCATAACATGTCCTTTTAAACATTTTTTAAAACGGAATGTCGAAGCCTATTCGATCATTATCACTAAACATGCATTCTAATAATAGGGTCACAAGTAAATTCCCGTGTAATATTGTTTCTTTTCAATCTCCGGAAAGTATTCCATGAGCATTAAGAAATTTACAACAATTGAATTATTCTCAAAAAAATACTTACATGGGGAGTTAGAAACGTTTCAGTGTGTATGAATGTATCAAAAAAATTTATTCATCTATATCCAAAAATTCTCTCGTAGCAAAGAGGATCGCCATTTCGGGCGAATGAATGCTTGCCGAACAACACGGGAGATATAGGTGCGGAATTGGGGCTCATGGGATTGTTCCATCCAAAACAATCCGAATAATTGCTGCCGATTTTTCTTGGGTCGCTGGACCATAAAATTCCACGTTTTACATACCTGGGCACAGTTATTCAAATCACGCATCGGTAAATTATGAAAGATCTTCTCCATAATTAACAGTATCGGAATTAGATGATCTTCTTGTGAGGCACTCGCATCCACACGTGCCACCTTTTGTCTTTTTGACGTTTTATCAGACATGTTGCAAGATCTCTTTCCTGTAATGGAAAATGCATTGTAAACACGCATCTATTTTTTGGAAAGGTCTCAAAAAACGCACCACCCCACCAACATCAGGAACTTCAAACGTTGCTCTTAACACTCGCCAAACTTTCAACCCAACCCCATAAATCTTGTATTTCTTCAAGTGAAAAGCAAATTTCATTGTTTACAAGTAGTGCATTTTTCTCAAGCACTATAGCTTAGTCGGAATAATAGTTGCAGCATTTTGTAAACAAAGAAGATGTAGCAGGGTATCTAGCAAAACGAATTCGTAAAATTCTTTCACTTTTCCCGGTTGATCACGTTATTTTCCCTGATAAGCAGCAAAAAAAATCTGTCCTGATAGAATATTATTGATATTTGTCAAATTTTTTGATCCTATTTCGCATTTTCTTTTTTGCTGATTTGTAAAATTCCCGACTGCCCCTACCGATCACGTCTGCACGTTCGCTCGCCAGAGAGGTCAACGCCTTCTTCACATCTGCCCGACTATTCTAATTATCACGGACTTGATATTTCATTATTCTTTCCCTAAATCGACATTGTAATTATTTAGCTTTATGCACCGAATTGGAATGTTCATTAAACTTTCCTTTCAAAATTCATGATTTGTTTCCGTACTCCTCCTTTCTCTTTCCATGACATTCATCAAGTTTACTTTTTAATTCAAGTAAATTTTATTCAGTCAAATAGTCGTGAGAGAGAGGGGGAGGTGCTTGGCAAGCAGGCTGTGCAACGCCACGGAATTCAAAATTGCTTCCACTGAAGAATAACTTTGCTGAAAATTTATATATGTATTTCTGTCCCTTTTCAAGCTTTCAAGCCAAGGTTCACGATTTCTCGGAACGCACTTCAAGATTTGGATCTCAAGAAGGAGAGGGTGAGGTGCTAGTGAAGAATTGGATGAAAAGAAGTAAAGGCGAAACAAAAATCGTATCAAAAAATTATATTGCAGCAGCAAAGAAATTTTTTATTTGTAAAAAGGTGTTTACAATTACATTCTTAAAAAAGTCTCTCCAATTAATCTTCTTAGTTGCCCAGGGTACTCGTCTTCAAGAGAGAGCAGAAAAAAGATCATTGAGTGGTGAGATATTAGTTTATAAGAATGGAAGAGAAGGAGCTAAAGAAGTGGCTAGCTCAAGAACATTTTAGTCGAGAAAATTTGAAGCCTATAGGGGAGTACCACGAGACATTTTTTTAAATGCGCAAATAATGTTAAAAGCTGGAATGAAAGGGAGAAGATAGAGGCCTATTTTAGCAGCTTCGAAGAAAGCTTACAGGTTAAAATAAGAGTGGGAAAATTGAAAAATGTAAAGGCCGTTATGAAGCAAACTGAACGATTATTAGAAAAGAGTAACGAATTAGTGGGCAGAGAAAAATATTTACAAATACTAAGAGAAGAGCGGACAGATATGTTAGAGGTAGATTACTGGACGAAATTTAAAGAGAAGGAGTTGATCGCAATAAGAAAAGAGAAGGCGGTTACATTTAAGAACGCTGATAAAATGCTTAACTTAGAAGTTCATTGTAGAAATAAGAATAAGTCGATAGGAAAAAAAAAATGATGATAAAGTTATGCAGGATTCGGAAGGTCAAAATAGAATTAAAAATCGTAGAAGAAAGAAGTAATCTGTAACGGGCGGAATAGAAGTTAAAGAAGATAAAAATTATGATTACAATGCAGTGGTTGCTTGTAACCTAGTAGCAATGGAACAAGAGAAAAGTGTAAAGGATGAAGGCGTTTATGAAAAAACTGAAAAGGACAAGGTAAATGAAGAGAGTTAATTGATAGAAGAAACGAAATTAACTGAAGAAATTGTGAATTTAAAGAAAATATTAAAGGATAGCGGGCTAAGGTGTGCAATTAAACAATCAATTGCCCTATCGGTAGCGGATGAATCAACGCACACTGCGAAACTTTTTAGCTGAAGTAGCAAGAGCAATACCCCTAAGATGGTGCAGGTCTGGAAGTTTTTCACCGGAAATATGGGAAATAATAGACAGTTCTATACGGCGAGAAGCCAAGAAGGTTACAGACTGTAGTAAGCAAGCGATAGTGGAATTAAAACAATTAAAAGGGTCAGAAGAGCGTAAAAAGATGATGGAGCTCGATCTGCGAAGAAACTCCGTAGTAAAGGAAATTAAATTGCTCGGTAGTTTTAGAGAAGAATGGCCATTGTTAGCCACTATTAAACTTATTGATATAAACCTAAATGCCTTCAGTAGCCAGGAGGAATGTTACCAAATAAGGAGGTGTGCGACAAATAAAAATAAATTAAGGATGACAATAAGAGGCAATCTAGAAGGAAGCTTTATAGAAGATATCATGACGCACAATAAGAGGCAAGAAGCCTTAGATCCATACGATCTCCCGCCTATAACAAAAAGCAAAGAAATAGGCAAAAACGTCGAAGCCAAGGATAGTGTCAAGCCTGAGTTAAATAAGGAGATTAGCAGAAACTATAAGGAAACCAAGGACAAAGACAGTAGTTGGTGGACAGAAAGATGTGAACCTCAACTTGTGCCAATGGACGTTTATAATCAAGGAAGAAGTGAGTGGAATCAGAGGATGAAAAAACAAGAGGTCCAACTAAATAAATTGGAAGACAGTATTAAGCAACAGGATAGGAAAATAAGCTATCTGTCAGAACTAATACTGCGGGTGCAAGAAAAAGTAAATAAGTTGGAGACAAGAATAGAAAAATCTAGCAGCCTAAGAATCAGCGAATTGGAAGAGAGAAGAAAAATCCTAAACTAAGTGAAGGGTTCGTTAGTAAGGAAGAAGATGATGTTGGAGGTCGGAAATATGCATTAAATACATTTTATGCCAAGAAATATTCACAAAGGATAAATAGCGAAAGGGATCGGCGTTGGAAGAAGGAAATAAGCATGAAGAATATGTTTATAAATAATAATGAAACTTTTCCATTTCACGACCAAAGAAAAGGAAGATTACAGAAGAGAAAACGCCATAGAGGCCAGTTGGTAGCCGTATGCCCGTCAAGGCAACAAGACGTACGCCCAACGAAAATAGAAGACAAAAGGCATTCCCAGGAGGCTGTAAGAAAAAGCCACAAACAGAAAATAGAATCTTTCATTGCGGAAAACTGGCGGGGATGGTGTCAGATCGCTGAGCGTCGACGGAGCAGGAGAAGAAAAAAATCGGCGATCCAACTTGGAAGAGCAATGGAGGGGGAGAAGGAAGCGCGAAAGGAAAAGATAGGAAGGTAATACTTAATACCGGCAAAAGAAAATAGATCGGGTGAAGGAAGTGAAGGAAGCAGAAAGCGACAATCGAGAAAACGATTGGAGGATAAAGTAAACATGCAAATTAAAAAGGAGAATAAAAAACCAGGGCAAAGAAGAGAGAGACAGAGAGCGTTGGAAATTGATAACCGGTGAATGAAGAAAAACCATGCCCGGTGCCACTTCAGACAGTATTTCTCCACGGCTTCTGCTCGGGACTTCGCCTCTCGGAAGACTTGCTCGGTAAGGAAGAGGAACCAATACGAGCCACGTGGAGGGAATCACTCAGCCGAATTTGGATGTACTAGCGGGGCCGCCAGCAAGGAGAACGTGAGCCCGAGAAACGTTCTGACTAATCGGCCTTATTCTCACCGTCGCCCGAGATTCTATCGACGGACAAGTGAGAGGAACGTGAGCCCGAAAGGCGTTCCAAGGAATCGGCCATATCCCTCCGTCGCCGGAGGTCCTATCAACAAGCAAGTGAGAGACAAGACTTCGCCTCTCAGGATACTTGCCCTGGAAAGAAGAGGGACTGATACGAGCAACAGAGAAGGACTCTCTCAGCGGAATTCGAATGTACTATCGTGGCCGCCAGCCAGGTGAACGTGAGCCCGAGAAGCGTCCTGACGAATCGGCCATATTCTCGCAGTCACCCGAATTCATATCGAGAGGCAAGTGAGAGACAAATTTTGATTAATGATCGAACTTTCCTCATTTCCAATATTAAGGCCCAGGGAACCGAGAAGTGTTCTGACGCTCGGATTGAGGGCGACTATCGACTATTAAACGCCTCGCAAGGAGAGGAGGACCAGAGGACTTCCAATGCAGAAAATTTGAGTGATACAAGAGATATTGCCCCGGACGACGCAGTGTCTACTGCCGGATTTTCTACAGGCCACGAGAAGCTGGACTCTACCACAGGGACTACAGCCCAGCGGCCGGCATGAGAGGAGATTGGAAAGGACGTCCCGTACACCCTCAGCGTGACGACTTCGGACTGCACTCTTGCAAGCGAAGGCGATCCCATTGCCCTGAAGGGACCACGCCATTTCGACATCGAGCCTAGCCGATTGTGCTCCGAGAGCGACAGCGAACACGAAGTCGCTCAATCGAGCAATCCAGCCAGTGTACCAGCCGACCGGGAGTTGACGACATAGCACTGCAAGCACGCTCCGCGGCGAGAGCTCTCAACACTCAGCCATGCTTGGCTGCCTTCAACACTCAAGGGGTACAGCGACTTACCGCTTTTATTCCTCAGATAGAATCTTAAGTTATCTACCCTAATCTTTGTGAAGTAGTTAATTTCACCTTTTCTGTAAAAATAGAAGTTAGGCTATTCTAGAATAAGCTGGTTGATAGGCAAGAAATATTTCCTGCTTCTCTAAATTTTGACTTTCTGCTAATCGTTTATTTATCTTCCCCAAACGCAGTCATCCAAGTGATCTGCCAAAACCCAGGAAGGTCGCCGTTGATGGATTCTACGGTGCCCGGGTTTGACCGATGGCTTTCACGATGCTGGATGCAAGTAACGATTGAGGCCCGACTGCCCCTACCGATCACGCCAGCACGTTCACTCGCCTTCTTCACGTCTGCCCGAGTATTCTAATTATCACGGACTTGATATTTCATTATTCTTTCCCGAAATCGAATGGAAAAGAATATTCTTATTTAGTTTGATGCACCGAATTGGAATGTTCATTAACTTTTCTTTCAAAATTCATGATTTGTTTCCGTACTCCTCCTTTCTCTTTCCACGACATTCATCAAGTTTACTTTTTAATTCAAGTAAATTTTATTCAGTCAAATGGTCGTAAAACAAAGTTTGAAAAAAGGTTCTCATCATGAATTTAAACAAACCATGTCTGTAAACAAAAGTGTGATATTTTCCTGTATCAAAAGATCAGACTTCCGTTCCTAACAAAATTTGACTGTGCAGTAAATTCCAGATGCATTGTCGTCGCTTCTATTCGAAGTTAGCAACAATCTCCTGCTGCCGTGCAAAACAAGGAAAAGCTGCCAACTAAGAAATTAAATACCGGAAAAAAGAATTCTCAAAAAAATTATTAAACTTCATCTACAATACTAGATGCAAATGTTATTAAATCAGCAAATAAATTACCAAATAATACACGTGGTGCATTGCCATAATGCAATCATGACATGAGGAAGTGAAAAAGGCTGTCCTGACGTGGTTTCGACATCACCTGAAGATTTCTACAGAACCGGAATCCAGATGCTCCCAGTACGTTGGGAGAACTGTGTAGAGAAGCAAACAGACTTCTTTGAAAAAAAATTGGTGTTTGTGTTTGCGTGTGTGTATGTGTGTGTGTGTTTGTAGTTTCCTGATTTTATAAAAATAAAGTCCACTTTTTCTTTATTCGTTTTTTCCAATTCATATACGAGCACAATTTTTTTAATCCTTGTCAGCATGGTTTTACCCCTTGCCGTAGTGTGGAAATCGCTTGCCAAGATCTTCCTCTATTTCTTTCTTCCGAGATTACTCAAAGGAAATATGTAGCAGCTGTTTTCACTGATTTTACTAAAGCGTTTGATTCCGTCCCAGTTCATTTATTATATTCCAAACTTTCTTCTTATTATGGAATCCGCGGATTACCCCTCTCCTGGCTTATCAGTTTATTGTCCGACCGTAAATATTTTTTCTCACCTCACCTCGGGAAAAATTCTCCTATATTAACCAGAAATCTTGGGGTGCCACAGGGGTCGATTCTTTCACCCACACTATTTAATTTGTTTGTAAATGATTTACCTTATATCTTTACGACATCCAAACCGATATTATATGCATTATTACTTTCTTGCTCAAATACATGTATTTCTTCTTTGCACTCTGCTTTAAATATGGTTTTCGAGGAACTAAGACGATGGTGTTTCTGTAATTTATTAGTCGGTAATATTGAGAAGACGAAGGTGATGTTTTTTCATCAAAAAATGAATTTAATATTCCTCTTTCATCATTAATCTTTTATGGTAACTCTTTAATTGCAACTACTTCAGTGTCTACTTACCTCGGACTTACCTAATCTCCCGACTTGTGTTGGGATGTACATGTTGATACTTTGTTATTAAGACTTAATAAAAACCTAGGTTCAATTTTCTTTGTGTCTTGGGGTCATAATTTGGGACTCTACTTATTCACTTAATCTTACGCGTATATTAAAACTTCAAAAATGGTTCACCAAATTTTTCTTCAACTCCCGCAATATTCCCTTGTGTCTCATTTATTTTCTACCTTACGATTATTAAAATTTATCAAATTTATTTCTCGGCTTTGTATACATATATTTATGAATAAATTAATTCCATGATTCAGCTAACATCCCCAATTATAATTCGCCTTAATAGTTACAATAGTCGTTTTGCCAATGAGATACGGGTTCCAGCCTCACAGTGAAATTACCAGAATAGAAGTGTTTTCCATATTGGGATTAAATGTTGGGCCCGTTTTCCTTTGGAGATTTGGAGATTCGCTCTCTGCTACCTAACCTAACTCTTAGTTTCGAAGAGCTCTTCGGACCTTATGTATTTATATTCTATATATATAAAGAAGGATGTTTGTGGGTGGGTTTGTGGGCATGTTTTTTTATGTAAATCTACAGTTTTATTCCGATCTTGATGAAATTTTACATACTTGAGCTTCAAAGCATGAGCAAGGTCACTGTCCACCTCAGATTTCTAAAAAATAATAATTATCGACAATAGATCAATATTCATAATGATGGCAGGGCATATAATAAAGAAATTTGTTATGACCAACAATGCAAGGAAAATTTTGTGCAATATAGATAATGCGAGCCCAGTCACCAAAAATTATAACAGTCTTTTTAATATACCCGAAACAATTGCAGGTGTTTAAGTGAAGCAAATCAACAACTTTCTTGAGGTTGTCTGCTTAACTAAAACTGTAATTATCCCGGGCAGCGCCGGTACCCCAGCTAGTCTATATCTTTGTATGTATATAAAGGAGGATGTTTGTTTGTTTGTGGGTTTGTTTGTGGGTTTCTTTGTTTGTTTTTTATACAAATCTACAGTTTTATTCCGATCTTGATTAAAATTCGCATACATGATTTCAAAAAAATAAAAATTATTGATAAAAAATCGATATTCATGGTTATGGCAGGGCATATTAATGAGAAATATTTCATGACCAACACAAAGACGAAGTTTTTGCAACAATAAGTATCAACAATGGTATCAACGAACAATTCACAAACACTCTGAATGGACCAACAATATATATCTCATGACTAACAATGCAAATAAAAGTTTGTGCAACAATAGGTATCAACAATGGTATCAACAATGGTGTCAATATGCAATGCACCAACACTATATGTCTCATGACCAACAATACAAGGCAAAGTTTGTGCAATTTAGAATTCAATGCATGGAATTCCTGTTATTCAGGCTTTTCTTAGAAAAGAGAATTCTTAGTACTTTACAATTTCTTAAAAATCTTTAAAAATGATCAGTAACTGGAGATAATGAGTTAGCAGACTGTTGAGAAAGAGTAAAAGATGATAGAGGAAGCACTCCTTTAGCTCCGTGCTGTATTGAGCAAACGATAAGCAAGTAAAGAGAAGAAGCAGCGACCGCTAGACTACACAAAGTGATGAATGGCCAAGTTTTGCTTCAAGACATCGAAAGAAGAAAGGAAATTGCAACAACATCAAAAGTGTACATCAAAAGAAGGATTACGTGAGTAGAAAATTTTTTTAGACTAGAAAGTATCCTTGGTGAGGTCCATCCATTATGAGCCTTTAAAACATTTTTTTTCGATAAATCAAGTCCCGGTATTTCACCTAGAATGGATGTTTTCAGTGAAGAGGTAAATTCCTGTCTTTCGGATTATTCTTAGAATGGATAGTCCCTTCGCTCTATATTGTTGTGGTTGGTATTTAACCAATTTGGAGGTTTAATTTAGCTTTGTGAAAGATTTCTGTTTACCTACAAGCGTAACTATCCCGGGCAACGCCGGGTCCTATGCTAGTCTTCTATATATATAAAGAAGGATGTTTGTTTGTGGGCTTGTTCGTAGGTTTGTTTATTTGTGGGTTGGTTTTTTATACAGATCTACAGTTTTATTCCGATCTTGATAAAATTTCGCATACATGACCTTTAAAGCATGAGGAAGGTAACTGTCTACCTCAGATTTGGAAAAAATAATAATTATTCATAAAAATCGATATTAATGGTTATGGCAGGGCATATTAATGAGAAATATCTCTTGACCAACAGTGGAAGACAAAGTTTTGCAACAATAAGTATCAACAATGGTATCAACTCGCAATTCTCAGACACTCTGCACGGACCAACAATATATATCTCTTGACCAATAATGCAAATAAAAGTTTGTGCAACAATAGGTATCAACAATGGTGTCAACACGCAATGCACCAACACTATGCAAGGATCAACAATACAGGGTATTTCAAAATTATGTACAATAAATTTAGTGACATATTCTTCAGATCAAAAGAAGAAGAAAATGTTCTATAGCACTTTGTCTGGAAACGATTTATTTACGCGATACAGCAAAAACTAAACCCTTGGCTCCAAATTACAGGAATTGTTCAAAGTGCCCGCCACCAGCTCGCACGCACGCTTCGGCTCGTTGCATGAGCGACCGTCTGATGTCATGGAAGAGTTCGTCGCCAGCATTACGAACGGTTTGGCATGCATTTTCAATTCGTTGTCGCAGATCTATAATGTTAGGAACTTCTGTGCAGTAGACGATCGTTTTCACATGACCCCACAGAAAAAAGTCCAAGGGATTAAGGTCGGGTGATCTTGCAGGCCAGGCTACCGGTCCACCTCGACCTATCCACCGATTCGTGTATGCAGCATTAAGGTGTGCTCGCACAACATGGCTGAAATGTGCTGGAGCGCCATCATGCATGAACCACATGTTAGATCTTATCAAAAGAGGAACATCTTCCAGTAATTCTGGCAATGCATTCTGCGGAAACAAAAGATAGCTTCGCCCAGTCAATCGTGGCGGCAACACATAAGGGCCAATTAAGTTATTTCCGACAATTCCACACCTAATGTTCACGGAGAAACGCTCTTGATGCGCTCGAGCTCTGGTAACATGCGGGTTAGCATCTGCCCAATGGTGCAGGTTGTGAGAATTTACGATTCCTGTCCGGGTGAAGGTTGCTTCGTCCGTGAAAAGTATCTGGCTGAGACAACTAGGGTCTGCAGCATGACGACGTTGTATCCATTGGCAAAATCGTTGTCGGTGTGGATGCAAAAGCTGACGGTGAAGAATGCGCCAAACAGATGAGTGCGGAGTGTGTACCATGGAAGAAATACGACGGGTGCTTGTCTGTGGTTCATCATGTATGATGTCAATTATCACATCCTCCTCATCCGGAGAATGTGCTACAGGCCGCCCTTGTCCTGTTTGACGGCCAAAGTAACCACGCTCTCTCAAATGTCTGTCGACAGATACAAATGTTCGGTTATTTGGCAAACGTCTATTCGGAAAGCGTTCTTGGTAGAGTCTTCTTGCTTCCACAGCATTTCCGTCCGCAAGACCATACATTAGGTGCACGTCAGTGTATTCTGCACTGGAATACGTGTACATCACTTTTTTTTACGTAAATCGTAATGCGTATGTCAAAGCACGCAAAGGTTCTGAAATTGATATTCCTAGTGGATGTACAGTAGTGAAACTACAGTAATGGAAACAACCGTACACAACTAATGAAACAACCCTAAAGTAGGTTTAAAAGGAACAAACCACTCAACTTAGTGTTGGGTCGAAACGCTGGAACTGCTAAAATATCGTCTGCAAACTGCCGTGCTTCCCTACTGTATGATATTTGTTTACTCGCAAACAAGTCGTTTCCAGACAAAGTGCTATAGAACATTTTCGTCTTCTTTTGACCTGAAGAATATGTCAATAAATTTATTGTACATAATTTTGAAACACCCTGTGTATGTCTTATGACCAACAATGCAAGACAAAGTTTGTGCAATATAGAATTCAATGCGTAAAATTCCTGTTATTCAGGCTTTTCTTAGGAAAGAGAACTCCTAGTACTTAACAATTTCTTGAAAATCTTTAAAAATGATCAGTAACTAGAGATAATGAGTTAGCAGACTATTGAGAAAGAGGGGAAGACGATAGAGGATGCACTCCTTTAGCTGCGTGCTGTATTGAGCAAATGGTAAGCAAGTAAATAGAAGAATCGGCGAAGCAAAGTGATGAATGGCCAAGTTTTGCTTCAAGACATCGAAAGAAGAAAGGAAATTGCAACAACATCAAGTGTACATCTAAAGTAAGATTACGTGAGTAAAAAATTCTTTAGATTAGAAGGCATCCTTGGAGAGGTCCATCCATTGTGAGCGTTTAAAAAATTTATTTTCGGTAAATCAAGTCCCGGTATATCACCCAGAATGGATTTTTTCACTGAAGAGGTAAATTCTTGTCTTTCGGATTTTTCTTAGAATGGATAGCCCGTTCGTTCTATATTGTTGTGGTTGAGTTATTATTTAACTAATTTGGAGGTTTAATTTAGCTTTTTGAGGTTGTTCTGCTTACCTACAAGCGCAATTATCCCGAGCAATGCCGGGTCCTCTGCTTGTTTCTATATATATAAAGAAGGATGTTTGTTTGTGGTTTGTTTGTGGGTTTGTTTATTGTGGATTTGTTTTTTATACAAATCTACAGTTTTATTCTATTCTTGATGAAATTTTGCTTACTTGAACTTCAAAGCATGAGGAAGGTCACTGTCTACCTCAGATTCCGAAAGAAAATAATTATTGATAAAAAAATCGATATTCATGGTTACGGCAAGGTATATTAATGAGAAATCTCCCATGACCAAAAATGCAAGGCCAAGTTTGTGCAACAATAGTTAAAAACAATGGTATCAACACGCAATTCACAAACACTCTGCACAGACCAACATTATACCGGGTTGGCAGAGCTTGCTAGCAGGAATTCTATTAGGCCAAATGCAGTACATTTTGGTGTACATACTTAGTGGAACATGCAGTTTCGATTTCTGCAAAAAAAAATAGTACCAAAAGTTGCCATAGGGGGCGCTTATTTCAAGAAAACAATGAATACCTAATTGTCAAATGAACAAATACCGTACAAACCAACTTTACTAACAACAATAAACAATGTTTTATTTTTAATTACAAATGTGTTTCAATATGACCACCAGTGTGCTGTTCTAATAGCTGCTTGCGGTACACGGCATTTTCTACAGCAGCTCGCAGCATATCTGCATTAATTAGTCTGATATGTAACGTTATTTGATCCTTTAAGGTTGAGATGTCAGGAACATGTGCTTGATACACAAGGCTTTTCAAATATCCCCATAACCAAAAATCACAAGGGTTGAGATCAGGCGACCTGGGTGGCCATACCATGGGAAAAGCACGACTAATTATTCTGTTGTCTGAAAAACGTTCTCGCAAGATCTGCTGCACCTGACATCCGATGTGCAGTGGCGCACCATCCTGCATAAAAATGGTAGAATCCAGACAACACTTATCAACTTTGCAATCGTGGTATCACAAAATTCCCAAGCATATCGGCATACCTGGCAGAATGGACGGAACAAGTCACTGGTCCACGGGGACGGAATTCTTCAAAAAAGTACGGGTCGATGATGAAAGAAGCAGCAAAGCCGCACCATAGTGTTAGTTTCGGTGAATGCATAGGATTTGGCAGACACACTTGTGGATTTGATGCAGCCCAAATACGGCAGTTGTGGGTATTGATATCACTATTCAAATAAAAGTGTACCTCATCACTCCATAAAATTTGCCATGGCCATGCATCAACCACTTCCATACGTGCTAAAGATCTCAACGAAAAGTCAGTTCGGGTACTTCATCTCCAGGAAGCAATTGTTGAACAGGTGTGAGTTTATAGGGATAAAATGTCAATATCTTATGCAATATTTTCCTCACCGTCGAATATGGGATATCTGTTTGGCGTGCTATAGCGTGTGCACTGCTGGTACCCTGCACAGTAGTCATCTCCTGTTCCACAACAGCAGTTGCAACTTCTTCAACGTGTTGCTGCCTGATTCGTTTGCGTCCCCAGCCTGGTTGCACTCCTAGAGTTCCGGTAGATTCAAATCGTTCAATCATTTTCCGTATGTTAGTTATGCTCATCGGTCCGCTTCGTAACGTTTTCAAACGCCGGGATTCACGAAGGGCAGCACTGGCATTGTCGCTCTTCTGATAAAACAACTTGACTAATAACGCCCGGTCCTGCAGAGTAAGCGTCATCGTCAGGCCGTTCGTTCGTGAATGATGGGAAATCCTCAGCCTTGCCTTTTATTGTCATGATTGCTCAACACGGAACGCGTTTATGCAAATTTATTCATTGTTTTCTTGAATTAAGCGCCCCCTATGGCGACTTTTGGTACTATTTTTTTTTTTTTTGCAGAAATCGAAACTGCATGTTCCACTAAGTATAAACACCAAAATGTACTGCATTTGGCCTAATAGAATTCCCGCTAGCGAGCTCTGAACACCTCATGTTATTTCTTGCCCACCCGGTATATCTCATGACCAACAATGCAAGGCAAAGTTTGTTTAATATAGATAAGTTTCAATTTGTAACAATGCATAAAATTCCTGTTGTTCAGGCATTTCTTAGAATTGAGAGTTCTTATTACTTAACAATTTCTTGAAAATCTTTAAAAATGATCACGAACTGGAGATAATGGAGCGTTAGCAGACAATTGAGAAAGAGTGGAAGAGAGTTAGCAGACAACAGAGGAAGCATTCCTTTAGCTCCGTGTTGTATTGAGCAAATGGTAAGCATAAAAATAGAAGAATCGGCGACTGCTAGAGGACACAAACTGATGAATGGCTAAGTTTTCTTAAAGACATCGAGAGAGAAGTGGGAATTGCAACAACATCAGGTGTATATCCAAGAAATTAGATTACGTGACTGAGAATTTATTTAGGCTAGCAGTGGCATACTTCGAGAGGTCCATCCATTGTGAGCATTAAAAAAATTTTTTGACGAATTTTCATTATGAATTTATACTGTAATAATTCTAAGCGTTTCCATGTGTTTTCAGATATTACAAATATAAACCAAAGAAACAAAGAGCCCTAGCCACACTGTGGTTATTACCTAGCTTATTTGGTAGCATTGAAGTTTCAAACATTTCACAGGAATACATTTGGGCTATAATATGTGTGAATGTGAACATTTAGTAAACTGAGATGTTGATAATAAGACGATTGAACATTCATTGCCAAGAATTACTAATAATGAGGATAAAATGCTGATGCAGTGACAGTACATAAATAAGGCAGCGTCTGTTGAGGAGGCAAAGGAGTCACACGTGTCTCCCTTCAGCTCCCTCTCGAACGTGCAGACGACTGGCAAAAACTTGGAAAGGAAAGAGATAAAACGAGTATAAGTCAGAGTAACTGCATCTAAAACAGAAAAAGCTGTACGGGCATTGAAAACATCTGAACAATGGGAGATTCGAATAGATCAAGAGGGTATACTAGATTCTACGTCAGGTTCAAGGCTAACTTTAAAAGAAAGATGGGTTCAAAGTATCTAGTGATCTTTCCCCGTGGTGAAGAGGGACTGAGGCAAGTCAAGAAGCTAAATAAATAAAGTCCTGGTATATCACCAAAAATTCCTGTTTTTCGGATTTTTCGTAGAATGGCTAGTCCTTTCGCTCTGTGTTGCATTAATTGATTATTATTTAACCAATTTGGATTTATAATTTAACTTTTTGAGATTGCTCTCTTTACCTATAAGTGTAATTATCTTGGGTAACGCCGGGTCCAAATAAATATGCAACTACCTGATTACATTTGTTCAATTTTGCTATATCATACTTTTTTAAGCTTATTTTATTCTTTTCTGATTATTTAATTTGTTATCGATTAATGATTTGTGTGTTTTTATATGGGCCTATTGGAATTCATATACATGTGCTTTTTTATCTTTATTGTAGTTCTACCATTAGTTAGCTTAAAAATTATATTTTCAGGAACTTCATTTGTTATATTTTATTTGTTTTACTCGTTTTATTTGTTTTACTCGTTTTATTTTTTTATTTTATTTGCTTTCTTTGTATTTTTTTGTTTTAATTTGTTTACATATGCTGTATTTGGTTTTAACTAATTCAAACTGTATGATTTCGGTTATATGTTATTTATTTCCCCGTAATTTACTAACCACGATTTACTATGTTGTATTTTACAGTGCCCTCCTGGCCCAACCCGTTGGTTTGTAACATACTGGCCTCGTCGGGCACTATTGTAATTATTTTCTAATCTATTAAATAGCTAAATAAATAAATAAATTTGAATGCGTCGTAATGCTTTGATACTGACAAGTCAACTAGGTTTTGGACAGCATGGGACTGAATTCTTGATGACCTACTCTGGGATTGAATGCATGATATCGCTTGCTTGTCAGATTACAAATGATACAAATGCCTACTGGATATATGCCCTCCATCCTCTCATTGCAAGATCCACCACCATCAGTTCTCTCTCGTTATTTGATAATTTTTCTTCGTTCTTTTCCACCTTCGCGACTCAAAGTTATGGGAGATAACTTGCCCTTGTATATTTGTAGCGCCTCTCAAACATATAGCCACCTATGAAGCATCATTTAATATATGCAGCCGCTTATGGGGGGAGAATGCCTTTAAAAAAGGGTGACTTTAATAGTTTTTCTTGTCATATAAAAAGGTTCACTGTTCTCCAGCAGTTGGAAAATCGGTGCTAAGATTTCCGATAATCTGGGAACAAAAGCTCTGTAGAATTGTACAGACTCCATGGTAGATATAACCTGCTGAAGATTCTGAGGTATTGGCCAATTTTTTATTGCTTTGACCCAGGTATTTTCACATGAACGTTGTTAAATCAATCGAAGGCGATAGGAAGAAAACAGAAGCGCGATGCTTTGATAAAGAATAAAAAGAAAGATCGGGTGTCTTCTTCACAATCGTCCTCTCCCGTCACAATGAATAAGCCGGTCGGAAGATCATTGGAAGAAAATAAGAAGAGACGACCAATGAAAAAAGAGAAAGAGAGACTGCAAGATAAACGTTATCCCTTAATGACATTTTGTATGCGGGACAAAACTTGCAGTCTGATTTGTTTATGCTTCTGTTGAACTTCCGTTTATTTCATATCACATTTTGCGCAAATTTGAAAGAAATGTATTTGCAGATTAGCGTCGCAGAAGAGCATCGAAAATTTCAAAAAATATTATATCGTTTCCCTAAATCTGCCCCGGTCTCTGCATGTCAATTTAATCGCGTTTGCTTTGGTATGAGGTCAAGTTCCTATCTTGCTATGCGCACAATAAAACAATTAGCTATGGAAGAAGAAAATAATTTTCCTCTTGCGTCAAAAATTATTTGTCAACGATTATATATGGACGATTTGGTTGATAGTCTTGCGAAGCTGGACGTGGTGAAAAATAGTGCAGATCTATTGATTTCCCTGTTTAGGACGGGCGGATTTGACTTAGTCAAATGGTCGTCAGACTCTTCTGAGTTGTTAGCTCACATACCCTCGTCACATCGCCTATCAGATAGTGTAGCTTTTTCAGATGATAATGGGGTGCTGAAAATTTTGGGCATGCATTGGGACCCTAAGTCAGATGTTTTCTTTTTCAAAGTCTTGCCTTTTTCTTTGATTTGCACAAAACGCAATATATTGTCTACGGTCGTTCGATTATTTGACATTTTAGGTCTAGTAGCCCCAGTAATACTTTACGCGAAGCTTCTTGTTCAAGGTCTCTGACTGGCAAAGGTAGGATGGGACGATCCTCCTCCCGCTTCTATTGCATTAATGTGGCATACTTTTCAAGATGAACTTAATAAGTTATCAGAACTACGCATACCTTGTCAGTTGGGGGTTGTAGAAAAATCTTCTATTAGATTGTTGGGTTTCTCGGATGCGAGCGAAAGGGCTTACATGCACGTGACCGATTCATATGGAAGCATCACTTGCAATATTATCTGCGCAAAGTCTAGAGTAGCGCCGTTGAAAACTATATCTATACCCAGGCTTGAACTATGTGCAGTGTTATTGTTGGCTAAGCTAGTTACTATTGTCACACAATGCTACCATTCCCACTATGCGATTAACGAAGTTTTGGCATTTTCAGATTCGACAATTGCTTTACATTGGATAAATGAGCAACCTCACCGACTAAAAACTTTTGTTGCTAATAGGGTCGCACAAATTCAAGGTTATCTATCTTCCAGACAATTTTTTCACGTTTCTGGGGCAGATAATCCCTGTGATTGATTATTCAGAGGTCTCTCGCCCACACAATTAATTGATACTTCTTTGTGGTGGCAGGGTTCCAACGGGACACGTTTGCCAATAACTGAATGGCCTATCGTGCCATTTATCCGTACGGATGGCTTTGAGGTACCTGAAATTAAGCAGAGCTTAACATTTATTGACATAATGGCTACAACAAAGTTGCTTTTTTTGTATCAGATTGCTCAACGCTACTCTTCCTGGAGGCAGCTGCTAAGAATAATAGTTTATGTCTTTAGGTTTAGCAGAAATTTGCCTAAGGCTAGATTTATATCCTCCGCTGATCTTTCTATAGCAGAATTAGACATACTTAAGGCATTTCAGACGGTGCACTTTCGACAAGACCTCATTTAAATTAGAATAATAAATTGCCTTCTCGCTCCATTCGGAATCTATGTCCGTTTGTTCAAGATGGTCTCATCCGAGTTGGTGGCCGACTAGTCAACGTCGATCTTCCGTTTTCTATCTGCCATCCTATTCTATTGCCTAAGAAGGATCATATAGTCGATATTATTGTCGATCATTTTCATGCAGAATATTGCCATACAGGCCCTCAGTTACTGCTTTCTATATTGCGGCAGCGCTACTGAATTGTCGCTGCACGCTCGACAGTACGTCATAGGATTCATCTTTGCCGACCTTGCACGGCCGTTGACTATATTTCCCCAAATGGGGGATCTTCGTGCATGTCGGATTCAGGAAGCAACCGCATTTGTCCACACAGGCACCGACTACGCAGGTCCAATTCATATTGTTCTTACAAGGCATCGTGGTATTCGTGCTATATCTTTTTGTTTCTCTGGTGATTAAAGCAGTGCATGTTGAGGTGGCTTCAGACTTATCGACAAACGCATTTTTGGCCGCTTTGAAGCGTTTCATTTGAACTAATTTTATCGGTGCAAAGACTAAATTGGATTATATCCACACCTTTTTAATGAAAAATTATGAGCCATTCTTCGCGCAACATGTTGCAGAAAACGTATTGATTGGAAGTTTATTCCACCAGGGGCACCACATTTTGGGGGTATTTGAGAGTCTCACATTAAAGGGTTTAAAACACATTTAAATAGAGTCATTGGTACTCAACTCTGAACCTATGAGGAGCTAACTACGGTACTCACTCAAATAGAAGCAATTTTAAATTCTCGTTCCTTATATCCTTCCGACTTGAGTGCTCTAACACCTGCGCACTTTCTCATGGCGCTACCATTGCAATATTTACCAAATGCTGATATAACTAATGAATGTAACGGGCTGTTAGAACGGCGAACCTTACTATTAAGTTGCGTTCCTTTTGGAGTAGGTGGCGGAATGAATATGTGCATAATCTGCAGATTAGACAAAAATGGAACACTCCATCTAATCCAGTAAAGGTAGGCACAGTTGTTCTTGTTAATCAAGAAAATTTACCGCCCTTCAGCTGGCCATTGGGCATAATTGAAGAAGTCTTCCCAGGGAAGGACGGACTTGTCCGTGTGGTAAACGTACGGATAAAAAACACTGTTTTCAAACGCCCAGTAGTCAAGCTATCGCCTTTGCCGCTGCAATAACTTGCGTTAAGCTTTTCGATTTGTTAATGTTTGCTATTCGTTTTGTTCTTTTTGTTCTTTGTCTTTTGCTTTTTCCCCTTTTTCCCCTTTCAAGCCGGGGAAGGATGTTTACTCCGCAATTTGCTTGAACATTGTTTATAACGGAGTTTTCAATAATGGCTGACGATTGTGTCTCGCGGCCTGTTTTGCTTTAAACAATATATTATTGTCAGTGTTGTCATGGATCTCTTGTCCTGAAGAAACAGTTTTTTCTTTTTTTTCCGTTATTGTCATCTCTCTTGATATGTCCTCGCTGCTAGGGTCGTCCTTTTCAAGACTGTCTACTGTTTTAATTTGTCAACTGTGTCCAATTTCGTCGAGGTGGCAGTTGCCCTCTTATTCTGTCATGCTGCTCCTACTCTGTCATCGAGAGTTCCGCACTCTTGCGTTCCATTCTATCGCCTTAGCTTCGCCACGGCAGAGGTACCTCTCCGTGACAAATAATCTCCTGGGATCCCAGAATCTAACCAACTTCACCTATGACGCCTTCTTTTTCAATGTATTTCGCAGCCGCTTCGAAGCCATGTTTACATCGCCCTGCTCCTCTGAACTGAATGATAAGTGTGACCATCCTTTTTACTAATTTGATAATAACTGATAAGTCGCTTGACTTTACGCTGCCCGCAGCTCCAGGCCTAACATTATTTAGTCATTTTAACTATAGGCCGAACATTAATGAGACATTTTTAACAATCGCCTTAACATTAATTAGTCACATTTTACAATAGGCGTAACAGCACTGAATTTTAAAATGAAATGAGCACGTGCGTCGACAAAGCTTCAAAACGCGCACGTTCTCCAATCTGCCATCAACAATGCTTAACTGATAAACAAAAAGTAACACTGCATTCACGGATGACTCGTCGGTACGAATCAATTAATATATTACATGTCCTAAGTTCATATTCTTAACATTAATGCACGTGCCTGAAGGGGCCCACGAGAGCTCATCAAAAGGTGATATATCTCAGTTGAGTTCTTCCATCTTCACATTATCGTGCAAATGATGGCTAGACGGACAGACAGACACATAAACAGAGCGAAACCAATATATGCTGTTAGTTAGTGACCTTATTAGTTTGATTCTGCACAGAGTGATTGATTCTTTTGCTCGTGGCCCTTGATAATGTATGGGTTTTTCATTCTACTTGCTTTGCTCACATTGTTACTTTTTACGCTCGTCTCTTTACTATTATTGGTATCGCGTCGATACCTTCTGCACGAGCTTTCTTGAAATATAGATCGCGATTCCATCTCCTGTGCAGGATCAGAATTGCCGTTCATTCGACTCATATAACAAATCTCTGGAGACAGTTCTTCTTTGCTGCTATTTGAGTCACTTTATCTATTTTACTATTAGCCTCTCTCTAATATGCTACCTTCTTTATCGTGGCTTTATCGTGGCTTATCGTTAGCAGCCTTAATGAGTTCCAGATATACTTGGATGCTCTTAGAATTTAACTCAAAATCTCCCTTGTGATGCTGAACATTATTCTTTGACTATAAGAGCTTCATCTGCTCCTTCACCTCATATAATTGCTGTTGAATATTGAACAATATTCCTATTAATGAGTCACTCTTTTCTTGTGCATTAATTATCTCTGCCATTAAAATCTATTTTACCAGTCTTCCCCCAAAATTTTAATTTATCTGCACACTACGGTTCCATCTGAGTGATTCACTAAAATTGTACATTCCTTTGTATACTTCTATCATCCTGTGATCTTGATAATTTATTTACTGATAACCACTTATTATTTCTCCCTTTAAAACTCTTATTGAAAGGCTGCCTTCAATATAATTGGATCGGTCGAATTACCAATGAGCTATTTAAACATAGACTACATGACATTGAAAATGCAACACCATGAACGAATGGGCAGAAAAATATGCAGATTGTAAGGTTGACCCCACTCACAGAGAAATGTAAATGATGCAAATTGCGCAACTTTTCTGCGCATTTTGAATGCGATATAATGGAAAGAATTTGCATAGTTGGCGATCTTCTGAACCTCTGTCTTGTGCAAAAATCTAAGGAAATGTTTAGTTGCAGAGAATGCCAGGATGTCGTCAACCAAAGCAGTTCTAGCAGACAGACGATTTTACGAGGGGTAAGGTGATCGGTAAGGGCAGGCTGATCTTTTTTCTCAAAATGCAGCAGACTGCAACCTTCATGCATCCACAAGTGGGACAAACAAATGTGGGTCGTATGAGAGGTTCTGAAGTGGCCCCAGTGATGTCAGCACGTGTGAACAGACGCATTCACCGGCCCGCTTTGGCAAGCAATAGGACACTTCCGTCGACTTCTTGCAGCACCTTCAGGACACCCTCGATGCTCCTAGTTGTCCAGAACCATTATTCGTTGAATGGCCGCCGGTGGTCCGCACTCATCGCCCGTTAAATTGACTGCCGTTAAACCCATGTCAAAGGTGCCTTCATTTGCAATGTTGTTGAGAAAGAGCCACGTGGATAGTAGGATGGCGCAGGGTGGTGTTTTCAGACCAGACACCTTCAATACAGAGACATGCCATTTCATAATTTCCCTATAGAAAAAATTTAATATGTTGTTAATAGGCGCCCTCTGAACTTCTCCAATGAAACACTCAGGCTATGCATGAATGATGCAAGTAGTAACAACGCGGCAAGGCATTATTGACGTCATAGTAAAAACTGTTCTGCAAACGATTGACTGGGCTTGTCCAATTAAATTTCCGATTTCAGTTGTTAGAAATTGTGGCAATGTATAACAAGTGAAATTGGAAATCTAACCGGACACGCCCAATCAAGTTTTCATTGTACAGCTTATAAGTTTTTTTCATTTTAACATTTACTTTTACTGTCAGTAGAAATTTGGTGTGACAATTCTTCTTTGTTTAATGTTTTGGTTAGCACCATGCTAATTTTATCTATTCACTTTTTTTTTAAATTAGTAGTAGCTATCCCATACTTTTTTAGATAATCTTTCATCTTGCGACAGACCATCCTGTAAACATGTTGTCTGTCGCCATTTTGAAAACTGCCCACAGGAAATTCTAAATGACTCCTTCTGTGCTTGCGCAGAACGATGTCGGACAGTGAAGCCCGATATCGTGAAAGCTCCTAAAGCTCCTAATATACAAAAGCATCTACAGAAGAAAACTTTATAGGTAAATTAATAATGCGATATGTTTCAAAACGATAATGTGGGGTTATCAAAGGGATCTCGATAAACAGTCGCAAACGGTGTTGTACAATTATGGCCGTGACAGAGGCCCACTGATAAAAATAGAACAATTTTCCCAATAAGTGCAATACCCTTGGGTAAACATTTTTCAATATCTGACAAAGAATGTAGGAATTCATTTTCTAGCTAAAGATAAGATGATATACGATTCTGACTCAGTAGATTAATTGATTCTTTAAATATAATGAATTCGAATCGGAATTTAAAATATTAGTAACAGATTCCAAGTCCTGGGTATGGTTATACAATTCCTCATACTTATTCACTAACGACGTCTTTACTCGTTTCACAAGCACCACCTCATGAATGGTGTTATTCAAAACTGTCGCCTGCTTCTCTATTAAATGCACGATTTCCTTGTCAGTGTCTTCTAAGATATTAATTCTTTTGACTAATTGCATTAGTTCTCGATCGGTTGAGACTCCAAAACGGGCATGCAATACTTCGCCTCCCGCATCAATTAAAGAACGTCTATGCTTAGGTATAGATAATAATATGGCAATTCCGTTGGTTTTCTCCTTTAGATAAGAAATTTCTTGCTCTATCAGTCGTAATTCTTGAAAGACAGCTAAATTAGTGCTTAATAGATTCGCGTATCTAGCTCTCTACTAATTGCTCAACACTTTTTAAAGAAGGTGCAAATTGAAGATCAAAAATGAATTTCCAGTTGTTCGCAGACACTACAAAATCTCCCTGTTTAACAAATATAATATCCTTCTTTAAGGTTACTTCTGCTTCTACTTTGTTCTCTCCACAACCTAGCATTATTATCCCTACAGACAAACTTACAATCATTGCCATTGAAAACTGAGTTGCTTATCATATGCAAAATTTTGGTTGGAACTTCGGCAGGGGGAATCTAAAAAGGAGAGTCATTCTGTTTAAATAGAACCCATCCTTATAAGTCACAAGCTATGTTACATAACTTTTATCTGCATTAGCAAAGAAAACGCAAAATCGGCAAATACAGTGTTAAAATCCAAATGAGGAGTAAAGAGGAGAACACACATTCGTTCATAAAACTTTATCTTCATATGAGAAGTGGAAAATTACAAAGACATCAAAATCTGAACAACAATGAATCAGTCCACGGATATCATGGCCATCAAATAAGCATTAATTTTAAACGGACTGATACAAAGAAAAAACGAATTGCAATCTATCGACGTTATACATTAAATAAAAGTAAAAAACCACGTCTTCTTCTCTCCTAACAGGGTTTAATAATATCAAAATTTGCGACCTCATCTGGTCCGTTCCATGTTCTCCCCCTTCACGATACATACGTCTCTCTGTTACCTCTCCCTTTCTCTTAACCAATCTCCTATCACCGGGAAACGAATTGCTGCACCAACATCAAAATAGTATTAATCCTACAGCAGCAAAAAAAAATCCTCTCAAAAATCCTTTCATCCATTCGCATTATCCTCCTGTAAATTACATAGGACAACATCTGGGATTTTATTATAATTTTCATAATATTTTCCGAAATTCGCGCTCCTACTAAACTAACCAGAACAAGATCAAAGATAAGAAGTAGTACCTATACATTTATTTATTTATTTATAATTTTTTTATTTTCATTTATTTTTTTTTTGTTATTAACACCCACTTACAAAACTATTCCCTATTTCTTCCTTCCCCCTTTACACCTCCACATCTCAATTCCTCTCTTCTCGTGCCATATCTACTCCATTCCCATTTCCTTCCTTCTCTGATAGGCGTAGATTTTTTACTCTGATTATTTCGATATTCGCTCTTCGCTCAACAGGTGATTCTGTCAAGGGCAAGTGGAATGAACACCGTAATGATCTGAAGATCTTCTACCTCCTGCTTCACAGCTTCGTCTTCCTCTTCTCTCCGGATGCGTACCTTCTGACCCCCTAAGTTTTCAAACTGGCTCCGTCCATTCAGTATATTCATAATCTACTACCTCTTATGCCAAATTAGGGCCTGTACCACCGCAGTACATACCACTCATTGGGACAGAATCACCTGTTGGAGAAGGGCGAATGCCGAATTTGGGGCTGCCTGTCCCGACGTTGGGACAAAAACTGGCCTCGTGCCCGTCCATTCTCTCCTGTACCCATTCTAAATTCCTCAAAAATGCTTAGTCTAAATTCTCCTGCACAATTATTCCTTTCACACCATTAATTGCAAAGCAACGAAAATAGTGGAGCAAAGGATCAGTAGGGATTACCTGGGTTCTCTGGCTATCAACCTTTCGGTGGCTAGCTGAAGAATGACTGCAAATGATGGTCGACAAAATTTTATCGGGCCATGATCCAAGAGGGATGCAACAGGCTCCTCCTTTGTCTTAAATTTCATACTGTCTTCTGATAACTCTCCCCATGACCTCTGCCTGGTGTGTTCTATCCCAACTAGGGTATCCAGTAGTAAATAAACGCTGTTTCCTGTCTTTCAATACTCTAGTAATTCCATCCTTGGTTCCTCTATTCTTTCAAAATTCCAAGTCACCTTTCATTTGACCCTTTTTCTAGAATTAGCTAAATGAAATTTTTTCCCTTTGGACATGAAAGACAAACAATTACTAAAAGCTTCAATAGGGTTCTCCTCTTTCCCTTATCAGTGCCAGTTATTTAATTTAAAGTAAAATTCCCAATTGACCATTGTATCATCTCCCCAAAGAATGAATACAAATGTATCATCTGTTTTTCCACGTATTCCATAAACTACACCGGCCAAGCCTGTTATGAGTGTCAATGACCGCAAACAAAGACTTACAGAACTCAAAGGAAAACATGAGGGCAAAAACGGATCAAATTCTCTCTCTGAAATCCTCCATTCACTTCTGGAGAGGGTGACTCTTCCTGCTCCTCTTCTAATTCCCATTCAATATCAGAGTTATAAATGTACTCTTTCACGTCATTTGCAATTGTCACATACCCTTTTCCTTCTTCCAACTGCCTACTCCTTCTCCTTAAAATTCTAATTTTATTACTTTCCCTGTCGTTCAACGTAAACACGCATTTAACTGCGTAATTGATATTGGTGAGGGGGTTCTGCTCTTGGTTCAGGTGCGACCTGCTCTCTAGGAGGCTCATGATTCTGTAAAGGAGGTGTTGCTACAGGGATTTGCGCAGGAACAAACATATCTGCTCTCCAAGGGGTTCTAGCTTCCGACACAATCCCTGTATGAGTTTCTCTAGGAATATTCTGTCTATGGGGTGACTGAACTTTCTCAACAGATTGTGCTACCCCAAAAGCTGGTTTAATGCGGTTAGCATGAATTAATTTCTTCTTTGTACCTCCTATCTCTTTGAATTTTTTAATTAAAATTTATTATAAGTAATAAGAACAAAAGTTGTATGCTTACTATATTTCAGATTGTCACCAAAACAATAAAGAGGAACCATGCGATTCCTTCTTTTCCAAACTGGATGAAATAAACAGGAAGAAAATGTGTAGTTGTAAACATAAATTTCACCTTTGATAGTTTACTCAAAATTTACCTCTGACAGTTTAGTCAAAATTAAACCCTCGTAATAATCTACAAACTTTCTGAACAATCCTTTCCGTACTAAAAGGGCATGCAGATAAACAACATCCCCTATTTCAAACTGATATGGCTTATTTTTCCTCGCTTGGTACTCCTTTCATTTCTCCTGCTGCTCCGGTAATGATTTGCTCGGCACTTCATATGCATCTTGTATTCTGTGTTCCATTTCTCAGGCATAATTGTCGTCTAAGTCATAAGAAAACTTTCTGAGGGGCTGTGAGAATATCGAATAGAATTTACAGATCACGACCATAAAAAAGAAAATATGGGGTTTCCTTATCTGATTTATGATATGTCGTATTATAACTGAAGATAGCAAAAATTGAGAATCCCAATTTGTCTGTGTTTCTCTACATAAAGCTTTAATATTCCTATAACAGTCTTATTACAACGCTCTGTGACTCTGTACGAAGAGGGGTGAAATGCGGTAGTAAACTAATTTTTGATACATAATGCCTTACAAACCTCCCTCATCATCTCCGACGTAAAGTTCGCTTCTCTATCACTAAGTAATTGTGTGGGGATGGAATGACGTGCATAAACATTTTCAACGAGTGCGCGGGCAAGTAGACGCCTGCTGGCTCGGAAGGGCAACAGTTTCACAATATCAAGAAAAATAATCACTTAAAACTAATTTATCCTCAGACCCGAGCAAAGAGTTTTTAATGATGATGATTATTCCTATTATTTTCAAGTTATTTAGGTATGAAATAACACTAACATGCAAAATTTTGAAAAAATCTTTATTATTTTTTATATCCACTGAGAGGTGGCGGTGTTATGATTTTAATTCTTGAAAATATGAATCCTTTTTTAATAAGCTCCGATAGTGACAATGGATTTGAACACGTATCCATAAGGTGCCAAAGTGGCTCCATTTGGACTATTTTCATTCTGCTTTATCGACCTTCATATATTCCTATGGACGCTTGTGTAACGCTTATTAATAACATGGACGAAACCCACGTTAATGCTTTACTCGGTGATTTTAATTGTAACTACAATACAATGACGCAAGACCTTAGAACCTTAAGAACTAGCACTGAGGCCTAGGTCTCAATCAAATTGTCACCAGTCCTACTAGGGAAACTAAATCGTCTGCTTCCCTAATTGACCATAGTTATATTTCTAACAACATTCATCATAGTAACTTTTTCTGTACCGAAATTTGACCAAAAGGTCATTCAGGCCCCTCTGTCTCTCTGTGCTCTTTCTGTCGAGAAAATACTGCCCTCCAAGTCTTTCTTGAATTATTATAATTTTAGAAATTTTAAACGTGCAGTTTTCCACCACAACTTGGATAAAATAACTTCGATGATCTTGTCGGAATAGAGGATATCAGCCTTCTCCTCGATTACCTTGATCACACGATAACCTCAGCGGCTATGTCCGCTGGGCTTCAAATTTCCATCAGGAACAAGACCGGCAACCCGCGAAATAAATGGTGGAATGAAGATCTACATGGAAAGTGGATATCAAAACAGACTATATACCGAAATTATGTTACCATTCAAGACTCGCATTCTCGTGAACTGTATAAACAAGCAAATCTAATCTTTAAGAAAGATATTAGAGCTGCCAAAAGAGCAGTAGTGCTTCAGCACGCCAAATCGAACCAGATTCGGCAGCTGATACGTCGAAATTGCACTGTCAAATCGCCTAAACTCATGCACCAGGCTTTTGACGACTATCTGGACTGGGTTAATAACCCCACCAATGTACCTCCCCCTGGAAAAATCATTGAATCATCTGTTTTCCCGAGTAATACTTCTCCTGATCCAGAAGTCCCTAATGGTATGCAGCTCCTCAAGCTTATTCGTACGTTCAAGGTTAAGGGGCCTTGTTACTCTTAAAAAAATCTGTGACACAATGTTGCAAAACCTAAATACTTCAGGGTAAAATATGATATATTACCTTTGTTCGCAATTGTCAAAACAAGAAGATTTCCCCGGGCCCTAAAAATTGCGATTATCAACCCCTTCTTTAAAAAAGATGACCCCTTGGATATTTCTAACTAGCGCCCGATTTCGATCCTGTCTCTAATGACCAAAATCGTGGAAAAAGTGGGTTTTCATCGCCTCACTGAGTTTATGTGGTCCAAAATACCTGACCAGCAGAAATTGAGCAGGCCTGGTCATAAAGTCATCTGGACGCCTTTACATATTTACAACAAAGCAGTCAAGGCCTATGACCAGGATCAGAGATTTATCGTCGCCCAAACAGACATCTCTAAGGCTTTCGATACTATCTCGAGAGCCCAACTTATTTACGATCTTGCCTCTCTTGGAATGTCAAATGTCTATTTGGAGCTTTTCGCCGATTACTTTCAGGATAGAAGGAATACCATTGACTATGATTCGTCCATAATAGAAATTTCCGAACGAGGTATCGTTCAAGGATCGGGACTTTCCCTGCTACTATTTGCAGTCTCTACGGCTTCGCTTTTCAACCATGGCTTCTCAGCTATGTCGACGACAATTTTCTCTTTGCCCCTTTTTTTCGTAAGAAGAGGTTACTATCAACGAGTGCCTTCAATGTGACAAAAACTAATGTATTGATTATTTCAAAAGAAGTGTTATCATCGGCCTCCTTAAAGATTCTAGGTATCCCTTTTGACTCCCATCTCCGTTTTAACGAATTAATCGATTATCTCAATATTTCTTTACATCGGAAGACCTATCTCGTGAAACGGCTGAGATCGTTACTTTCCATCTCGCCACTATATTTGTGCGGTAATTTTGCCTTGTGTTATCTATGGAGCGCTATTTTGGTCCTCATCATCAACGGCTAACCTAAAGAGGCTCACCGTTGCTTACAACAAAATTATTCGAACAGCCATTAAGCTGGCCAGGACTGATTTAGTAACGTTTACCTGCTCTTGCCATAACATTCCTACTGTTATGTCAACTAGTAAGGTCGCACTGACATCTGAAATCGCCGATGCGCTACGAAATGAACACCACCCAGTCTCATATATAAAAGATTGGTTCAAGTTTGATACTAGTATACGCCGTACACGGAGATTCTTGTTCGTAGTTCCCATTAAGGCCTCGGCTTTCCTAGCGAAAAGTTTTCCCTTAAATGCCATCTCCTTGTGGAACGAACTGCCTTTTAGTATCCGGAGCTCGGTTTGTGAATGTGCTTTTTCTGTCTCTGTGTGACCACCTGTGTCCATTTGAAGAGACGTTTAAGACCACATTATTTTGAATCCCAATAACTTGCAATTTATTATGTTTTGGAAGTTTTCCCTTGAGACATTCGGTTTTATGACGTGTTTGTGACCTTTTAAAGCGCTTTTTTCCGTTTCGTAGGGCCTCTGCTGCCTGACTTGTTTTACGTTGCTTGATATGATTTCAATCTTATTCTTACTTACTCCGTTAGGGGTGTTATACTTATAATAATAATAATAATAATAATAATAATAATAATAATAATAATAATAATAA
>JAHWFO010008810.1:1309331-1322280 GCA_023313115.1 Rhysida immarginata
AATAATAATAATAATAATAATAATAATAATAATAATAATAATAATAAATAATTTATAATAAAATGTACACAAATGTACATAATTTATAGACAATTTTACTGGCAATGAAATTGTTTCCAACAGTCACTGTTGAGCATCAACCTTTAGGTCCTTTACCACGTAAAATGCTCACCCCGCCTTGGTCAAAGGTGTCGATGACGAGATCGAAGTTGTTGTTGATGGGGTTCCTTGTGCCAACCTGGACAGGGCGTCGGCCGTGAAGTTATTGGCTGCCTTAATATGCGTCAACGTTATGTTAAAGTCCATCAAATGCTGCACCACTGTTGCTTGCAGCTGGGAGAGCTTGGGTTGCGTTAAATAGCGTAGTGGCCGACTGATTATCCGTATAGATGATTGTTTTAGTTTGTCATACGTAATGTCTCCATGTGCTTGCAGCATGTGCAATTGCTAACAGTTCTTTATCATAGGCTGATAGCTGCTCCTCTTGAGATTGGAATCACCTCGATTCGTATGCCATGGGGAATAATTTCGTGCCATACTGCTAAGTAGCCACTGCCCCTATTGCTGTCACTGAAGCATCGCACAATATATGTAATTCCTTAGACGGACTAAAGATGAGTAAAATGGGCGGTTTACTAAAGACTTCCTTGAGCTTGATAAATGCCTCCTGCTGCTGCGGTCCCATCTGAACGGCTCGTCTTTTCTCAGCAATACGAATAGCAAGGCTGTTATTGTGGAGTAATGTTGGACAAATGCTCTATAAAATTGCTCAGTTATCATGAGATTGCTCGTATTTAATACTTTGTATATCCACCATTTTTGTTGATCACATGAAACACACGGTCCTTCATAGGTTCTATTAGTTTTTCAAGAGTTCTGCACGAAATTTCTTCCCAAGCCTCAAGAACAGCCGGTTTGAGACTCTGGGCCGTCCCGAGAAAGGCTCTTATTTGGGGCACCCCTGTCGGTCTCGGCCAATTCCTGATGGCGTCCGTGATCCGTTGCTCGTCCTTGTTTGGAAATAGAGAAGCCGAAGTATTGAACCGTTTTCAGGCCGAGCTGGCACTTGCTGCTCCGTAAATATTTGAGATCCTTGATCGAGTCTGCGTATATTAACACATCGTCGAAATAGTATATGATGCCACTGTTCAAGAGGTCCCCCAAAATTTCGTTCATAGTTTTCGAGAATGTACCCGCAGTGCTTTTCATTCTGAATGACAGTACTCGGTATTCGAGCAAACCGAATCGGGTTTATAATGCGGATAGTTATGTCGAACATTCATCCAGCCGAATCTGGTGGTAAGCTTGCAGTATGTCATGTGTCGTGAAAACGTTGGCCCCGCACAATCTGTCTATCAGTGACTCGATGCGAGGGACGGGATAGAGATTGTCCTTTGACATTCGGTTTAGTTTACGATAGTCCACACACATTCTTAACAATCCGTCTTTTTTTCCTTACAAATAAGACCAGTGATGCAAAATACGATGTAGAGGAATTATTAAACCCTCACCTATTAACTCGGTCACTGTGCGCTGCAGCTTGTCTTCTTCATTCCGTGATAGAGGATAGAGTCTCGTGTCGAAGGGAGCCGCCATCTGCTCTAACTCGAAGCGGTGCTGGGTTCCTCGCTTAGGGGGTAGACCGCTGGCAGCTCTTCTTGGAATAACGTGCGAAAATCTGAAACAATAGAATGACATGATGGGTGAGCAATTGTAGGTTGACCTGATTTACTTTCTTTGATTAACATTAGAAACGTATCATCGTGTTCGCCTTTGGATAATATGAGGGGAGATCAAAAAGTAAGTTGCACTTCCACGGTATGGCCATTTATTACACTACCTATACAACAGCAACACGGCTATAGCAGCATACAATGTAGGTTCACTTTTCCACATAGTCCCCAAGAGACCCTAAACATTTATCCGAACGATCAACCAACTTTTCGAGTCTGGATGCATAGAAATCTCCTCCAGCGTTTTGTAACCACACGATGACAGCCGCTTTCACCTCCTCATCGTTTCGAAATCGTTGTCCACCAAGTTCCGTTTTGAGCTTACCGAAAAGATGAAAGTCGCATGGCGCTAAGTCGGGACTGTATGGAGGATGTTGCCAAACCTCCCACTTGAATCGCTGCAGCAGTTCGCACGTTTGGCGGGCCTTGTGAGGTGTCGCGTTATCGTGCAACAAAATCACACCGGCGCTCAATTTCCATATACAGCAGTGATTTAACGATGAATGTCCGTGCAATTCACCCGTTTGGCCCATAGAAATCGGATTGCTGCTCGCACCTCAAGTTTGGAGTGGACATCCAGTTGACGCGCCATTGCTTTTAGCCTGCTTATCACACAAAACACGACGGGAAACCACAGCAACCGTCCTATTCGACATCTGCGCAGTTAATGTCCCTTTCTCCGCTTTGCCCAAGATTGCGACACACAGCGCGTTCCTGCAGCGAATTAGTGCAACTTCCTTTTGATCTTCCCTCGTATATGGTTAAAGTCTTTGGCTGATATCAAACAGTCCGGAGATTCCTCGTCCCATTGGGGTAGCCAGTGATATTTATTTTTCATTTTAACCCCACATCGTCTCTGTTTCCACTTGAAAACGGCATTTACTTTTTCAATCCATTGGAGTCCTAGTATGATGTCGAAATTGCGTAAGGGGAGCAGGATAAGGTTGATTTTTCTTCTATATTTTCCACAGGCGATGGGCACCTGGAATGCGGTATTGCTGACTTCTTGTTTGCCCCTGTTGGCATAAGTGACCATCTAATTAGTCAATTCTTGTGAGGTCCTCAGTTGAAGCTGCTTAGCCATAGACTTGCTAACATAATTTTCCAGTGTGCTGGTATCAATGAGTGCCTTGCAGTTCATATTGCCTATTCATAGTTTAATTACACACAGTTCCTTCTCCCAGTCTCTATATATCGAGTTAATAGGGTTATCATACCGTCGACCTCCTCTTTTAGGTGGTGTCAGTTTCTGCTAATATGTCCTTTCTTTCCGCTATTGTAGCAGACAATATCTCGGGAAGGTGCCTTTTCTCTATCAGACCGCTGTTGTACTCGCTTGATGGCACCCAACTGCATAGATTCAACGTCGTGCACCTTGAACCATTTCTCCATGTATTGGATTCCTTGCTCTACTGTCGTACATTCGTCCATCTTAAGTTTGGCAGCTAATTCTTTAGGTGGGCCATGGATTAGGAAGTATAATTTTTTTGCTTCTGAAGTGTCCGTAAGGCTAATTAAGTGACGAAATCTGGTTACATAAGTTAATACATCATTATTTTTTAACTTAAGTTTCTGCAGGTCGGTCCTGCAGGATAGCTGTGTTTGCCCTCAGGCAATGGCACAAATGAATGCCATCTTAATGTCCTTCCGTAGCACAAAAAAATTATGGGTGAAGCTTGTGTACCACTCCAAGGTGGCACCCTTGAGGTAGCCCTGTATGAATCGGGCACATTCCACCTCTCTGATGTTTTTACTGAGTGCCAGGGAAATAATGTTATCTATAAACAGCTCGGGAACAGTAAGCTATTTACCTCCCTTTGTGCCGGTGTGACCATCAGTTGTCTAATGACCTCGGTAAGGTTGGCTATTGGGCTTTGCCCCTCCTGATTCATTTTGCTTTACTAAGAAGTTTTGAAGCTCGTTAAATCTTATTTTTAACATTCCGCTCACTCCAATTCCATGCGAGTGGGTCAGGAGCTGGAAATTAAGTCTCGTGTCCGTAAAGGGTGGGTTGGGCAGATAAATAAAAGTCACAAAATTCTTTCGTCTGAACTCGTTGCTCTCTAATTTCACTCTGTCTTTTTCACCTTTGAATCCTGTCGCACTTCCGGGATCTCGGGCTTGACACCGATTGGCTGATTTGTTTCTTCCTGCCCGTGACTATCATCGATGCTGTTGAACATCAAGAGCTTCGCTTTCGGTCCTTTACCACCAGAGACTTTGAAAAGGGAGACATGTCATTTACTTAATTTTCATGTAATATGGACTTTTAGGTGTTTTATTGGATATGTTCAGATGGCGCTGTAACGACAACGTCATAGTTTCGATTATAAGTTTCGCTAGATGTTCAAAGTTTAGCAACGATCAAATCGACGAGCGAAAACCATCATAGAACTTGTCAGATTACTTTACTAAGGCATGTCTGGTCATTGGTGTGCTGCAAAATTTTGTGCCCAACTTCGTGATGTAAAGCACCTTTCGTTCTTTAGATTTCAAATGGAGCCTGAGAGGTACGTTCATTTACTGTAAATATCTTATTTATAAATTGTTAACTTCCATAGTGCCTAACAACAATCCAACGTTCATTTTTTCCAATAAACGAAAAAACACTGTTTGTTAAAATCCAATATATTGTTAAACGCCAAAATATTTTGTCATCCTAATTTTTTAATATAGTTGCTATATCGACTTTTAAAAAAAACATGCCAAAAATTTTAAAAAATCAAATTAAATCCTAAATGAGCAATTTTACCTATTAAAAATTATGAAATTCGTTACATTATGTTTATGATTCTTATTTTTTAATTTTAATAAAGAGAGTAAAGATCCAAATAAAAATCTTTTGAAATTGATTAACGAAATTTTTCAAAAATAAACCAATTCGTGTTTTTTCATTTTATGATATTCATTACATATGCATAATTATACTTCCTTAGTTTATTGCTGTCGTTAACTTAAAGTTTTTATATTTTTGACATTGTTAGGTACAAAATATGTTTAAAAGCCTATGGAAGAAGCGACCTGCTTACTGAAACTTTTGAAAAATGCAGTAAAAATTACTTACTATGTGCAACAAATTTCACAAATGAACAATTTTATAACGCCGGCAAGAGAAGCCGTCTATTAAATCAGCAGTTTCCACCAATTTTATAAGAACATGGAAAACATCTACTCATGGTGCACCATCTACTTCACAGCACTATGAACCTTCACCATCCATTTCACAATAGAGTGATTCCATACCAACTCACCTAATGACGGTTGCATGACCGACTCTGATTTTCTATAAATTTGGTACACAGATTGATGATAAAAAGGCATGAAAAAGTCCAAATTTTTAGCTACCTGCTCCACTTATTTATAGAAATACAGGTTCTCAAAGTTTGTCCACTCCCTCAAAATGACAAGAAATTGATGTTATTTAAATTTTTTTTCTTAAAAATTGTACTCATGCAAGATGAACGTGTCAGGTATCTATGCAAAATAGTTATTCCAGGCATTCAGAAAAAAAAACACTACAATGTTTATAATGGAAATTGTTAAGGTACAATACTCTGATGGACATCAATTCCAAAAAAAGAAAAATAAAACCAAGGGTTTACTCACTTTCTGGTAGAGTACAGGTATTCATTATAAATTGCTACACCATAAATTACTTGGGTTTCTCACTCCTTCTTGGAAATATTTCAGCTCAAAGACAACCCATAGAGCGAAACATGCAATTTCGGCCATCTTGGCAGCCATTTTTCTCATAAAGGGAGAGCACTAGAAACTGTTTTATTTTTTTAAATCAGCTACTGATTTGTTAGCTATTCACTGGAAAAGAGTTTACTTTTGGTTATTATTTGCATAAAGAGATATCCTGCTGATAGTATATGCATGTTTTCTCTATCCCGTATGCTTGTGTTCCCCCTCTCATACACTTAACGTTAATAAAAAGGAAAAAAATAATGCATGTATTAATGCACTATCTATACAAGAATTCAAGAAATTTAATATATTAATTCATTTAATAATAATTAAAAAAATAATTTCCACATTTTATAGCAAACTTAGATATTTGATGAAAACAAGAAATATAATTTCTGCAAAACTGAACGTTGTCCATTCGTAATTATAAAGTACTAAATAATTTCTTGAAAAATCAATCAAAATAAAGGAGCTGTAAGTATTTATTTCATAAGCTATATAATTGAAATACAGCAATATATTGAAAATTGATGTGTACAGAATTTTATTCAACTGCAAGCATAAGTTCTTGTATTTTTTCCACAGTATCATTTGGTACTGAAAACATGCGTCCTGTAGCTGTTGCTGCTGAAGGCATTGGTATTATATCTAACAGATGCTTGTATGGAATCCAGCATGTATCCGGTTTCTCTGGCCAGTAGAAATTTTGGCAGGGGCCATGAGGATGCATAAATTGTATTTGAACATCACCTTTTTCAAAGCAGTTTTCTAAGACAACTCCTAACCACCATTTCTTATATACATGCAAGCAACCTAAGAACCTTTAGAAATGTTATTAGGATGTGAATTTTTGACAGGTTGCTTACTTACTGCTGATACTTCAACCTGATTCGATATGTTTGTAGATACAATGGAAACTAAAAGCACAGATTTACTAATAGGAACAAATTTATGGTAATCCCTGGTACCCTCAATTTTTATAGCAGAAGCTAGTCTTTCAGAAAGATTGTTTCTGCTACATATTATTCAGATGCAAAGACTCTTGATATTTTTAAAATTACCTGTGCAATAATGAAACAAATCAAGTGGAGAAATTATCTGATCCTTGGACGTTGCAACCTGGTTCTGTAAGCAGACCTTTTAACTGTGCCTCCAATGGCATCACAAGGGCCTTGTGCCATGGGAGGTGGCAAAAAATGCCACTCAGCATTTAGTTTGAAATCATCTTTATGGTGGCATAAATTTAAAAATTTTTTCTTGTTTTTGTACTGAGCTGAGCTACCATCACTGAAATAAATTATTTTCTGTATGTCTGGATATTGAGATGTTAAATATGGAATTACATGCCTTTGAAAAGAAGCTACTGCCACCATATCATGTGTCAAACAGTCACTGATAAAACACTTAGAAATAACTTTTAGGTTATCATTTGACTGAACATACGCTTCAAAACGATGGAGTGTAGCTTGCGTGTTTTCCCAGTGATATCCCTGTATTGCATCCTGTACGATAAAAGGAAAATTTTCAGATAAATGAAGTAATAAAATGCACTCATCTTGTTTTAGTTTTTTTTACAGTAAACATTAGTTTTTTTTTAATACGAGAACATCATAAAAACAGAATGTTGCTTCCTTATTCAATGCTTCATTCACCTAATAACACTATTTCTAAAAGTAACTAAATAATGTTCAGAGGGTAAATGAAATCTAATACATGTCTTAAATAAATATTTATATAATATTCAATAGGTTTTGTTTTTTACATCTTTTTTTATTATTGTTATGTCTGTGAGAGGGGGAACACAAGCTTATGGTATAGAGAAAACATGCATATACTCTCAGCAGGATATCTCTTTATGCAAATAATAACCAAAAGTAAACTCTTTTCTTGTGAAAAGCTAACACATCAGTAGCTGAATTAACAAAAATAAAACAGTTTCTAGTGCTCCCCCTTTATGAGAAAAATGGCTGCCAAGATTGCCGAAATTGCATGTTTTGCCCTATGGGTTGTCTTTAGGCTTAAATATTTTCAAGAAGGAGTGAGAAACCCAAGTAATTTATTGCGTAGCAATTTATAGTGAACACCTGTACTCTACCAGATAGTGAGTAAACCCTTGGTTTTATTTTCCTTTTTTTGGAATTGATGTCTCGATTTTAGCAAAATCAGGAAAATCAAATTTTGGTGGTTTCAACTTCTAAGAGTACTGTACCTTAACAATTTCCATTATAAACATTGTAGTATTTTTTTCTGAATGCCTGGAATAACTAGTTTGCATAGATACTTAACACTTTTATATTGCATGAGTACAATTTTTAAGAAAAAAAAATTAAATTAAATTAAATTAAATAACATCAATTTCTTGGCATTTTGAGGGGGTGGACAAACTTTGAGGACCTGTATTCCTATAAATAAGTGGAGCAGGTAGCTAAAAATTTGGACTTTTTCATGCCTCTATATCATCAATCTCTGTACCAAATTTTATTTGATAAATCCGAGTCAGTCATGCAACCGACTTTTAATTTTTCTGGTGAGTTGGTATGGAATCACTCAATACCAAGAACAGATCATCGATACCCCTTCTGCTCTTTGTACATCAGAAGTGCACTATGAATCTTCCCAAGATGATCCCAGAGAGTCACTTCTGGAAGAAAATACTGCAAGTGTCAAAAGAAAATTACCATTTCTCCACACACCACGACCAAAAAAGCAGAAAAAAACAAACAGCAAGAGAACTAGCTGCCACCCCGAAAAAAGCGACTACGAATAAAGCTAAATAAATACAGAGTAAGTTTGCAAAGAGCCAGAAAACAATTTACTGAAATGCAGGCAAAGTTTATATAACAGTGTTATAATTATGTATAGTTGATATTCGAGATTTCTGTAGTGATTATATTTTAACTGTTCGTACTTCTTCTTGATCGATTGTTTGTCTTTTATAAATTTGTATATGTGAGATTCATTAGCATTTGTATATTTCATTTTTTGCGTAGTTCAATTTTATCATCTTTAGATTTTGATAATGGGAATTTTAAAATACACATTAGAAATTATGTGGATATTTTTGCATGATAAATGCACATAAAGCAATATTTATAAAATCTCTTTAGCAATTTAAGTTTTAACAGGAATAGATGAGTTTCTACTTTTGTGAAAATTATTTTCAGCACAAAATAAAATTGCTTGAAATTTAAAATGTTTTTTTGCTTTTTCTGTTTAAATATAAGATGTCCAGAAAATAATTTTAAAATTAAAGACATAAGTTAAATAAAATGTTAAAGTGAAAAAAAACTTTGTACAATAAAGGTTTAACTGGACACTTCCAGATTTTAGTGTGACGTCAGTAATGGCTTGCCTCAATGTTACTACTTGCATCATTCATGGGTGGCCTGAGTGTTTCATTGCAAATGTTCAGAGGTCACCTATTAACAGCATATTACATTTTTTCTATGGGTAAATAATGAAATGGCATGTCTCTCTATTAAAAGTCTCTGTTTAACACGTGACACTCGTCAATTAGAGGTATGTTAGTAAAAAATCTGTCAAAATATAATGACGTATTTTTTGGCAATATTTCAGCAAGCCTTAAAATAGAATAACTACCAATGCCATAATTTTGACAAATATGCAAAGAAAGAAATGTATTCTTTCTTCTTAATATAATTCGAAATCTAGACATAAATCATAAGTTGTGCATAACACAAAATTTTTAGGTCCTACTGGATTTGGTTTACCAGGAACATATTGCTTCAATGAAGTATTCCTGTAAAAGGAATCATCTGCTCATCAATGCAAACATTTTCTGGTCGAAATAATTCCAAACAGCCTGCTCTATTTCTGTCTAGAAATGGTCTGATTCGCCACAGTTTATCTGTATTTTTTATTTCATCTGATATATCTAAATCATTGCTCTTTCAAAAACGGATAGCTCTTTTCCAGTACATGCGTATATGTGGAAAGGCAAAAGCACTCATGAGTAAAGTTATTCCAAAAAATGTTTGAATTTCTTCTGGTGTGTAATGGGGATTTCCCCTTTTCTTGCATATGACATAAGTTTGCTTTTCTGCAATAAGTTCAAAAACGGACTCATCAATACATTGTTGGAAATACTGAAGTGGATTCCAACATAATTTATGTTCATTTGACGGGCACACTGGAAAATCTTCATCGATACCCAGTGAAAATCTGAAATTATTTCATGAAATTCATTAAAAACTTCTAATAATATTTTAAAACATTTTAAAACACAGAATCTTACACCTGCTTTCTAAGCCACTTTTGGATATCATCTTCTAGTTTTCTTTTATTAGATTGAACATTTATTTCTACTTCATCGATTTCCTCCTCATCTTTTTCTTCATCTTCAAAGTCGTCAGAGTCATGTCCTTCAATATTGGATCCCCCTTCATCTATTTGCCTTAAAATCCTCTCTGCATCAGATAAATTTAAAGCTGAAAAGATAAAAATATTTAAATGATATCATTAATTGTCTTAATTGTAATAATTTATAATAATAAAAATATTTAAATTTAAATGATAAAGCATTATTAAACAATGGGATATCCTAAGCGTGATCAAAATACAATGTAAGAGCTTAATTAGATCTCAAGTTAGTCCTAATGGCAACTCACGTGGACATTTTTAAAAATGAGATTTTATTCAGTAAATGTAATATAATTTCTTTCAAATTTTTTTCAAATGTTCCAAATTGACTCAATAATAATGCTATGTAATCACATTTACATAATTTTGTGAAAAATATTAAAAAATTGAACTTTCCAGCAGAATTTTGACGAAACATGATTTTGCAGTGAACACATATTTTGAAAACTCTCAAGCAGTTACAGCATGATTCATAAGCAATTAATCTAAGATGTAGTGTCATCTCTAGAGAACATTTTGAACTAAATTATATTAAATGCAAATAATTTCTTTTAAAGTAACACGCCAACAAAAAATGGCCAGAAACGTTGCCGTAGGGTTGGAAGAGGATATATTTGTTCCGTTGCAATGTAGTAGGATATGGTCCCATCATATACATGGAAACTCACTGAACCGGTCTGTCAGTCTCCGGAAATTTTTGTAATGGTTGTTATGTAAGTTTCCTAGGAAGGGACTTTCTCTGACAGCTATCGCAATTTTTGCAATAATCCTGTATGTCGTGAGTCATACTTACTGAATAAAACTGTTTGTTATTTTTTTTTCTCATCTTTATTGCTTTTATGTGGCCACTCATTGGAAGAGTATGAAAGTTATTCAGTGTATAATTGACATATAATTTAGGTATCACCATCCTTTTCCATTTTTTCTCTCCCTGATCACAATAAATTTTCATGATACAGAGTACCTTCGTAATCGAAGAAATAATTCACTAAACTCCTGAGTTTCTCCTCATCGCACTGCAAATGTAAAGCCTCAATTAAAGATTTCAACTGTTTGTCTCCCCTGCTTTAGTGCCAACATTTCTGTTGAAATAACGGGGGTGTATTCTCCAACGTGATTAATAGGGGTCTGGATTAAACAATCTACATTATCATGCTTACGGCCTGGCCTATGTACGATCTCAAAATCAAATCCCTGAAAAAGGAAAGACCAGCGTGCAATTCTGGCGGATGGATCTCGAACATTAAACAAGCATTTCAAGGGCAAATGATCGGTAATAAATTGAAAATGTCATGCATACAAATACACTCTGAATTATTTCACAGCGAAAAAAAATGGCTAAATATTCACGTTCAATAGTGGAGTAATTTCGTTCACTGGGCTTTAAAAGCCTACTAGCATATGGGTCATTCCATGTCAAATCAGGCAGAAATTTTATACTTTTGGCACTGACCTCTCGGATTTTAATGAAATATGGTATACGCAATTGCCCTAGAAAGTTGGTAATGAATGCCATATATTATTATTTTTTTTCAATTTTATGGAAGTTACAGACATTTAGAATTTGCGAAATTTGAGTGGGGGCCTTATCTATGAAGTACTGTAACTTCGATTGTATTTTACTTAGAAAGATGTGATTGGTGACACATGAAAGCTCTTTAACTGTAGATTCTATGTGAAATTTTTAAAATTATATTACGCATGTGCAAATATTTGAATTTAATAAAAATATTTTATTTCTGGAAATATCTCAAAAGGTGGGGGTTTTTTTCGTTAAAAAAGTTATTAATATCTTACACATACTTTCATAAAATCAATACAAAAAATTCAAAACTGTGTTTTGCTCCATTTTGAAGATATTAATTTTTAAGCTCGAACTCCAAGCTACAATACATCTGTTTGTATGTTACAGTTCTTCAGATGGACAAGGCATCTTAAGAAATATAAATATTGTGGTAATATCCAATTGTCTTAAACATTCTATAGCTGTTTTTTATTCCTTTCAATGTGAACTCATTAAGTTTTTAAAAGAAATTTCAATAACAATAGAGAAGATACGAGGATTGATCGAAAAGTAATGCCTCCATGGCTATTACTTTTATAATTTTTAACCGATTTTCAAAATTCTTTTTGTATCTGATACTTACATTTCTCTTCTATGTAATGCATTCTTCACTTTTCGACATTATCCTCATCCCTTTCCACGCACTGCACCACTGTGTGACCACTCGGGTGAACCCGTCGGAGAGGAAGGGTTGTTTTTGACACCAGGATTGAATGGCAGCTTTGGACCGTCTTCTGCAGCACCATAAGACTCGCCCACAAAGAATCGCCACACACAAGAGGTGTCGCAGCGCCTACAGTTCAAATATGAAAAACTGCCCTTCAAAGATGAATGATCTTGCACCTTGCGACTTTCACCACTTTTCAAAGAAAAAAAACACCTTAAGGGACATTCAATCCCTCCATGATGATGCAGTTGCACTTTGTGAAACACTCTGCTCAATATGGCTGGTGAGATTTGCTGAACTTCAGTTGTGATTTCCTCCTTCAGCTCAGGCAAAGTGTGCGGATTGTTTACATACACTTTACCTTTCAAGACACCCCAAAGGAAGGAATCGAGAGGTGTGTGGTCCGGCGAGCGTGCAGGTCAGCTGCCACGCGAGATGATTCAATCAGCAAAGACGTCCTGCAGAAAGTACATTGATGTGTGTGCTGTGCACGTTTCCATGCACTACTGCACACTGACTTTTGAATCACCCTGTATAATGAAGCCTGTATCAACTTCAGCTGCCTCTGCAATTCATCTCGTCCTTCAGTATAACTCAAAAGTGACTGACTCTGAGGAAATGTAAAGTAAATATACTTTCTTTATTACTAACAATTCGACATCAAAATGCAAATTTATTAGAGCGAAGCGTTAGCGAAGCTCTGTTATCAGGCGAAAATCAAAATTCTTTGTGCGCATAAAACTTTTGAACCAGAGAACATAGACAAATGAAATTTTAAAGAATAAATCATTAGATGATCACTGAGGGTTTTAATGGTACACCTACCTCAGATGTTCGAATTAATGATGAAAAATAGGAAAGAAAATTTCGCAGCCCGGAATCGAACCAGGAACCTTTGGCTCGGACCGCCAACGC
>JAHWFO010008810.1:1322290-1382971 GCA_023313115.1 Rhysida immarginata
CAGGAACCTTTGGCTCGGACCGCCAACGCGCTAACCAATTGCGCCACCGGGCTGCGGAATTTTCTTTTCTATTTTTCATCATTAAATGAAATTTTGCACACAGCTGGACATGACCATCCTGATGGTCACTAAATAAAAATTTTAAAAATCGGTTCAGCCATCGAGGAATAATCACCATTTAGCTGTTCCCATTGAAATGCATTGAAAAAAATGTAAACAAACAATTGCACATGCTAATAGATTTTTCAACATAGAAAATATGGCGAAGCCCTTCGCAAATTTTTTTCTGCACCATCGATTTTTGAGACCATTTTATCGAGTTCTTAGAACTTTTATCACCTGTTTTTTTAGAGCGAAGCGTAAGCGAAGCTCTGTTAACAGTCGACAAGTGTAATTCGATGACCGCATAAAACGTTTGACACGTAATAATCACAACAATGAAAATTTGCACATGCATGCACATGGCCATGGTGATGGTCAAGAAAAAATAATTTTTCAAATCCGACTTACCGTCGAGGAATAATCACCCTTCAATTGTTCCCATAGGAATGCATTGAGAAAAATGTAAACAAACATTGCACGTGCAAATAGAATTTTTGACATACAAAATACGGCGAAGCCCTTCGCAAATTTTGCTTTGCACATTCGATTTTTAAGGCCAAATTTCGAAGTTCTTAGAACTTTTAACGATATTTTTTCGATTTCATTGCATTCTTGAATATTGAATCTACATTTTGAGGTATATATTGTAATTCTAAGTGCTGTAATCACAGCGTAATCACAATATCTTTTTGGTGTGGTTGTCGACATTATCTACTCGCCAACTGAAACTCGCAACCACTTGAATGAACTGCCGATGTGCATTCTCGTCAAATTCGCAACCTATACTGGACCAACATTAACCAATGTAGCAGTTCCCATTTTACCGATCGCCGTTGGCTTCAAAAAAGGAGGAGTATCTTGTACGCGTAAGCAATTTCCGCTTAAGTTAGCCTATGCAATCACCAGACACAAAGCACAAGGAATCACTGTTGATAAAGCAGTCATAGACATTGGTGATTCAGAATTTGGACTTGGCTTATCGTATGTGGCATTTTCACGAGTGAACCCCATCAACGGTTTATTGATCGAACCGGCATTTGCAAAGCCGCGGTTGATTAATATCAACAACCATGCATCGTGGAAGGTTAGGCGTGAAGAACTTGCCAAATTACGCAGTTTAAAATGAAATTGTTTCAACAATAAAAATTAATATCAATTTAAAGAATTTAGTTAGTCATTTTCTTAACAATCAATAACGGTTCGCTCTAAATTATTGGTCAAGAAAGCGATTCGCGAGTCGCAATCCGCCCAAGTATTATCTTACTAAATTATCTTCTTATTTAACAGGTGCTCAATACTTTTCTGTCTTCTGAAAAAAAAAAAACTGAAGTTCTAAGAAAATTTTTTCCTATTGATATAATTATTATTGTAATGCTACTATTGATTTTATTTTTTCGTGCAAATTTAATTTATAATACTATTTATATAAATAATAAGACGTAAATAAATGAATGGTCCAAAGGTTACATGCTTTCACTTCCCTGTATGAGTAGGCTAGTCCCTACTACCTGACTCCCGCTGCTTAGAGCTCAAGCTTTAAAAATTAATATCTTCAAAACGGAGCAAAACAGAGTTTTGAATTTTATGTATTGTTTTTATGTAAGTATGTCTATGATGTTAATAGTTTTTAACGAAAAAAAATACACACCTTTTCAGATATTTGCATAAATAAAATATTTTTATTAAATTCAAATACTTGTGCATGTGTAATATAATTTTAAAAATTTCACATAGCATCTACAGATAAAGAGCTTTCATATGTCACCAATCACATATTTCTAAGTAAAATACAACCGAAGTTACAGTACTTCATAGATAAGGCCCCCACTCAAATTTCGCAAATTTTAAATGTCTGTAACTTTCATAAAAATGAAAAAAAAATATTTGGCATTCATTATCAACTCCCTAGGGCAATTGTGTATACCAAATTTCATTAAAATCCGAGAAATCATTACATATTAGAGGGGATATGGTATTTATGAAGACAGAAACCTGGGAACCGGCAGTAGAAGTGGCGGAAAGGATAGAACGAATAAATAATAGGCGAGAAAAAGTAGTGATAGGAATGATGGATGTGGATGGAATGAAAGGAGTGAGCGAAAGAATTGATGAAAAAATAGAGAAAGCAGTGAGAAAGGCAGTTAGTCAAAACTATGAGCAAAAGAGAAAAAAAGGATATTATTAGAAGGGGACCTATGGAGTTAGGATTGAATAAAATTAGTTGTAATAAAATAGGTAAATCTAAAACAGTGAAGGAAAAAGGAAACCGTTTACAACCAGAAAAATGTCTCACACTTATTTAAAGGGGACCAAAGTGACGATGGGGAAGCAACTGAAGAAAAAGGGTTTAATTAAAAATGCTAAAAATGTTTGTTTTTTAATGGTGGAGGCCATAATGGGCGATATGGAAGCAAAAATGCTTATCAATATGGGGAGTAAGGCTACTTTGTTATATCAGCAAATATAATAGATACCAGGGTTGGGGCAAAAGTCATGGCAACTATTTTTTTCTTGAAGATATCAGTCCGGTTGGAAAATGTGACATATACAGATGAAAGGACAAGGTGTTAACTACCTGTGTGGACAATGAATAGCACGGAAATATCGTAACACACTAATTTATTATGGTACTATACAGGGCAATATGGCCTTCACGGTTGCTCATCACTGGTTGACACACATCCTTGCTGAAACTTTCCTACCCACCGTGCTACTGTACAGTATGGTAGGGCATTATTTCCAAGGGCTTCCACTAATTCACTGTGACATTCTATCACATTTCTCCCTCGGTGAACGGCTATTTTGATGTGAGCGTGGTGCTAAACACGGCTTATTGCATCTCGCACGACACTCACTAACTGACTGATTTCACAGCCCTCGCTGCGCTATTACCAGCTATCACAGAGGCATCTGTTGTCCTGCGTACACACTATGCCTGCAGAACTTCCACATGACACAAATATGTTTGTGATCCATTCACATATCTACAAGAAAAAAAATAGTTGCCATGACTTATGTCCCAACCCTCGTAGATTGAGAAAAGAGGGATATTTAATCAAAGCCATTGAGAAGCCTAAATTAGAAATAATGGGTCATGGGTTTTCCACTGAAAGACCATATGAGGTCACTATGGGACTCAGCAACCAAATATATAAGATTGAATGCTATGAATGGAACAACAAATGGCTACTCATGTGTGATGGGATTTTTGGCCAAGATATTTTTGTAACTAAAACATGTATGATTGATTTTGAAGATCAAGTCATAAAAGATGAGAACAATAGACTAGAATTCATAGAAGATGAGGATGGGATGGAGAGTAATTTTTAATGAATAAGGAAAAAGGAAAAAAAGAATATATGGAGATGGTGCCGGTGTATTTAAAGAAGAAAATTGTAATTCCGCCTATGTCTGAAGTTTTGAGTGAAAGAGTAGTGGATGAAAAGGGTTTTAAAGGGAGACAGGGTGTGATTTAATCCTATGATCTGAGAGTACCAGGGCTGAAGACTGCTAATGCATTAGTAATGGTGATGGAGAAATATACGGTGTTAATCAGAATAATTAATTGTCACAAGAAGAATTAATTTTAAATAAAGGAAAGAGAGTAGGGAGTTTACAAGAAGCAGAGCAACCTCCCTTCGTTTTAAATCATATGATTGAAATTATTGATGAGAAAGTGAAGGAAGCATTGAGTAAGGAAGAATATTTAAAATTGTTTCAACTGTATCACATGGAGAGAGAAGAAAGGGAACAATTAGAGGAATTATTATGGGAATTTAGAAGCTGTTTTGCACAGAGCAAGTTTGATCTGGGCTATGCCCATGTTATTCATCACAGTATAGATACAGCAGATGCGAGACCTATTGCCCAGGCTCCGTATCGTATTTCATATGCACAACGGGAGACTATGTATAAAATAATAGAAAATTTACTAAACATGATGTGATTCATGAATCAACGTCGCCATGGGCAGCACCAGCCTTTTTAGTAAAAAAGAAGGAAGGAACCTTCAGATTTGTTGTTGACTATAGAAAACTGAATAAAGTGACACGTCTTGATGTTAGCCTTTACCATTGATTTCAGCTTTGTAGGTTTTAGGAAATGCTAAAATATTTAGCGTATTAGACGCTAACCAGGGATATTTTAGCTTGTATAGAAGATGGCTGTGAGACAGGATTTGTTGTCCCCAGAGGGAAATATGAGTTCAAACGCTTGCCAATGGGGTTAGCAAATTAACCAAGTGTGTGGGAGAGAACTGCGTAGCATATTATTAGACAGATAAAGGGTAAATTTGCACTTGTGTACCTCGACAATTTTTGATTTACTCAGCTGATTACCCTCAGCATTTTAAAGGACCTAGAGTTCCTTTTTAAATGTATTAGATAAACTAACATAAAAATGAAGTGTCAGTTTGGGTGATCAGAGGTCAAATTTTTAGGACACATTGTGTCTGAGAGAGATATGCACCAGACCCAGACAAGATATATGCTGTAAAAGAATTCCCTAGGCCAAATACGGTCAAAAAAGTTCAAGCTTTTTTAGGATTGGTGGGATATTATCGCCACCATATAGATTCGTTTAGTCGCATAGCTAAACCCCTCACAAACCTGATGAAAAAGGAAGTCCCTTTTGAGTGGACACAGGAGGCAGAAGCTGCATTCCAAACATTAAAAAATGTATTGTATCAACAGATGCAAGCAATTTAGCAATGGGAGCTATTTTATCACAAAAGGTAGAAGGGGAGGAACTACCTATTGCGTATGCGAGTCATCTCTTAAAAAAGAGCGAGATTAATTATAGCACTATTGAGAAAGAGTGCTTAGCTGTCATATATGCAATAAAACAGTTCAGAGTTTATTTGTATGACTAACACTTTAAGATCGTTACCGTTCATAGCACGCTGAAGTGGTTATTTAATGTCTGAGACCCCGGGTCAAGGCTAGCCCAATGGGGTGTAACGCTCCGAGAATTTGATTTCGAGATAATTCCTAAGCCCGGACAAATACATGGCAATGCTGATTGTCTCAGTCGAGCAGCCATTGGGGCAGTAGCGGAGTATGAGCCAATTATTTCCAGTGAATTGATAGCGGAGGAACAGAAGAAAGATTCAGTTCTGCATCCTATAATAGAGAGATTAAAGCAGAGTGGAGTGATGGATTCTACAGGATATTTTCTTGATGATGATATGTTATACAATTTAAAAGTTAGTGCTTCTGGATGAGAGAAATGGGAATGAGTAGTGGTTCAGGAGTTATATAAAAAACAGGTGATGAGAATTTATCATGTTATTCCAATAAGTGGGCATGTAAAAGCTAAAAGGATGAGGAAGAAAGTTGATAAACATTTTTATTGGTCAGAAATGATTAAAAATATTCAAGAATACTGTAAGAATTGTGAGAGTTGTCAGAAGAATACACTTCCTCTGAAAAGGAAGGAGCAACCTTTTCAAAAGTTCCCAAGTGCAGAACGACCTTTTTTAGGGTTGTTGCTGATCTGATTGGTCCATTTCCACTGTCGAATAGAGGAAATAAATATATTCTGATCCTTGTTGATCATTTTAGTCGATATTCGGAGGCTATTGCTCTCCCTGATCAGAAAGCTAAAATGATGGCAAAAGCATTAATGGAGACGGTGTTCGCCTGTTATTCGATCCCTATGCAACTGCTCATGGATTGAGGAGCAAATTTTACGTCAGCATTAACCTTTTCCCAGCCAGCTATTTTCTTGGGAAAATGATTCTTCTTACAGGGGATATAAAATATTTTTTTAAAAATTCAATAACTGATATACTGCTTTAAAATTTTAAATTTGTGATCTTAAATATAATTGCTTTTGATTAGTAATTTTTTTGATCGATTAAAATTAATGGGTTTTTTTAAACAATACATTAAAATGTATAATAATATTTTCTATTTGAAAAACTTGGTTTTAATCCTTTTTTAAAAAATTACAAATGTAATAATTTCAAATTTGAAAATAGCCAAAATTTAGGGAGAAATCTTTTCTAAATAAAGCGAAAAAAATTTTTTTAATATCTCTATTTGTTTTTTTTAACGATTTTTTATATAACTGAATGTGGAGTATTTTTACTTTATTTTTTCGAAGATATACGTAATTTGTTGTTAAATGGATCACACCTGCATGACAATAGCTAGAAAATCAAATAATAGGATTTAATCTATTTCTTTGATAAAGCAATGGTGTGGCCTTATCTAACTTCCTCATATTCTGAGAAGAAACAATCTCACATGACATCATCAAGAAACGATCCCGATAGCAATGGTTTTAATTTTTGTGAAATAACTTATGAATAAAATGTAATTTACGAAAAAAAAAATTTTAAACATAAATAAAAGGAATCATTTTAATATAAAACAATCATTAAATGGTTCAATTGGGCCCTGGAATTTTTTAATAAATTCGTTATTTTAGATGTTGCTAAGTTTCTCCATACCAGATACACAAGCTTTCTAAAATTTCGAATATTATTGATTATTAATAAATTTGGGGTATATAATTTATTTGCAGTTAATTATAAAACCTTTAAGAATTCAACAAAAGCAGTTTGAAGTTTTTATCGATAATAGAAAATTTCTTATAAGCATTTTTTATAGTCATGATTTTAACCCCCCCCCTCCTTTGACAACACCTGTGGAAAATCATTTTTTTATTATATTTTCTCATTTAATTTTAAAATTTGAAGGGATATATAATAGTAATGTGCATCTGAAAAAAAATAAAAAAAAAATTAGCAATTTATCTGGAATAGAATTTCAGTTAAATGCATTTAAATTTTGTAATGTGTTATATGGAACTCACATAGCTAAAAGTGGCCTGATTAGGCCACCTCCGCTGGAAAAAGGTTAATGAAGGAGCTTTGCAAGCTTTTAAAAATAAAGGGTTCATTCACCACAGCTTATCACCCAGCTTCAAATGGAGTGGTCGGAATGCTATAATAAAACATTGGTCGCACATTTTGAAACATTATGTGGATAAGCAACAATGCAGTTGGGACAAAGAGGTCCCTTATGTAGCATTTGCATATAATTCCACCCCCCCCCCCCAATGTTGGAGTGAAAGAAAGTCCATTTTTCCTATTCAACGAAAGAGAGCCAAACCCTGCCGGTAGATATATTAAAGACCCCTAGGTGAGTAACTTATGATCTAGAAAATAATTATGCTCATGAAGCGGAATTATGATTGCAAGATGCCTACAAAGTAGCTAGGAAAGCTATTGAAGCATAACAAGAAATAAGAAAGGCATATCATGACCCTTGACAGCGACCATATTCATTTAAAGTTGGTGATCATATTTACCTACATTCACCTTTAATTAAAAAGGGCCTAACTAAAAACCTAGCAGATAATTTTAAAGGGCCTTATGAGATAGTGAAAGTTATCTCAAATGAATTTTATTATACAGGAAATTGGTGAGAGTGCCAAACAACTGGTCCATGCCAATAGGCTTAAACTAGCATATGGGGTACAAAAGCAAACAGAGAATGTATCCCCAGTTGATGATGAGCCTGGAAAAAGGCCAGAACCAGAGAACCCACCAATGGAGAATCCTATGTTTTGGCATAGAGGTTGGCAGATACCTGGAAATAATGCTGCCCCTTCACCTCCAGTGGAGCCAGCGAGACAGGAGGCGCATACTTGCCCCCATTTGGGTATAATTTAAGGAGCAAAGGAGCCATACTAGAGCAGCCGTGGGTAAGACCCTCCCCTCGTGATTTTCTAGTAGTAAATCAACTCAGAGAACAAGGAAATATAAACATGATTGAAGTAATTGTGAAACAGGTGACTCAATTAATATTCTCAACCAAAATAGCAGAAGGAAGTATGCAAGGAGAGGAAGTAAACGAGAAATTAGAAAGAATAGAGCAGATATTAATGTATCTAGTTAGAAACGTGGAAAAGCTCCAGGAGCCGAGAGAGGAACGGAAGTTAGAATCCTTCCCCTCTTCTCAAGCACAAACCCCTATTTCTGCTAATCATCAAGCAGTCAATACACCCATAGAGTTTTTAACCATAAAGGCCTCATTGGAACCATAATGTAATGTATTTATTAATAGTTTGGAGTCCTTCCACAAAAAACTAGAAATTATGTATCAGTTTATTCATTGTCACCATGAATTAAATTACATTATTATGGTTATTATTTTGAATTGTTACAGAGTTAGTATAGAATAAAGCAACGACAATCGCAGAGCCCAAAGTTGAAGACCCCACTCCTCCCCACCATTCACCAGAGCACTGGAACAGCATGAAGACGGATAATGGCATGCTTACTCACTCACCGTGCATATATCGTGGTCAACCAATAATCAAATATTGGGATATAATACTTAATCTAGAGTTTGAATTAGTTTTAAATGGTTTAAGAGAAAATTAAAATGTTTTATTAGTAAATGTTAAAGTAATGGAGTAAAAGTTAGAACTTGACCAATACCTTTAATTATCTGAATCTAATCAACTTTTAAATTACTTCTAAGTAATATGGAGATTTTTCATTTTTTAACACAATTATTAATTCCATTTAAGTAATTTCCATATCTAAATACTTTGTCCTTTAATTTGGGTCTTTATTAAATAAGATGTCTATTTATAGTTATAAATGCATCTTTCTCCATTCATCCTATTTAGGTTTCAAAGTAAAGTAACTATTTATTGGGAGTAAACCTGTGTTAATTATTGGACTTAAAGGCCTAAGGCAATTATCGGTTAGTAGATGTGCTCCATCAGCTGCCACTATCTATAAACAAACTCTGGATACCCCATGTTTCATCCATGGAAAGGTGATCTGGCTTACAATTGATACAACAAAAGACCCTAGATGTCATACCTGATTCATGCTGTACAATGCTATCAGTGCCTCATTTTTTCTGTGTATAGGGACCCAAAGCAAATAACAAACAATGAAAATTCTTGGCTATGCAAAAGAGCAATTCTGACCCCTCGCAACGACCAGACTGCAGCAATAAACACTAAAACATTAACATGTATTCATGGGGAAGTGTAGAATATACACTAATGTTGGGATACCTGTTGCTCTACTGTAAAGTCGCAAAAAGCTTCAATCAGTAGTGTGTAGGACCACCCCAAGCTGCTATCACTGCCCCCACCCTACAGATTTACGGTATGTGTCCACAGGTATTGACCTCCATTCCTCGAGGAATGTCGTGGTCAGTTCCTGGATAGATGTAGGGCGAACCATCCTGGATCTCACACGTCGTTCCAATTCGTCCCAAAGATGTTCAATGGGGTTGAGATCAGGACTCTGGGTGGGCCAATCCAGTTCTTCAACCTGCATCTCATCAAACCAGTCAGATATGGATCTTGCTTTCTGGCAAGGAGCATTGTCGTGCTGGAAGAGGAACGGCCCGTCACCAAAGTGTTCCCACAGCGCTTGAGTGCCCCGTAATACAGAATGGTCCTTTAGCCATCAACATTGAGGTTTCCATCCACCTTGATGAGCGGGCCCAGTTCAGTCCCACAATTACGGTAGGTATTCACAGGGGTGTCCCAACTCCTTTGATCATGTAGTGTATCTCTATCAACAGAGTAATGGAATAAGAAGATGATAAGAATTAGCCAGTTGAATTTTTTGATTTCCTGAGTGCACCCGACCTTCCGTCACACATAATTAATTTAAAAGTCCCCATAATTCTCCTTGGAAATTTTAGCCCATGAAAACTGTGTAACAGCACCAACTGAAAGTTACAAATCTACACAAAAGTGTGATAGAAGTTGAGATTTTAACAGGATGTGTTGCAGATGATAGCATTTTTATATCCTGAATCCCCCCTCATTACAAGTAAATTTCCCTTCAGTTTTAAACATGCACAGTTCCCAGTCAGGTTATGTTACGCGATGATCATCAACAAAGCACAGAGCCAGACTCTGCACGTTGCAGACATGGATCTCAGTGTTAGTTGTTTTTCCCATGACAAGTCTGTGACTTTTTCCTGTGTCAGCGACTCCAGAAATCTTTATGCATATATTCCTGGTGGTTCTACTGTTAATTAACTTTGTTTACAGAGAAGCCTTGTTGTCGTAAATTCAAACTTCTTTAAATTGTTTTTTAATGTCTTTGTTTTGATCATGATCCAAGCTAGGAAGAATGTTCATAAAAAATAGCATCAGTTTGTTTTCAGTGATCTACGTGTACGAAGTTGCGACCACAGCTAGTTACAGTAATATGGGAAGTATTATTCTTCTTTTTTTGCAATGCTTCGCTTCTCTTATATTTCTTCTGCCTTTTGTAACTAGGTACCGTCCTTTCCACAGGTGAATCATTAATTCTATCATAAAATAGCTATCTCTCTACGCTATTTCTTTCTTTATATTTATCCTTCTTTCCACTACGAAACTTTACATCAAGTATCAATGGTAGTTCATTAACTTTATTGACAGACTTCCTTCGTAACTTCTATATTTGCATATCTTCCCTCTCGTTCATTCACACCGCCTGCACTAGCCTCCTTTAATATGTACATCCTTGTCCTGTTTTCAATACTCGTTAACTTGCTCAATCAATGCCATTGTTGAGTAGTCCTTATCCGTAAAATAACTCTTCTCTGAACATTCCAACTTTTCACCTTCGAAATGCGTGCATAACATCGACTCCGTAATTTCTATGGCTTCCTTTAAGCTTCTAGGCTTTGTTGCCATAAGACACTCTTTCATCATTGATGAGAAGGCATCAACATATGACATATACTCATTTTCTCTGTATCGCCAATAGACATTATATTGTTAGCCAAAATGGAGTGGGCCTCATTAAATTCTGTAATGTTCCTATTTTTAAATTCTAGTCCTCTTAATTCAAACAGATCCATAGTCTCCATTCTACATTCGCTTCCCTGACTAAGGTTAATTACAATAAAATGACTTCTTTTGATGTCTTTATTATTCATATCATGAACCAAATGTAGGTCTTTTTTTTTCATTCTTACACACTGAAAAATTTTCTGGAAATCCCTTGTAGTGCAGTCTCTCTTGTTGAACGACACATCACAATATTGAACCCACATGCAGTACCTTGACGAAACATGGCATATAATTTTTGTATAATATCCACACATTCACCAATTTGAATAGAGGTACAGTCCACTAATAAATGTACGGTACAGTAGCATGTAACACTAGGCGGCAATTAGGCCAACAGCATCGATGTTATGCTCTGCACCAAAAATTTATCTGTGTCTGCAGGAATTCAGTCAAGTATTTAATTAGGAAAGATGGACTAATTTAATTTAAACCGAACAGAAGGACTGAGACAAGGCAAAGGAAAATTATATAAACTAGTTTAATTCCACTAATTCAATGTATAATTAAATAAAATTGAAATTCTATTTGTACAGATGAAGGAATTCACACATATTGTGTTTAACTTCTTTTTCACAACACAAGTAGTTAAAGATCCAATAAGATATCCTTTAAATAAAGTTTAAATTGAATGCAATATAATTAAAGCAGTGGAAATTAATTATAAAATAGGTCATTTTAAGTACAAAACGAATATACGAGGGTGGGCTGAAAAGTAATGCCTCCATGGCTGTAACTTTTTTATTTTTTAACCGATTTTCAAAATTCTTTTTGTATCTGATACTCACATTTCTCCTCTATGTAATGCACTATTCACTTTTCGACATAGTCCCCATCCCTTTCCATGCATTGTACCAACGCGTGACTAGTCGGGTGAACCCGTCGGAGGGGAATTCCGGGGTTGTTGTCGACACCAAGACCGAACTGCAGGTTTCACCTCGTCGTCAGAACGCAACTCATGCCCCTTAAGGTGCTCTTTCCTCTTTGGGAAGTGGTGAAAGTCGCAAGGTGCAAAGCCTTTCATTTTTGAACTGCAGTTTTTCATCTTTGAACTGTAGGCGCTGCAACCCCTCTGATGTGTGGCGATCGTGTGCGGACGGGCGTTATCGTCCTGCAGAAGAGGATCCATAGCTGACATTCAATCCTCGTGTCGACGACAACCCCGGAATTCCTCTCTATGGGGACTATGTCGAAAAGTGAATATGCAAAGAATTTTGAAAATCGGTTAAAAAATAAAAAAATTACAGCCATGGAGGCATTATTTTTCAGCCCACCATCGTACATGAACAGAGAAAAATTAGTTTTCCAACAACCACTCTTTGGATGGTGAAGAATCTGCACAAGTTATCCAACTGAAGAAAGGGTCGTTTGGAACTCCTGAACAAACTGTAGGACGAAATTATTCTTCCCAACTCTAAATTGTGTAAAACGAAAAGAAGAGCCAAATAAACAACACAGTCTTAACAAATCTAATGTAGCAACTGTGTTGTTTATGTGTATTCTAATCTTTTCATCAAATCTAATGTATTACTTTTTATCCAATCAATATGCAACTGAAGCCTTAAATCCCTTCAATCATTCCTCATTAGGGATCGTCCATTAACCATGTGGTCAAGTATGGGGAGTGTGGGTTTACAAATCTGGCCACTGTTGAGCACATGAGGGGGAGGGGGGGATAAGGTAGCAGACACGTGATCTTTTGGGAAGGATGTTGCAATGACAAGAAACAATTGATAAAAGAAAAGACAAGAAAACAAACAAACTGAGAATTAAATAAATAGATAAAAATATAAAAACAATACCAAACATATTAAAAAGTGTGGGGTTTTTGTCCACCTTTTTCAATTAATTTAGTGGTTTTGTCCACCTTTTCGGAATTAAGCTACGGCCATTTTTCCGGTCAGGCTAGGGGTTTTTGTTCATCTTTTTCGGTTGTAACCAGAGAAATAATCACAAAGCTTGTAAAAACTGGGACTGTCCTGGGAAAACTGGGAAATGTTGTAGCAGAATATATCCCTCCAAAAGAATCAGATATTGATCCACCTTTTCTTCCAGGTAGAAAAGTAATTTCTATCTGATTTTTTATATTTCTGTATGTAGTATTGTTAATGTCTGTTTTTTAGACGAATCTTGGAAAGCTATCCAATGTGCGGGAAAGCAATTACTTCCAGCAAATTGTTAATGCAATAACAGGGCTGTTGCATGCCATTTAAGAGTGATCTCTTAACCATTCTTCATGATCGATTAATGTTCCCACCTTTGTTATTGTAAACAAATGAAAACTTTCTTGAGACCAGCAGAAAGTGCTACAGATGCAACAGGAAAATTTCTACCGCTCTTTCATAGAATTTGCATTTGCAACTTATGGGCTAAAAATTCTCTTGGATTTTCTAAGGTAACTTTTCACTTGCAGCTTCATGTACTGTATCAAATTTTTACACTTTGTTTGGGATATTTTAAAAGGGTCTTTTTTATTTTTATTCCTACACTTTTCAAACAGAAAAAAAATTCCCAATGATTTCTACTGCTTTTCAGTAGCATGTAACATAGCAGAGCGTACGTGTCAAAAATGTGGATTATATCATGGCTCCTTGAAAAGCCTTAAAAAAGACAGTAAATGGTAACGTATGTTTACAGAATTACAAAAATTTAAATGTAGATACATGTATCATGGCGGATACTATAATCATAATTATTACAGATGCAAGGCCAATTCTGTTATATTACGACCACCAAAATGGCAGGTATTGTGTTGTTGGGAAACGCCAAGGGGAATTGGTGGTTATTTGGATAAACCACCTAAATGAAGAAGAATGTGAGTGGGTAGATGAAGATGACAAAAACATTACTGTCAGCACCATTGTAGAAGATTGCAGTGTTCAACAGGATTCACTGCCAGTTATGTCAATTGAGATTTTTTGTAAAAAAAAATTTGGGAAGATGAATAAATTCAAAGTGGTACCAAGCTTTTGAAGGTCTCTTTAATACTTGAAAAATGGAGAGGGGTTAGCCAAAGATTAGAGGACGGGGTTTAAAGATTTTCCACATTGTAGCCACAGAGGGGAGGGGGGTTTAAAAATGTTATTTTTTGGCCATGTGGTTTATGGTTGATCCATTAAAAGATATATTAAATAGGAGAATACAGTCAACATAAATGCTTTAGTAAATTACCTTAATTGTGAATACGATACTCAATATGCAATTAATTATGTATCAATTATTAATTGTATGCCTGATTCCAAATTTTATTACTGCAATAGTTAATAATAATATACAGCGCAGACCGGTCGAACGCTGTCTTCGGGAGCCACAATTTCGTAACAGCGTTAGAACAAGCCGCAGTCGATCCAACCCCCCGTAGATGACAAGAATTGCATTCTCATATGTACATGTACACTTTTCTGTTTGGTTTCTTTTCGTTTATTTTTACTTAATAAACATGTCTATTAAAGCTACAGTATTGAATATAGAAGTTATTCAGTCTAAAAGAGATAAATCAGCTATCAGCTAGGATCGAACGTGGTCGACAACGTCCGCGATTTCATATGCACATGTACGGTTTTCTTTTTGTTTATTTTCTCTTAATAAAAATGTGACTTGAAGCCAGTGTTGAATGTAGGAACTATTCAGTCTAAAAGAGATAAATCAGCTAAAATAGGATCGAACGTGGTCGACAAGACCCGCGATTTCATATGCGTGTGTACCATTTCATGTTTGATGAAAAATAGGAAAGAAAAATTCCCTGGCCTGGGATCGAACCAGGAACCTTCTGCTCACCGTGCAGATGCGCCAGCCAATTGCACCACTGCGGACATGGAAGCATTACGCTATCTACATGCCCTTTGGGCTGGCTGGAGCAGTACCCAGTTCGCAGGCTGGGACTATCTTTCCTACTGGCGCAATTGGCTGGCGCATCTGCACGGTGAGCAGAAGGTTCCTGGTTCGATCCCAGGCTGTGGAATTTTCTTTCCTATTTTTCATCAATAATTTAAACATTTGAGGTATGGCGTGTATAAAAATCCTCATAGATCCAATTATTATTCTTTAACATTTCATGTTTGTTTTCTTTTCGTTTCACTTAATAAAAATGTCAATTGAAGATACAGTATTGAATGTAGAGGCTATTTGTTAATTATATGTTGCTTTGTTGTTCTATTTGTTGAGTTATGTATGATAGGCTTGCAAATCATTTTTGTAATTTTTTGTGTATGTTCATTTTAGGCTTCCGTACTTGTAATGTGTAAATTTTCAATATGTGCCTTTTGAACACTAGTTGTTGCCGGCTTGAAGCTCCTCAAAACCTTTAGATGACTGCGCATGTGCATGCAATTAAAAATTTTACCTGTTCTCTGCTACGAATGACAGGACTAAGTGATCAAGTTATTCAACAAGTGTTTGCATGAGTGAGATGGAAAAATCTTGGACGAGTAATACGTGCAATAGTATTATAACAGTATTAATAGTTCTAGGATAAACTAGTTAATGATAAAATAAGAAATATACTAAACAAAGTGGAATAACTTTTAATTTTCTTTTTATTAAAATTTTAATAATTGTACACATTAATTTATTAATTTAGAATAAATTAATGTATCACAATTAATAAATTAGTATTAATAGATAGCTCCTCTTCGGTTGTGTTTGTTAGGATAAATATTTTATTTTTTAAATTATATAATCTATGTTTTTTTTATTTTCGAATTAAATCATTAGAATAAAATTTTGAAATTAAATTTTGTTTTCTTTTTATACAGGGGGTGGAGCAGGGGGCAACTTTGAAATCTTAAATGGAAACCCCCATTTTTATTGCAGATTAGGATTCTACGTGAAAAAGTGAACAAGTTTTAGCTGAAAATTTTTTTGGATTCGCGATAGATGGCACTGTAATCGCAGAAAAACAATTACAGATCAGAAGTCTGCAAACGGTCAAATTTCTCAGGACATACGCTTTGGAACACAAAATTAGTTTTTTTGAAAAGGCTATCAAATGATACAGTATGACAGTCGACCGATTGATGGCGCTCTAATTGCAAAAACAATTCTTTCTCGCAAGTGAAAGTATTTCTACAGCTAATATGTGGTTAACGTCTTTCGTTGATTTTGTATCTGACTTTAGTAAAAAACTACGTTTAGCATAACCCAGGAACAACGACGTGGACGCAGTAGTTTTTTGTTCCCTTCGGGGTGCTTGTTTTTAGTGAGTCCCCTTGCCTCTCACTTATCGGGGTGCTCGTTTCAGGTGAGTCCCCTTGCCTCTCACGATTGGCGCCAATAACTTTATTGTGGTAAATGCTCAAATTGTGCACCGTTTATTTCCTGGCACCTTCGATGGAATTGTTTAAGTATTCTGCAAGTATTTGGGCAGCTACATCAATTATACTCTGATGCAATTCATCTAAATTTTGAGGTTTTGTTTCGTAAACCCGATTTTTACAATAACCCCACAAGAAAAAATCAAGTGGAGTTAAATCTGGTGACCTGGTAGGCCATTCGATCGGACCTCTTCGTCCAATCCAACGATCAGGAAAATGTTCATCTAAATAATTACGAACGTTCCGTCCGTAATGAGGTGCAGCACCATCTTGCTGAAACCAAACGTGCTCCAAGTTATCGCCAGCTATCTCCCTTATTGCTGGAATTATTTCATTTCGAAGCATGTTTCCATACTTTTGAGCAGTAAGATTACCATCGATAAAGAATGGCCCAATCAAATGATTATTTATTATTCCAGCCCAAACGTTTAATTTCTGTGGATATTGGGTTTTGCTCTCTCGCATCCAATGAGGATTCTCGTCTGCCCAATTATGCCGAATACAAGTACCATTCAATTGAAATGTTCCTTCATCTGAGTATACAATGTTGTAAAGAAAGTCTGGATCTTGATCTATTCTAAGCATCATGTCCTCACAAAATTCTAAACGTTGGTCGGGATCATCTCCATTTATCTCATGAACAAGTGTCATTTTGTAAGGATGCAATTTATTACTTTTCAAAATCCTGCGGACTGAAGATGTACCAATTTCTTGAGCTTGGGCAGTTCTACGAAGACTACTGTGAAGATTTTTCGTAAATAATAATAAAACATTCAACGCTTCTTCTTCGTTTGTTGCTGACTTTGGTCTTCCTAATTTATCTTGATTTTTCACAGAGCCTGTAGCTTCAAATCTTCTAACCGTTCTCTCCACAGTCGATTTGGAGATAGGATCCATTCCAATTCGAAAAGTATCATTGAAAACATTTCTTGCTTCCGAGTATGACCTTTTGCTATCACCCCAGCTTACCATCATCAGTAATGACATTCTTTCTTGTTCATTAAGATGAGCCATTCTGAAAGAAAAAACACTTTTTCAAGTCAAATTTTTCTTTACAGATTAACTAATGTGTCATTTAAAAAGTACCTACCAAATGGATGAAGCACAAAAAATCACAACAAAGATAGTCCACTTATTTATTAATAAAGAAAAGAATTTGTTTACAAGCGGAAAGAATAAGAAAGAGTAATTTGAAGTATTTTATTATGTTAATTTAAACGATGATATTTGCATTTTGTAAAATGAAAATACGTACTATCATTGTTAGATTTTTTTCACAACTCTTATTTTCCATGATAACAAAACCATCCATCAAGAATTAAACAATGTTACAATATTGCATTAAAATACTGTATTGAGTATGTTAATTATTTTATATGTTTTAAATATTTTCATTGAAAAAATTGATTTACTCTTAATTATACCCCCAGGGGGTAGGTAGGGGTGGAAATTTTTATGGTACTGAATACAGTTTTACACGTAGAATCTGAATCTGCAATAAAAAATGGGGGTTTCCCCCCGCTCCACCCCCGGGAGTGGGGGTGGGGGGGTCGTGTTTGGTGTCATTCGATAGATTTTTGAAAAATATTGATCACGTGTTTTTCAGTTTTTCGATCCGATGTAAATTTCGCGAAATATTCGACCGTCCCGCTTCTTTTGGCACACCCTGTATACAACTAGCTGATAACCCGGCATTGCCCGGGACTTTATTTATCCTCTTGTTGTATAGCTTGATATCCATCTTCACCACCGGGAAATGTCCTTTAGACCCATCTTTCCTTAGAATTTTCCTTGCTCTTGACGTAGAAGCTCTTATACCTTCTGCTCTAGACGAAGCTCCCATTGTTCAGATATTGCTCATGCCCGAATAGCTTTTTGTCTTTTAGCTGCAGAGTTTCTCTGAACAATACTCGTAATCTTCTTCTGTAACTTCTCTTCTCTTCTCTATACATATAAAGCGCAATGTAAATATGTATGCATATATGTCCGGTTTTAAAAGTAAGTAGTAAAGTTGAAATTTAACACACAGTTGTGCAATACTATCACGATGATGAAAACATCCAAAATTGGAGCTAATTCATTCAAAAAAAACATAGAAATTAATAATCTGTATATATGAAATAGACTTAATTTATGTTTGTTTGCTTGCATATGTGAACAATTAGCCCTTCGTGTTTGCTTCAATTGTGTTTGTATGTTGCGTCGACAATGTTTGATGAAATTAATACATACCGTTGCCGGACCCGGCCAACGCCTCCTAAAGATAAGGCCTCAGCGCGAAAACGTCATACAATTGTTACATCATCATCCAAAGACATGTTTAATCGCATTTCTAACAATAATAAGCCCTAAATTATGTCTTTGCATGATGATGTAACAATGTATGACGTTTTCGCGCTCAGGCAACACCACTTAGGGTGTTTCTAAGAAGTCCGACCGATCGCGAATGGCTGAAGACGAATCATGTGATAACTTCACGATTAATCGTGTCTGGCATTGTTGATATTTTTATTCTATCAGGAAGAAGTGCTTTTTTTTTAAAATAAAAATTTGAATTTCACGGAAAAATTGATATTCGAGAATGTCATTTATCATAAGCGATAGGAATTTTTTTGACATAGACAATAGTTTTTTAAAAAACTTGAATATCAAATTGACCAGGCACGAAAAATTGATGTTTGTTGACATGATTCGTCTTCGACCGGTCGCGATCGGTCGGACTTCTTAGAAACACTCCTAGACAGAAGGCCTGCGCACAGAAACATCAGGCATTGTTACATCATTATCAAACGACCAAATTTATGGCTTATTATTGGTAGAAATATGATTAACAATAGCCGCTTAATGTGATGCAACAATGTATGACGTTTCTGTGCGCAGGCCTTCTGTCTAGGTGGTGTTGGCTCAGGCCTTATCTTTAGGAGGCGTTGCCCCGGCATTGTAAAGTCACATGACCATCTTAGTCCAAGCAAAAAATGTAACCTTCATTGTTTCCAACAAACGAAAAAAATACTGATTGCTAAAATCCAAGATGGAAACAATGAAGGTTACATTGTTGCTTCAACTAAGAAGATTAGGTGACTTTTCAGTGCCAGGGCTACGATACATGCGTTAATGATTCACGTTTTAAGGGAAGTAGTTATAAAAAGTGATAAATAAATGAATAAATAAATAAATAAATCTCTTCTTCAGCAATTGACAGCTCACGTTACATCAATAATTACAAATAAGCTATGAGCGTGCGTGACAAAGAAAAAAAAAAGAAAAGATATAAGAGAAGAAAATCGTCCTATTGTTTACATCGATGAAACATGAATCGACTCAAATTTGTCTGTTTGACCCCCACTACTGAATAAATTCATCTGCAACTGCAGCGACACCAACAAACACATTAAGCAACTCAGCGGTCTGCTCGTGGCATGCGGACAGTATATAGTGCAACACCAGTTAATGTGTTAACAAACTTTCAACCCACCTCCCCCCCCTTTTCCGTGAATTTTTCCGATATTTCAATAGTTATTCTGCTATTCGGGGCGGAGACGAATCCAACAAATCAGAGATCATTAAAATCGGACCAGCCGTTCTTGAGTTATAAATGGTGTAACTAACCCGACTTTGTTTTATATATATAGGAGATTAGCACTAACTAGCGTTATTTTTTTTTACAATATTAAGATAAAATAAGAAACGAACTAAATAAGTAAACAACTTTCATTTTTTTTTTTTTTAGGAGTAAGCTACATATAAGAATGTACGCTTTATCTGTATGTTTATTAAAATTTAAACAATTTTTCACGTTAATTTATTACAAATTATTCAACTATAATTTTCTAGCCTTCAATTTTTTTGTAGCTTCTTGTTGAATTCTACTACAATAACAGTCCTGACATTCGCGACTCTCTGCGAAAAAATGTTAAGTGCGGGCGTATCGAATCTTAGAAGCGAAAACTAAAATGAAGGCGTGGAATAAATTTTTTGTGTGAAATCATTCATAAAAGCTGATTCTTCTTCTTAGTCGTTAGTTCGTTTACCGAACGTCGTGACTTATTCATAGTGAACGAGTGTTCATGAGGCAAGTCTATTATGCAGTAGGGGCCTCTTTCCTTTCTGCATTGATGAAATGAGGATAATGAAAAAGGGACAAACACAAATATCCATGCCCTCGGCGGGATTCGAACCCGCGACTCGCTGGTTTCGAGAGCGGCGAGACCTGCGCCTTAACGCTCTCGGCAAAAGCTGATTATGATCTGCTAATAAAAAAAAATAGCTTCGTTCAATAAGAATTAAAGACATTTCATTAATGACAGAAAAAAATTTGTATAAAAATAAAATTACTTTAGAAAAGCCTTCTCCTGAGTAGGTGCTAATAATTAGTAATCAATTAATCTTAGAACAATAATTTAGTAATTTGTAATAAATTAACGCGAAAACCATTGTTTAAAATTTTAAGTAAAAAGACAATTAAAATTTTTCCACTTTGCTGAGTTCATTTCTTAATTTATATTAATATTTTTAAAATTAAGGCCAGTAAAATTCTCAATGTACAATGTTAAGTTGAAAAAAATAAAGAATATTTAATTTAATTTCAACATTTTATTCCAGTGATTTAAATCCATGATTTAAAATAGAGAATACATAATTTAAAATATATAATATGTATCCTTATAAGTACCAAATTGATTAAAAAATAAACAATTAGCTTCTTGAATAACTCGATCACTTAGTCCTGGCATTCGTAGCAGAGAACAGGTAAAAATTTTAAGTGCACACACATGCGCACTCATCTAAAGTTTCTGAGGAGCTTCAAACCGGCAACGACATAGTCTTTTGAACTCCCGACACTTCTTGTGTCTTTCAAAATGGCGGAGCGTGCAGTCCAGGTCCGGTTCTAGAGAGCTATTAGCAGCGCAGATACTAATCTCTACGAACTGTAATTATCTCTTTTAATCTCCATAACCGAAACAACGGTAAGCTCTAATAGCTATGCTATATGAATAGCTTCTCATATGTTCTGTAAAAACTAGGCAAAAATAAAACAAATTCCAGTCTTCTTGTCAATCGTCTTCTTTTCTACTTTGGACAAATATACCTATATAATATGTAAATATAATATAAATAAAGATGAGATTAGTTCACTTTGTAAAACTGAAAACAAAAGAACTTTCAAATGATAACTTAAAATATGTAAAACGAAAATATAAAATATCTGATTGAAAAATTCGTATTTTGTGATTCTTCTGTATTAATTTAATTTTAGGGGTTGGTAATGTAGTCTAGAAACTTTTTTTAAAATTTGTTCGTATAAATTATTCCAATATGAAGCTTATAACCTTTTGCAAGTTTTCACTCAATTGCTAATATGAATTGAATTAAATGTATGTTGACATCACTTTTTTTTAATGGCAAACTAATTTTCCACACCTTACAGAAACTGGCATATTTTATAATTTGGAATAATAAACTTTTAAACGCAACATTTACTGAAAAATAGCTTCAGTTGTATACTAAAAGAATACAGTAGTCTGCTATTCAAGACAGGATTGGTTCGCAGCGCCGCCCTGGTGAACAAAGGACTTGTGGCGCCACTGAGTTTCTACCTCGTTGTCCCGTATTTTGTGTTCTGTCATGGCTGCCAAGAGAAAGATCGCTGTACATGTTATCATATTTTTATAATGAAAAGCAAATAATTAATGCAATTAAAGTTCAGAATTGAGTTTGTTTAATCTGCATAAGTTGTCCATTCTTCCCACGTCTATTTGATCGATGTCAGCCAAGAAACGCGGATGAAATCGCGGATCGATTCAACCAAGAAACACTGGACAGATGAAATCGCGGCTCTCGTCAACCACGTCCGATCCCATTGATTTCAGCTGATTTATCTCTTTTAGACTGAATATGAAATGAATAAAAATACATATTATACTATGTCTGCACGTGTACAGTTTCTTTTTGTGTTCTTTTAATTTAATAAAAATGCCAATTGAAGGTATAGGATATAGGACAAAATGCAACCGGACAAAACTTTATACTGAAACTGGATTTCTTTTTCATTTTATTCAGAACTACTGTACTTGCAAATACATTACATTTTATACATATAATCGCCTTTTTGTCGATCGCGTTTTCCCTTTTAGACGGAATGCTTCTACATTCAATAGTGTAGATTCAATTGACATTTTCATTCCGCGGCACCCGTCAGGGAGGGGGGGGTGGGCTGGGATCGGGAGCCAGGCCGAAACCGCGTTTGACCGGGTCCGCACTGTAATTCCAATAGAATCTATAAATATTTTAGAGTTAAACGAAATAATTTCACCGCCATACCCTGAATAAATAGTGTAGAAAGAATTCTATTGTTCAAGAACATCTATTATGAACCGAAACAAGAAAGAATCATAGTTAATTTTGAAAATTTGGTCGGCGGTAAAGGATCTATACGGATCAAGATGACTGAACGGATTTTTACGCTTTTAAAGAGGAAATAATATAATTTATTATTCTGTTTTTTTTTTTTAGATTTTAATATACCTTTAATATCTTTAATATATATAAATTACATCATTTTTAAGCACTATTTGATCAATTAGCTACAAAATATTTACATGTATAAGGCTCCAGTAGCCAGATTGTTTCAAATTTTTAAATTTTTAAGTAGGCCTATTCGCTACTTTCAGTGAATAAAGAGGGCGCTGCTATTTTTGAAAAATGGCGGCGAAAGTAGGATCTACCTCACCATCCGTTTTCCATCAACATTCTTTGAAAATGACATTGTGTGATATTTTTTTGTATGATTGTATATTTTTTTGTTTATGTGGCAAGCACCTGCTAGGAATAGCACTTGATTTCAACTTTCGTTTTAATGCTGGCATATTTAAAACATTTTATTTCTTAATTGGAAAGTTATTAGTTGATTAAATATGAAAAATATGAAAAAAAATATGAAAAAATTTATTGTACTGCCCGTGCATAATGATGAATGATAATAACACAGACCTGCGAAATTGAAGTTTTTGAAAAATACAAGAGAAGTTTTCGCTGATTTTTATATTATTTGTTGTGCTGATTTCGAAAATGATCTCCATTTTTTCCCATCACATCAGGATTTTTTGTAAAATTGACATCGATACTTTTGTTAAAATCCTATTTGAAAAGCAATTCTCGCGAACAATTTTGCATGTACTATTTGGCAACAGTGTAACCTTTCATCCTGTTCTTCGCTGACTGATCCTAAATTTTTGGGGAAAAAGTCCACATGTGAGTGAAGGAAATGTATTCTGACACTCATAGAGCAATCCAACGCTTTAAATTTGTCCAGCATATTCATTACAATTGGTTTATAGTCAGGATCTTGTAATTACCCAGAAATTTACTGACGACATCTTTGAAGGCAACCCAAGCTTCTTTTTATTTTGTTGTCATGCTAGTCTCAAATTCTTTAACCTTCATAAGCTTGCGGACATCCAAGTAAAATTGAATTTTTCAAGAAATCCAGACGTAATAGAAATTTTTCATTATTTTTTTTGAAATCAGCACCAAAAATACATAAAGTTAAGCTATCACTTCCATTGTATTTTTTTCATCGCAGGCCTGCGTAAAATTAATAATTTAATTCATTTAATAATGAGAGAAATTAAAAGAAGTAATAATTTTTGTTTGTTTTTGGGTAGAGAAAATGGAACTATGTGGAGTCCAACTAAGAACTCTAAAATTTGTTCTGTTTTGCAAATGGTAAACCTTTTTACCATCAAATATCCAGATTACAAGCCTACAATATTTCCTCCCATGCATAAAAAACCCCACCATTAACAAGTCTACTGAGAGGTTTCTAAGGCAATAAAAATAATTTCTTCCTTTTCTGATTATTTTTTTTCTAAACAATCGTTCCCAATCAACAATCGATTGAAAATTGCACCGCAATGTCATACCCATTTTCTTGAAGAAAGCAGGTGTTCTTTAAAATGCTCAATGTTTACCCACTGTATAAGATTAATCTTACACCGTGTGTTTACCTAACGATGTTACTACTTTCTGACATCAGTTGGCGGTATTTCGCAGCGATCGATGCGATCCTGCAGGGTTGTATCTTTCCTGTAGAAGCCACACTCTTTGATAATAATACTATGATGTAGTTGTGCATATACATACTATGATAGTCCAGTAGGGTAAATATTCCTCCAAGACAATAAAAAGAATTCTGTTAATGTTCACTATCTGCACATCGCGCGATGATTGATCATGCGTCCAAGGTAAATGAGTTTATTTTTTAAAGACTGGGGGGCTGTGTCCCCAGAACCCCCCCCCCCCCCTCTAACTAACTGATATATAACCCCTTTTTTATTTAGTTAGAGTAGATGGCTAAGCAGTGATGGTCAAATTAGTAAAAATTTTACTTACCTTGGTTGCATGATCAATCATCGCGCGATGTGCAGATAGTGAACATTAAACAAGAATTCATTTTTACTTGTGTATGACGTGAAGATTTGATACCAGAACCTTATTTCTATTCCCATTAGCGACTGATACGATGGAACCATTTCACGGCGATATGGTCCCGTTGACAGCACATATCTTCGTACTTGAATAATCTTCTACCATTCAATTTACGTTGACATACGGTTTCTCTCGCTGCTTTTCTTCCTTAATCCAGTTCCTTATCGGACTTTCGTTTTTACCAGAGACTGTTAAGATAATGAGACTGGACAATTTTCACTTTTCCAATACTAATATTTGTAACCGTTTTTATTGGTGGCTCCCTCTGGAAAATGTTGCTCAAACTTAAGGGGCTGTTATTATATGACGTATACCAACTATTATTTTGTGAGGTGTACCTTTTCCAGTTGCTTCCATTCACTTCATTTATTTTACTTCATCTTTATATTCGTTATATATATTAATTTTTATTTATATCCGTACATATAAAAGGCATTGTAAGTATGTTTGTCCGGTTTTAAAAGGCAACTTAGAATAAGCTATAAAGTTAAAATTTAGCACACAGCCTGTAATACTACCACAATGATGGAAAAAATCTAAAACTGGAGATAAGTCTCTTATAAACGTAGAAATTAATAATCTTTATATCTATACAGGGTGTTTCAAAATTATGTACAATAAATTTAGTGACATATTCTTCAGGTCAAAAGAAGACGAAAATGTTCTATAGCACTTTGTCTGAAAACGATTTATTTACGCGATACAGCCAACTAAACCCGTGGCTCCAAATTACAGGAATTGTTCAAAGTGCCCGCCACCAGCTCGCACGCACGCTTCGGCTCGTTGCATGAGCGACCGTCTGATGTCATGGAAGAGTTCGTCGCCAGCATTACGAACGGTTTGGCATGCATTTTCAATTCGTTGTCGCAGATCCATAATGTTAAGAACTTCTGCGCTTAGACGATCGTTTTTACAAGACCCCACAGAAAAAAGTCCAAGGGATTAAGGTCGGGTGATCTTGCAGGCCAGGCTACCGGTCCACCTCGACCTATCCACCGATTCGTGTATGCAGCATTAAGGTGTGCTCGCACAACATGGCTGAAATGTGCTGGAGCGCCATCATGCATGAACCACATGTTAGATCTTATCAAAAGAGGAACATCTTCCAGTAATTCTGGCAATGCATTCTGCAGAAACAAAAGATACATTCGCCCAGTCAATCGTGGCGGCAACACATAAGGGCCAATTAAGTTATTTCCGACAATTCCACACCAAATGTTCACGGAGAAACGCTCTTGATGCGCTCGAGCTCTGGTAACATGCGGGTTAGCATCTGCCCAATGGTGCTGGTTGTGAGAATTTACGATTCCTGTCCGGGCGAAGGTTGATTCGTCCGTGAAAAGTATCTGGCTGAGACAACTAGGGTCTGCAGCATGACGACGTTGTATCCATTGGCAAAATCGTTGTCGGTATGGATAGTCCGTTGGGTTCAGTGCCTGAACCAGTTGCAGATGGTATGGATGCAAAAGCTGACGGTGAAGAATGCGCCAAACAGATGAGTGCGGAATGTGTACCATGGAAGAAATACGACGGGTGCTTGTCTGTGGTTCATCATGTATGATGTCAATTATCACATCCTCCTCATCCGGAGAATGTGCTACAGGCCGCCCTTGTCCTGTTTGACGGCCAAAGGAACCACGCTCCCTCAAATGTCTGTCGACAGATACAAATGTTCGGTTATTTGGCAAACGTCTATTCGGAAAGCGTTCTTGGTAGAGTCTTCTTGCTTCCACAGCATTTCCGTCCGCAAGACCATACATTAGGTGCATGTCAGTGTATTCTGCACTGTACATGACTTTTTTTTTTCATAAATCGTAATGCGTATGTCAAAGCACGCAAACGTTCTGAAATTGATATTCCTAGTGGATGTACAGTAGTGAAACTACAGTAATGGAAACAACCGTACACAACTAATGGAACAACCCTAAAGTAGGTTTAAATGGAACAAACCACTCAACCTAGTGTTGGGTCGAAACGCTGGAACTGCTAAAATATCGTCTGCTAACTGCCGTGCTTCCCTACTGTATGATATTGGATTACTCGCAAACAAATCGTTTCCAGACAAAGTGCTATAGAACATTTTCGTCTTCTTTTGACCTGAAGAATATGTCACTAAATTTATTGTACATAATTTTGAAATACCCTGTATATAAGAAAACGACTTGGTTTAAATCTGTTTCCTTGCATGTGTGAACAATCAGCCAGTGGTGTTTGCGTCAACAATCGGCTGGATGAACAATGGTTGATGAAATTAATACATGCCGCAGCCACTAAAAAGACACACCCTGGCATTGAAAAGTCACCTGACCATCTTAATCCAAGCAACAATGTAATATTCATTGTTTCCATGTTGGATTTTAGCAATCGGCATTTTTTTCGTTTGTTAGAAACAATGAAGGTTACATTGTTGCTTCGACTAAGAAAAAGAGGTGACTTTTCTGAACCAGGACAACGCCTCCTGTAAAGAAAGCCTCAGCACTGAAACGTCATACATTGTTACATCATCATAAGTTGACGAAATTTAGAGCTTATTATTGGTAGAAATGCGGTTAACAAAGGACGAAGTATGATGAAGTAACAATGTATGGCGCTTCGGAGCGGAGGCTTTCTTTATAGGAGGCATTGGCCAGGGCCTGTCTTTTTCGTCAGTACGATGCTTGCCTTAATGATTCATGTTTTAAGGGGGATAGTTATAAAAAGTAATAAATAAATAAAATAAAAAATCATTTGGAGAGATGTAAGAAATTATTTCAAAACAAATAAGAGAATAAAACTTGTAGGCGTGCAGATCCTCAGGCTTTTCCTAAAAATGTGTGGGTACTTTTCCTCATGAGCTAATAACTGGAAAATATTTATTTTTCATATGGTTTTTGCAATTTAGTAAATTCCTTTAGGGAAGTTTTAGATGTAGTAACTTTCTTTAGAGAAGTTTTATATAATGTTTACCTAAACCTATTATAAAGTTCTGAAGATTTCAACTGATTGTGTGAGACACCAATCCTTGATGCTAAAACTGATACCATCAATATAAACAACCAGATTCAGGATATGATTCCACGCTCTGTGACTGAATACGGATAAGAGATGCTGATGAGGCTGTAAACGAAGTTCCTTAAGTCTCTCTATCCATCTATGAAGTATTTTTATGCAGGGTGTTGCAGATAACTACAAGGTATTAAAACGGAAAGCCTATCCGCTCAATTGCAGTGGCCGGCTCGACATCAAATAATATTTGGGTAATTTTGTCAAAAACATGACGCTTTTGACGTTCACCATTCCTCCGCGACTGTGAAAACTGCTGGCTGCTGCAGGCCACCTTTATCTCCCTCCATTCTGCCAATCGACCGAGCCAGGCCTTGCAATCGAGCGGGTAGATTTCCCGTTATACTGCCCTGTAGTTATCTGCAACACCCTGTACATGTATAGATAAAAAAATCAATACTCATACACTTTCTTTGATATTTTAAAATGGTAAGGATACAATGTCGAATTTTCCTGGGTGAACCCAATTGGATACAACATTCCAGTGCAAGCATTTAAAAGAATTCTTTTCGTTTTTCCAATGTGAATATATACTTTATTATGGCTTTTTCGTTTATATTCCAATTCTGATATTGCAAAATTTCACCAAACAAACAGTCCAAGCAACGCCAGGCAAATCAGCTAGTATTTTTACACGTACAATTAATGGTGAAAAGGAACTTTCTTTTTTTGGATTTCCATTAAAGGGAGAAAGGTGAGTAAGAATTAAAACACATAAGCAAAGACAGTAAAAGTCCTGAGATTCGTTTGCTAATTTCTCGGATGATGTCTATTTCATAGTCTGAATTTATTTGCGTTATTTATGTAGCATATTTCTCTTTATCATTTGCATTAATGTCTCTATGGCCATCTGTTACCTATATTCACCGTCACGGCACTTACGTGATTTTTTCTGCGTGAATTTCTGAAAAAATTTCTAAAAATATGGTAAAGCATTTACTTATTACATATAGATCACACGCTACTAAAATTAGAGCATGAATGCGACAGGACTGACCAATATCATCTGAGAAAATTAGGGAACGCTACTCTGAATATTTACTCATTCTATGCTTACGTGATTTTAAAAAAAAATTAAATTCTCACTCACCTTTCTTCCTCTAATGGAAATCCAAAAAAAGAAAGTTCCTTTTTACCATAACGATTTATACAAAATTTGGCTGCACAAAATTTACGAGCCATTATCTTAACAGCAGAGATTTAAATGTTACGTTCATTTAAATTCTGTCTGCCGTCTCCGAGCACAACGGTCATCTGAAATGACTCACCTCTCGTTTTCACGCAGCGTTTAATTCGAAACAAAGACTGTAAATTCGAAACTTAATAGCGCCACCTGGATAATGTTGCACAAGCTCTAAAACAGGAAGTGATTACACAATAAATGATGAATTGGGCAGTCTTTTTCTCCGATTGTCTCTGGTTTTTACCGATATGTGGCTTCCATCGCTATCATCAAGGGCCCCCCCCCCCCTCCCGTCCATTCTTAGAACTCTTCTCCTCAAACGATCACACGGTTCTGACCTCTTTCCTCCTTTTTCTATTTGACACGTCGCCTCCGTCTTCTCGTGGGAAATCTCGTCTTCTCCTAATCTTTTCGCTCTTCTTAATCCTCCTTCTCCTTTCTCACGTCATTCTCTATTCCATTCTTCTCGCATTCTTCTACGTCATCCTTCATCACATTCATTTTATTAGATAGAAAACTCTTAAAGAGAAATATTTTCTCTGGGAATGACGTAACAGTTTTTTTACAAGAAATTGAGATCATTTCGAAGAGGATGGAAAAATTATATATATTCTTCTTTTCTATTTCAAATATAATTAAAACTTTTATTGTTACGGTAAGTGATCCCAATACTTTGACAAAGAAAAAATTGCTTTGAAATATAACAAATAAATAATAGTTATTAAGTAAAAATAAAAAATAAATAATAATTGACAAAATAATTAAAATAAATAATAAATAAAATCAAAGTAAAACTAGAAATATAAAATAAAATAAAAAGCTGACGTTTCGGATAGAGACTAAGAAAAAGAGTAAAAGAATAAATTTCTAAAGGCAATTAGAATATTAGAGGATTATCCTGAAGTTATGAAAAGAGTAATCGACAATCGAACAGTGTAGTGAAAAAGAAAGACGCGAGTGGTCCAGGAGCCAAGCTCACTTTGCACGCTCGCCCAAAAAGTAAACCAGAGGAAGTACACTGAACTGGGAGAGAAGCCTGATGAACCTCTTTAGTCCTCCAGAGAATGAGTCCCGAGAAGGGACGAGTCAGATTGTGGATTGACGAATAGAGTCCCCAAAAATCAGCAGGATCTAGAAGATCCAATAGTTGGGGAAGACGGCCTTGTTAACGTCATCAAAGCAGACATCCAGGACATGGCGGGGTCTTCGAAACCTGAGGGGACCCTTAACAGCGAGTGGGTGGTCCATGATACCAGAAACCAGGGTGTTTTCATGATTCTCCATCTTGGGTAGCATGTTCTTCATAAGAGTCTGGACAAAGGTGCCTATGTGGGTCATCCCCAGATCCTCATAGATAGAGTGGTTGTTGGCAACTCTTCTGTCAAGTTGGGCAATGGACCGTAGAGCAACATTTTGGAAGGTCTGGAGATCCTTCCACCTAGATTTGCAAATAGAAGCCCAAGCAGGCATTCCATGAAGTAAGATAGTACGAATCACAACCTTGTATATCAAGAGTTTGTTATCCACACCAAGAGCGCTGTTTCGCCCCAGAAGTGCAATCAAACTGAACCTCGCTTTCTTTGCTTTGTTGAGCGCGTATTGGACTTGGTCGTTCCAATTTAGTTTGGAGTCGATCATGACACCAAGATATTTGTAGCTTTTTACCCACTCAAGTTTCTTGCCAAATAAGAAGAGAGGCTTTGGAGGGTTTTTGCATTTGCGAGTGATAAACATGACCTTGCACTTTTTGACATTCAGCTTTAATCGCCACTTTGTGAACCAGCTCTCGCACTGATGTAAAACTTTTTGTAGTCGAGTGATGACATGTGCTGGGTTTCGTGCCCAGGTCATGATGGACCCGTCGTCAGCAAATAAGTAAAGATTACACTTTGTAAACTTGGGAAAGTCATGGATAAAGAAGTTGAATAATGCTGGCCCCAAGACAGAGCCTTGGGGTACACCAGCAATAACATCGCAGGGTTCAGACAAGCAGTCCCCAACCTTAACACGAAAAGTCCTCTTTGACAGGAAGGAGCGAACCAGAGCAATTAGATCGTCACGGAACCCGTAGGTAATCATTTTGTAAATGAGCCCATCATGCCAGACTTGGTCAAAGGCCTTTTGGACATCGAGGAAAATGAGGCCACCAAACATAGAGAGGTTGAGAGGACCGTTTAAATCAGCAACGAGCCTCCATAACTGAAGCTGACAAGAGTGGCCTGGACGGAAGCCAAATTGCTCACTACGAATGAGCAATTTGGCAAGCATAATATTTGCTTTAACGAAGGTTCAAGTCGTTGAACCTCTTGAGTATAGTACGCTCAAAGACCTTGGAAAGCATTGGCAACAAGCTAATGGGCCTATAACTTGTGGGAAGAGCAGGATCCAGTCCAGGTTTAGGAATGGTGATGATGACTGAGTCCTTCCAGGCACTAGGGAAATGGCCGCTAAGCCAGCAGTCATTCATGACCTTGGTGATGATGCAGATAACACTGGGAGGCAAATTCTTGAGAGCGCTATTGGTAATGGTGTCGATGCCGGCTGCCTTTTTGCTTTTGAGGCGCTTTATGATGTCCCATTTCTCAGAGGTGCCAATGACATCAGGAGAGCTAAGAGCGTGCTGTGTGTGGTCATACCTATCACACACGTCTTTGACTTCACGAGTAATATTGACCAGATCATCCTCTTTGGGCGTAGAGAATTGGCTCTTCAGTGAATCGGCGATAATTTGTGCTTTGTCCTGGTCATTGCTAACGAAATCGCCACCCTCTGTAAGCAAAGGAGGAAGAAAAATAGTCCTTTTGCTTTTAAGGGCCCTGACCATACTCCAGAGAGAGTTATCCTGGACGGACAGACTTATAACTTTGTCGTTCCATCTTTGATTCCTTAAATCCTTAATCTGATCACTTACCTTGCGGGATAGCCTGTTGTACTTCGTCTTGAAGTGGAGAAATCTGGTACGCTGCCAAAGTCCTCTGAAGTGGTTTTTTTCGTGGATGAGTTGCCTGATGGAGGGAGGAAGTTCCAGGTGGTCTGGCCGCTTGCAATCCACCGGAGGAGCACTAGCATTTGTAGCCATCTTGATGGACTGCTGGTGACGGGATCCTGATAGGGAATGTTACTGTCGTTCATAAGTGCTCTAAAAAATTTCCAGTCCTGCTTATAACGAAGATTTATTCTCAGGTCGATATTTATCCCCTCAAAATTTAGTGCAACTGGTAGGTGATCAGATGATAAGGCATTTACTGTAAAAATATTGTAGGGTTTGAAAAACCCCTTGAGAACAGCAATGTCGAGCACGTCACTAGCGGGTGAGTGATCACAGTAGTATGTATCTTCAAGAGGGCCAATAACCGAAGTGTCGATCTGATCTACCATGTACCTATAAAGTACCAAACCACTTTGATTAGTGCATCTGGAGTTCCAGTGTGGGTGTTTCGCATTCAAATCACCCGCTATAACGACTGGAGTGGGCCCAGACAGTAGTTCATCTAAGTCGTGAGGGTCTAACTTGTGCCTGGGTGGGTTGTATAGGGAAGTAAACTTCACCTCTCCAACATCAGCATCTTTGATGACAATGGAAACTGCTTCCATATTGACAAGGTTAGGTATGACAATCTTTAATAAGGTGTGTGATTAATACAACAATAAGATTTTTTGACAACAATAGCTACCCCACCAGAAGCTGGTTCTGAAGCTTTTTTAGGGGGCCTATCTTTCCGATAAACATAGTACCCTGGTAGATTGAAAGCCTTACTCTGTTTGAGATGGGTTTCGCACAGGAAGGCAACATCGATGTTCCAGCTTGTGAGGAAATCGTAGAACTCATGACACTTTCGAGGGATGCCCCTCGCATTCCATATAGTGCAACGTAGCTTACCTTGATTTATAACTTTGTAGGGATGTCTATCCATGATTATTTTCTTGTCTCAGTTTGAGTGGTCTGCGGCAACACTTTGCCGCTATCCTTTAACATATTCATTAGGTTACCCAGATACCTTTGGATTTTAACCAATTCATCGTGGTCAGCGACTCCCTTACCAATAGAAGCAGAAGCAACGGATGCAAAAGTTCTTCCTTCAGCTACTTTGGAAGTTCTATTCCTTTTAACTTGTGGGTATTTGGGACACTTAGTATAACTCGATGTGTGCTGGCCTTCACATCGAATACATTTAGGAGGGTCTTTACCTTTTATATTGGTGCAGTCCCTTGACTGGTGGTCGCCCGCGCACTTGTTGCAACGCGGCGACTCGGTGCAGCCCTGGGACACTTGCCCAAAACGTAAACAATTGTAACATTGTAAGGGCTTCTTGTTGCCCCTAAACAATTCAACCGTTACAGCAAGTGGACCCACGCGCTTTAAATTTAGGAAAGATTTATTATGCTCAGTGTTTTGTAAGAGTACTAGGACCATTGGCATCTCAACTGCACCATTTGCTTTTTTTTTAAGTCTAACTGACTTATCGGGGAAGTAGTTATCGTCCTGATCCGAGCTAGTCCTCTCTTTTGAAGATGATGTGAAAAGAGTACTAAAGGAAGCCTGTATATATAGTTGGCTTATGGAACAGTAAGAACGGTATTGGTTGAAAAAGTAGAAGAGTACCAATGGGAGGAATTTGAAGACGTGTTGGGATAGGACAGGAAGGAGGACAAATAGAAGGTAATAAGAGGGCCGCGAAAAAAATGCAATAGGATAACACATACAAAATTAAAGTTATAAAAAAGCTTAGTGTGTCTAGCAAAACGATTTCGTAAAATTCTCTGAAAAAAAAATTCCCTGACTGTTCCCGGTTACACAATTTTTTGACAATTCCCGGTCGCTAGTCACCCTGTAAAATAGTATCGCATAAAAAGGTCACAAAAATAAAAGAGTACAGAGAGCCTACGAAAAAAAAGAGTACAGGGACGGACACGAAATGAACATAGTAGAAAAATATGAGAGCAGTTAAAAAAGAATAAATAACTGAGAAAAGATAAAGAAAGAGAAAAGGGCCCAGAGAGCCTGCGACAAATTAGGGAATAGCTGAAGTTGAAGAGGAATATGGGAAAGATAATGAGTGAATGGTGCCTTTGCTAAGGTTAATGCCATTAGGAGTGAGGGAATTAAATTTCCAAATAAGAAAAGACTCGAATTGCTTTCTTTGTTTTTTGTTATGAAAGTTATCACGAAGAATATAAAGGCTGATGCCTGTAAAAAGTGGCCAGGGGAATTAAGTGTTTCTAAGGATGTCGAACTTATGTCCGGAGAATCTGGAGCGTATGGTATTGCCCATCTCTCCAACGTACTGTTTCTGGCATACTTTGCAATGTAACAGGTAAATTAAGTTGTGAGTAGTGCAGGTAAGGTTCTGGTTAATCTTGAAAGTAAAGGAGGAAGACCTGCTGGAAATGGAGGTAGCAGAGTTCAGAAAATGGCAAACGCCACAACGCTTTGCATTGCAAGGAGAGCATTTCTTAGTGGAAGTGCGTGATTTGGTAATAGCTGCATGAACCAGAATATCTTTAAAATTAAATGTCCGTTTAAAAGAAACTTTTGGTGGTTCTGGTAGAATGGAGTGGAGAAGTGGAGAGTTGTCAATAATATGTTATGTTTCCTTAGGACATTTTTAATACTATTGATAAGGAAGAACTAATGTAGGTGTTGTCATGGCTGGAGAAGGTTTGGGATTGTTGTTAGAAGGGGAATTACGATGTTTATAGATAGAAGCGTGTATGACAGATTTGGGGTAGCCTCTTGCTTTTAGGGAGTGGGTAAGGGCGTTAGCATGGAAGTCCTTATCAGACTGATTAGTGCGTATTCCATGGATGCGAGTTAACTGACCTAAAGGGATGTTATCCTTGCAATGGCGCAGATGGCAGCTGTCATAATGTAAGTACAGGTGTTGGTCAGTGGGCTTCTTATAGAGATTAGTGTACAATTTATTGTTAGTGATATAGAGACATCCAAAAAAGAAACTGCCGTGATAGAATAATTGTGAGAAAACTTGATGGAGGGGTGGATGGAGTTAGAATAAAATTGATGGCGATAAAAGATAAGAATGAGTGTTCATTGTGTGGATAGATCAGGAAAACATCATCAATATACCGCAGCCAGACCAACGGCTTTAAGGGAGACGTGGAAAGTAGTTTGGTTTCCACCTCCCCCATAAAAATGTTGGCATAGTTGGGAGCCAATTTGGAGCCCATAGCAATGCCACTGGACTGGATGTAATACTCATTGTTAAAAGTAAAGAAATTGGAGGTGAGAATGGTGCGAAGGAGAAGGCAGATGGTGTCAGTAGCAGGAACTTGGAAAGGTTTGTTAGCCTTGAGACTGTTGCAAACAGCTTTAACCCCATCATCATGAGGAAAGAGACATCAAGCGTGTAGTGGAAGACGTCCTTGAAATCGTAGTTAGATTCATTAAGGCGCTGGATATGGGATAGAAAATCATTAGTGTCTTTGATATAGGAAGGAACACTGGGTGAGATGTGGCGTATGTGGTCGACATAAGCAGATGGTGTTGTTACAAGATTTGAACGGACGGCCGGGATTGCCAGGTTTATGAATCTTGGGAAGAAGATAGAAACGACCAGGAGAACTGAATTTAGGAAGGAGGAAGAGGCGGGTTTTATTATAGATTTCGGAAGAGGATTCAAGCTGAGAGAAGGTATTTTGAAGTATGGTGTTGAACGTGTCAGTAGGATCGGAGGTTAGTTTCTTGTAGGACGTAATATCAGAGAGTTGTCTCTTATTACCTCCTATTTGTCCTCCTTCCTATCCTACAGAGTGTTTGTGAATTGCGTGTTGATACCATTGTTGATACCTATTGTTGCACAAAATTTGCCTTGCATTGTTAGTCATGAGATATTTCTCATTAATATGCCTTGCCATAACCATGAATACCGATTTTTTTATCAATAATTATTATTTTTTCGAAATCTGGTTTCCCGAACTTGGCCACCATGGCCATTGCATCCTGGTAGTTTTTCTGCAATGCGCGTTTGCTCTCGGTAAATGACTTAGGTAGAACACAGATTGTAACGTGTCACTAATATTTAGAAAACTCTCTATCCCAACACGTCTTCAAATTCCTCCCATTGGTACTCTTCTACTTTTTCAGCCAATACCGTCTAACTGTTCCCTATGCCAACTATATACAAGGTGTATCAGGTTCGATGGTCATAAAGTACCTAGCGTGATCCTTTGCATGATTACAAACTTAAAGTTCCTTATCGAAAATGTCGAAAACTCAAAATTTAAATTGCGTCGTTACGTCATTTCTGAACTGTCCGCACCAGCAGTTCATTACATTTAAAGGGGCGATTACAATCAACACCTCCTAGAAAGCAAGCCAAACAACTGAAACGTTATGCATTGTTACTTCATCATATTTCGACCATTGTTAAGCCGCAAACTGGTCTTCCTAGGCAGTTGTTATTTTCCAAGCCGGTGGATAAGAGACCAAGGGGTCGGCTAGAACCAGGTGGCTAGACTACATGGATAATCTGGGTTCGAGTCGCTTGGGTATTACCAGGAAGGATATGCGCCTGATGGCGGCCGATCGCGATCGCTGGATATCCTCCATAAGGCTGCTGCCCCCGCGACCCTAACGGATAAGCGGGTTTGAAAAGTAAGTAAGAAAGTTAATCGTATTTCTGCCAATAATTTAAGCCATAAAGTTGGTCGACTTCGTAGCCCACGAGAAAGACGGGCCCTGGCGCGGAAAAGTCACCTGATCATCTTAGTCCGAATAAAATCTTGTAAACATTCCAAGGAGGAGCTTTAGCAGTGAAGCAGAAATACATTTATACATTTATTAAAAAGAAATTAATCCCCCTCCCCCTCTCCCCTAGTAGGGTAAGTAGCAGATTCTGAAGTCATCTATTTTACCCCTTTATCTCCACTCTTTACCTCTCCCCAAGTTTTTTAATCAAAAAATTATTTTTTTCGAACGTAATATGTAGAAAATGTAAAAAAAAAAGCTCGTATTTTCTTTCCTTTCTCATCATTTCCGAACGTATGATGTATCACAAGCATATGTTGCCATAGTTCTAAAGACCAAGTGACTGCCACCTCCGCAAATCCGACCCCAATGGAACAACTGGGCCTAAACTTTATAGTTATGTAGATCTTGCCTAGAGGAATCTGGATACTGAATTTTACGCCTGTACGTACCTAAATAGCAGATAGATATTTTGTCCTCTCTGAATTCCACCCCCGTAATTCCAACCCCAGTGTACCAATCAAAACCAAACTAAATAATGCAGATGGACATGCCCATAGGAAGCTACATTCCGGATTTCAACCTTCTACCTCAAAAAATGTAGAAATTATGAAGGGGACGAATGGACAACATATAAATCAAAAATAAAAATTAAATATTTTTTAAATATCTATTAATTATTGTATTCCAGGTTTCTTGTGTCTTTACCTTCTCTCCTACATTCGTCAATTAAAATTGTAACGGGGGGGGGGGGTGTACCCAAGGTGTACTCTTCGGGAATGGCTTTACTTTGAAGGGATTGTGAACGCTAGGGGTTCCCCGAGATTAAGGTAGAAGGTGAAGTAAAATTCTTAAAAGTTAGGTTAGGTTAGATAGTATATATTCTGGAGTAAAATTCTAGAATTTGGAGTGAATTGAAACCCGCTCGTCTCTCCCTCAAGCTCCATTCTTGCATGTTCTTCTCTTGTATATTGCTTGCGGTAAGAAATCTACGTAGAAGAATATCCAATTAACAATGCGATAAAATAAGAAGACAAGAACTTTTTTAACAAAAAACGAACCGACTTCATCGGTCAAAAACCTTCCCAGAAAAATATTCAGTCGAACAGCGAAAACCCCATCCAAATCGGATCAGTAGTTTTTGAGAAATCGCGAACGTATAAATATATGGGTCAAAGAGAGAACCTCCTTTTTTTATTATTATTATGAAAAGCTTTTATTTAACTTGCAATGTCAGAGTGTTTAGGTCATATCTTATAATCAATATTAAACCAACCTCCCTAGAAGCTAGAGAGCTGAAACTTAGTACACATGCACAGGACCGATGGAAAATACATGGTAAATTTTTTTGTTTTCAAGTCGGTTCACTGTTTCGTGTTCTAATGGTACTAATTCACTACTACGTCTGTCCAATTGCCACAACAAAGGATTCGTTATGACGAGGATTAAATGTCTCCGTTGTTTATTGTTACAAAATTATGCCATATTGTTGACGAGATATTATAATAATAAAACATGATAAGAGCGTGGTTTTAAAAAAAACCCTTTTTAAATAACTTATTTGAATAGTTAAAAACCTTCCCAGAAAAATATTCAATCGAATAGCGAAAACCCCATCTAAATCGGATCTGTAGTTTTTGAGAAAATCGCGAACATACGTACATACGGATATATACGGGTCTAACAGAGAACTTCCTTTTTTGAAATCGGTTAAAAACCAATAAGTAGCTCCATTCTTCCGTTACTTAATAATAAGATGAGCACTTGAGCAATCGTGCGTCGACAAAGCGATTTCACGTGCGCGCGCCGATGTCAGTAAGGCTTAAAAGATGCACAGAAAGTAACAATGTATTCCTTCTTGACAAATCGATTGTTATATGACTTGCCATTATCTTTATATTCTTTACACTCACTGTTTTAGCAGGGGAATTCGACTTGAAGGGGTTCACGAAAAATTCTGAAAAGTTGATACGGCCGAGCTAAGAATTTGATGGTCATATTTCTGAAAACAGAATTTGAAAAAGTTAATCCGTTTTCAAGTTATCGTGCAAACGGCGGACGGCCGGATAAACGTACAGATCAAAGGCGCATTCTTATAAGTAACTTTTATGCTAAAGCTCCTAATAACAATGTAGGTTTCATTGTTTCAATCTTGGATTTTAATAAACAGCAATTTTTCGCTTGTTGGAAATAATGAAAGTTATATTGTTACTTAGGACTAAGATGGTCAGGTGACTTCCGGTCCGGGGCCTGTCTTTCATCACATGGGCTACGGTCGACTTCAAAGCCAATTAGAAAGACAGGCCTGGACCAACACCACCTAGACAGAAGGCCTGCGCACAGAAACTGCATACATTGTTACATCATCATCAAACGGCCAAATTTAGGGCTTATTATTGGTAGAAATACGATTAACAATAGCCGCTTTATCGTGATGTAACAATGCATGACGTTTCTGTGCGCTGGCCTTCTGTCTAGAGGTGTTGCCTGGACGCGAAAAAGTCACCTGACCATGGAAGTCCGAATAACAATGTAATCATCGTTGTTTCAATCTTTATTTTTAACAGTCAGTATTTTTTCGTTTGTTGAAAACAAAAAGGTTTGATTGTTGATCGGACTGCTATGGTCAGGTGACTTTTCCGCGTCAGGGCAACGCCACCTAAAAAACAAAGCCTTCTCACTGCCTGTAGACTGCGTCATCAAACTGGGCTGACAATCCAACTTTCATTGTCAGCCGAGGTGTGATGACGCAGTGACCAGGCTTTGTTTTTTAGGTGGCGTTGTAGGGCCTTGTATTTATCGTTGGTCTCGGTCGACTTATGATGTTGTAACAATGTATGATGTTTCAGTTGTTTGGCTTTCTTTCTAGGAAGTATTGTTACAATTAAATCGGCGGCAATTGTTGAGATTAAATGACGTTTTCGACAGGTTTTCAGCAAACTTCGCGTGATGTTTAGACTCTTAACATTTGAGTTTTGAACATTTTACATGAGGAACTTTAAGTTTGTAATCATGCAAAGGATCACGCTAGGTACTTTATGAACATCGAACCTGATACACCCTGTATAAAGGCGTCCTTTAATACTCTTTTTATAACTTCAGGATTATCCTCTAATATTCTAATTGCCTTTACAGAATTATCCATTTTGCTATCCGAAACGTCTGCTTTTTATTTTATTTTATATTTCTAGTTTTATTTTGATTTTATTTATTATTAGGAGGTTTAGCATAAAAGCTACTTATAAGAATACGCCCTTGGTCTGTACGTTTATCCGTCCGGCCGTCCGCCGTTTGCACGATAACTTGAAAACGGATAAACTTTTTCAAATTCTGTTTTCAGAAATATTACCATCAAAGTCTTAGCTCGGCCGTATCAACTTTTCAGAATTTTTCGTGGAGCCCTTCAAGTCGAATTCACGTGCTAAAACAGTGAGTTTAAAGAATTCAAAGATACTGGCATGTCATATAACAGTCGATTTGTCAAGAAGGAATACATTGCTACTTTCTGCTCATCTTTTAAGCATTACTGACATCGGCGCGCGCATGTGAAATCCTTTGTCGACGCACGATTGCTCAAGTGCTTATTAAGTAGCGGAAGAATGGAGCTATTTATTGGTTTTATAAAGTCAGTCCGTCCTCTTCATAATTTCTACATTTTTTGAGATAGAAGGTTGAAATTCGGAATGTAGCTTACTATGGGCATGTGCACCTTCACTATTTAGTTTGGTTTTGATTAGCCGACTAAGGTCGGAGTTTACGGGGTGAAAATTAGAGGGGACCAAAAGGTTTAGGTGATTTATGCATATAAAGGAGTGAAATTCGGTATGCAGATTCCTAAAAGCAAGATCTCCATTCTATAAAGATTGTTTTTTCCCGAGGTATCCATGCCTTTTCGACTCAGTGGAATAAATGCATCGAAAAGATGGGGACTACATTGAAGAATTGTGTACCAACTCTGTCTGTAATAAAGGAGCTGTAAAAAATATTTCAGGTTTTCATTTGACTGTAGAATAAGAATGGAGCTACTTACTGGTTTTTTTTTGACGTAGAAGGTTGAAATAAGGCCAATCCTTCCCCTTCATAATTTCTACATTTTTTGACGTAGAAGGTTGAAATTCGGAATGTAGCTTATTATGGGCATGTCCATCTGCACTATTTAGTTTGGTTTTGTTTGATATACGGGGGTCGGAATTACGGGGGTGGGATTCAGAGAGGGCAACATATCTATGTGCTATTTAGGTACGTAAAGACGTAAAATCCAGTATCCAGATTTCTCTAGGCAAGATCTATATTGCTATGAAGTTTAGGCCCAATTGTTCCAGTGAAATCAGATTTGCGGGGATGGCAGTTACTTGGTCCTTAGAACTATGCAACACTTAGCATGTGATATATCATACGTTCGAAATGATGAGAAAGGAAAGAAGATTTTCTTTTTACATTCGAGGTTTTTTTACATTTTCTACATATTACGTTCGAGAAAATCAATTTTTTGATTAAAAAACTTGTGGAGGTAAAAAGTGCAGATACAGGGGTAAAAATAGATGACTGCAGGATCTGCTACTTGCTTCCTACTCGGGGGGAGGAGGTTAATTTCTTTTTAATAAATGTATAAATGTATTTCTGCTTCACTGCTAATGCTCCTCCTTGGTATGTTTACAAGATTTTATTTATTAATTATTTTGTCAATTATTATTTATTTTTTATTTTTACTTAATAACTATTATTTATTGTATTCCAGGGTTTTTGTGTCTCGTCCTTTTCTCTTATAATTATCCTTGTAATATAACACTAATAGTTGCATTTAGTGGGAACATTTTTGTTGTTTTCATTCAACGGAGATGGGCGAGAGATATCCTGTCCATAGAGCCTATCAATTAAGGAGCAAAACGAGGTTTTCAAACTACACTTTCAATATGTCTTATAATATCTCTTATAGTAAAGATTTCAAATAAAACATTTTTGCTCAGGCTACAATGGTCCAGTGATTTTTCGTCGTAAAGCACTATATAAAGAAAATATGGACAATTCAGTGTTGCAGGCAGCCATTTGATTCTTATATCATATAATGATTGGTTTATGTTTTACAGGAAATTCGAACTTCAAAGGCATATTCCCCTCTAAATTTTATCAAAAATAAAGTGGTCAATCTGCAAGTTTGAATTTACTGCAAAACAAGACGCAATCGTCATACGAATTAGGAATGAAATAGGAATCAATATGGCTGCCTGCAACAATTATTGTTCATACTTTTTTTTATAGTGCTTTATTTCGTCGGCTGCAGCAACGCCACGTAAAAATCAAAGCCTAATGACGAGCTTCATCAAATTTGGGTCGACAATCCAACCTTCATTATTTACAATAAACGGAAAAGCCTGAACGTTTTATCGATTGTTGTAAACAATGAATATTGGACAGTCGGCCCAGATTTAAAGACGCTAGTTAGCAGGTTTGTCTTTAAGGTGGCGTTGACTGTAGCAACACAACCTATAGTGCCCGGCACGAAAGAAAAAGGAAACTGGCGCATGCGTAAATGACCAGCTTACAACCAATCAGAACGAACTGGAAGCGGGGTATTATTAATTCCTGGCTTCAGTAGTAACTAATGCTCCGATGCCTGTTCGTTTCTGATTGGTACAACGAGTTTTTTTTCATTTACGCATGCGCCAGTTTCCTTTTTCTATCGTGCTGGGCACTATATACGGGATGCATGTTTACAAACATTAGCTTACTTCGTGCCTATATGTATTTCCGCTTTCGTATTAACTGCACTTCTAGCGTTGGGTGTGACTAAAAGACGACATTATTCAGATTGACTGCCGCGTGCCACGATTTATCATTAATTTATTATTGAGTCGGAGATTATAAAATGGTACACGGATATCAATGAAAAGTTACTTTACACAATAATTTTGCCTTTTCCGAATTGATTAAACCGGGAGCAACAAAATGCAGAATTTTTTGGTTAAATTGTTCGTTTTGTACTCTTTCCTGCCTCGTTCCTACTTCCTGCGCACCCCGTCTATAGATAAGGAAGACCTGCTCAAAGAAACGTCATACATGTTACATCATTTTCAAAATGCCTAATTTAGGGCTTGTTATTGGTAGTAATACGATTAACAATGACCCATTAAATAACAATATGCGGTTATATATGCTGTAAATCTTATCTAACAACAGTGTCCTGTGTATGACTCGAATAATTTTTCCCATGTTTCAACGAATTTTTATCTGTAAGCGAAAATCATCATCATCATTTACAACCATGACCTATCCACTTGCAGGAAGAAGTTTCCTCTAAAATTTCTGTGCATAATTTGAAAAAAAAATTTGTATGCATAATTTCTGTGCATAATTTGAAAAATTGGCCAGTCATGTAATAAAAAGAAAAAAAAAAACACATTGCAAACAGTACAAAAATGTGACTAGTTTTTTATGAAACATGCAAATTTTTAGAATAAGTGTTAAATTGACTCCCTCTGGCATGAATGCATGCTTCACACCGTCGCCGCATGGATTGACGTACAGATTCAAAAGTGCAACCTTAGAATATCTGTCCAACCTTTTCAGAAATGAACTCCCCCAAACGTTTCTGTCGTGTTGTGGTGGAATTGTGCAACTCAGAGGTCTTCTATTGAGACCCGAACAGTATCTTTCCAAACAAATGTTTCCTGCAGGTAGGATTTCAACTAGAGGACTGCATTCACACATTTTTTCGCTCGGCGGAAAAACATTTCTATAAAATCCGCTAGGTGGCAAATAGTCGTGGTATAACGAGCGAAAAAGACTCGGTCAGATTTATCAACGGTATGGGATAGAATATTCAGAGCGTCGTTCGCTCGGTTCTGTTTATCCCATGAGGGGGGGAAGTGGGCAGTGGGACGAACTGTTTTAAACGTTCAAACGAAGCTGATCGCAAGCTTCTAGATTCGTGTATTCGTTATTGCTTTTACAAACAAGAATTTTCTGGATTTTTGGTTGGAAAAATTTTTCCGTAAAAAAAGTGAATTGAAGTCCTGTTTTCGTGATTCTCGTTATTCAGCTGTAAATATACGTAGGTTTTATGGTTTAAATTTTATCCCTTAGGAGAGGGATAAAAATTTTGTTTACCTATTTTCATACCCCAAAAGTAATATTAAATTTCTATATTTTTTAATATCCTTTAGAGTGTATTTTGGTAAATTGGAACTTTGCAACAAGATTTATAATTCCCCTTGCAAATAGTGGACTGTTGCGTTTAGCAGCAAAGCCCAGCTCCGGGCGGCAGCTCACAACAAGCGTAGTACGCTCGAGTCTGGGACGCTGGACCGAATTCGAGCGAGCGAAATACGCCGGGACAGTCCTCTAATTTCAACATTTTTTATCTCAAAAACATTGCCCCCGAGGAAAAAAATAAAAGAGAGATATGTTGCTTAAATTTGATCCCTCTATCACTCCCCCAAGTTTGTACACGTTTTTCGAGAACACCCTGTATGCAGACAAAAGTAGAAACGCTATTTAATTTTAAGTAGGGTCTTAATTTTTTTTCATAATTATATTAATAAAATTAGATCCTCTTTTAATATGAATACGCTAAATAAAGTATTTTAATAAACAAAATATATTTTAACAAACTAATCAACTTATATAGTCACACTTATATGGAGGGTTGATTCAGATAAAATGAGACGACTTTAAACGTCGCCTATGACCTTGACGGAATGTGATTTGCATGACTCGTCCACTATTCATGGGGATTAGCTTTGTATACACTTGTTGCTGTTATTTTGGACATTTCGTGCTGAAACATGGCTTCCAAAATCACAGCTTTTTGGGAAGGGTATATGTTTGGCCTTTCCGACGCTAACTTCAGTCTTTCGTGCATTGTGGAATTATGCAAACGAAATGGTATTATGGTATCCAAAGCTACTGTGGGTCGAATAATCAAAAAGAACAAATTGCGACCATCTAATGAACGTGGACGAGCAGAGAAGCAGACCAGAAACAAGCCCCAGCCAACACGCCCAGCTCAGGTGGTGCGAGAAATCCGGTCTGAAGTGCTGAAACAAAACCCCCCCACACAGAGAAATCTAGCCCAAAGGAAAGGTATTTCACAGGCAAGAGTCTCCAGAATAATTCATGACAATCTTGGGCTGGAGCAACGTCATAAAGCGCACGATCACAGACTATCGGCCAGGCACGTGCAGGAACGATTCACCAACGCCAGAAAACTGTATGAAAACCATCTTGCAGATGACCGATGGAAGTGGGTTGTCTCCTTGGATGAAGCTTGGGTGTACCTCGATAACACCAACAAACCCAGGGCAATTTACTATCGCGAAAGAGGGGGCAAGGCCAGGTCCGACTTTGTCCGAAGGTGCAAGGAAAAGTTTTCAAAGGGCTTCATGGTGGTTGCCGGACATTGCTCACGTGGACTGCTCACGATTCGCCTGTGTTTTCATATTCGCCTGGAATTTGTAAAATTAGTGCAGCTTATTTCCAGAGTAATGTAATGGACCACATATATCGGCAGGATATCCCACGTCTGTACCCTAGTGAGCAATCAAAAGTTTGGATCCACATGGATAAGGCATCAAGCCACACTGCCAAGTCATCTGTGGCTTACTACAGGAAGATGGAACAGGAGACGGGCATACGAGTTATTGCCTTCTCTCATGTGCCTGTATAATCTCCTGACGCATCACCGATGGATTTCTGTGGTTTTGGTCTCCTGAAACGACGGCTCGGAAGTCGCTGACCAAGAACCGTTGATGGGCTATGGAAAGTGTGTCAGCAGGTGTGGAACGAACTTCCCATGGAGTCCCTCAAACTCAGCATACTTCAGTGGAAATTACGGTGCCGGGCGATAGTCCAACAACGTGGTTCTCACATCGAACACAACCGATGGTGGCGCCATTGTATTACACCAACGTAACAAAACTGCAAAGTCGTCTCATTTTATCTGAATCAACCCTCCGTATTTAAAGAGGACCTGCGTGTATTTAAATAATTAGAGACGTTATTCTTAATGACAATTTTAATCTTCAAATTTATCATTGTGATCAGAGATTAAATTTCATGTTACATTTGAATATAGATATTTGTTTAATTTTCGAATTTTCTACGCTTATTTTTAATGTAACAAATAAATTTAGAATTATGATAATTTCTTTTATGATATTAAAGGACTTGAGAATGGTTGTATTTGAAAAATAAATTAAGAATACATAAAATACCTCTAGTGTATTTATATATTTTGTGAAGTCGAAGCTAATGGACAATGAAAGCCAGTTTTTTTGATCTTTTATTACCGTTATATGTTTTTTTCACTTAATAAATATTCATAATAGGAAAATCTATTGCAATCGGTGGTTCAAAATAGTTTTGATCTAACGCAGAATCCCTTTTGATTGACTTCAGTTTGCAAATGAAATGGACTTTGTTTCCATGTATTTTGAATGTTAACACTTATTTGATTTGACATTGAATCAATAATTTGCTTCTACTTACCTTTTATTTATAATTTCCTTCTTACAGGAACGATGATTAGGTCGGCAGCTGAGCCGACACTGGAAGCAAAAACCAGAAGGACAGATTAGGATCGCAACGAGAATTAAAGCATCGGGGGAGGTCCTTGTTGCCTGTTGCTTTTGTTGCCATGGAAATGAACGAAATCAATTCTGGGATGAACCTGGCGACGAGCGAGGACTTCACTCTGGCGGACCACGGGACCGCGAATGGCGGCGGGGCGGTAGATCTGGCGGCTACAGTAGGGGCGCTTGATTTCCGACCCAAAAGTTTTCCGAAAAACGCCAAGTGAGTAATATTAATAAGTTAAAAACATAATATTAAATGAACAGCCTAAACTTGTAATATTAAAGTATTATAATACTTACAGTAATAGTATAAACTTTTAGAACATAAGAATAAAACTTTTAACGATCTTTGAAAAATAATAAATTTCACTGAATAAATTAATGTTTATTTTTGGGAGAAAGTGCAACTTGAACGTTACTTCACTTAAGTTTAACACGTGATTACCGTTTTAAATCTATTAAATTCCCTTAGCATCGCATAATAAAGCATTTCAAGCCGACATCATCATATAGAGTGTTCAGGATAAATTGAAAAGGGAAAAGAGTCAGTGGCAGAGAAATATCCCCGGACATCTTGCTTAATATACCAAACGGCTTATTGCTCTATCCAGACTAAACGCGATTACAACAATTATATAAATTTTACATGAGCTATGTGCGTTGCACTTTAATCTATATCAGAATCAGATTTATTTTCGTTTTATTGTTTGAAGCTATCCTAATTATTGCAGTAAGATATGTTTAGGGATTCTTAGGACTAACTTTTGAAAATTTTATTAATTATGTTTTAAATTATATTCAGGATTTATATAATAATCAAAAGTTTTCTAATTTGATTATTTAAAGATTATTTGATTAGTAAAAGGTTTTCGTTTCAACGGTTTTCTATTTTTTTTTTTTTGCAAGAAAACTCAAATGAATATAGATTTATTTTTACCTGAATTTTGAAACCGATAAACAGCATAACACGACAGGGTGTTAGGCTGTCTGCTCATTGTGTACAATCGCTATACATGCGCGACTTCCTCTCTTGCGTAGCGACAAAAAAATGCAGTTAATTCCTCTAGAGCATTTGTTTCAACTCGCATACGAATCAAATTGGTGCGCGATTTATATATCCTCATGAATTCAAACTTTTGTAGCCATCCAATAGAGCATGGATTCTTTAAAAGTGCTTAAGAAAATACCCCTGTATGATTTACTTCTCTTCATTTTCGAAACCAATTTCGTGTGGATTGATTATTGATCCAAAATATTTACGCACATTTTAGAAAGCTCACTTCAAAATTATACACAGATTAACAAAAATAAAGATAACAGAACTGTAAACTTAAAATTAATTTTCCTCGATGAATAAAATAAATAATAATGTTGTGTATTATCGACATTTAGCCAGTAACCCTAGAGAGTGTTGGTTCTTCCTCCTGGTCTCACTAATAGCAATCTTAACGGCACCAATTTCAAATTGCAAACGGCCATGACAAATAGGGGCTCCATGCAATCTACGATTTCCGTTTTATCTACTCCGATATGAGAGTAAAATTAACTTACTGTGGTTGTCATGTTTAACATAACTAATATTAGGATTTATGTAATTATTTTTATTAGCAAGAGTTTTCTAAATTATGATTTCAAGTTTTATGAAAAATTCCCTTTAAATATAGTTATTTTATATATGTCGGTAGTTATAATTTTCAATATTAAAATATACAGAATTAATTTAAAGAAAAAATTTAGTCATATTTAATAATGCTTCTCAATTAATGCAACTGCATGCTGTAGATCATCAAGTTCCAACAGATAACGAACCCGGCTGAACTATTGAATATTAATTAAGTCAAGAAAAAAATTCTGTTTTCTAGACTTTCTTGATTTTTTATAGCACCTTTCACATTGCAGTAATTTGATCTCCAAATGTATTCACTTGTATAAATTGAGAAATCATGTTAAATGTAAATAAAAAACAATTTTTAAATTGAAAATTATCATTATTTAATTTCAGTTTTTTATATAAAAGTTTTATTTTTTTTTTTTATTATTTTGACTTCCTGATTATTTTATACATAAAGGAAGGGAAAAAAACACCTCTTTACCTCACAGAAAGAATTTTAATGCACCGTATACGCATTTTGGTCACCTTGTGGCCATCATTCAGCGGAATACAAGGAATACAGATACAACAGGTTCAATTTATATACAGTAAGGATCCATCAAGACAAAGAAGCGAAGGGCCAATGGTAAAAAACTAAAGTAACAAAACAACAAAAGCCAATAGTAAAAAAATTAAGGCAACAAAATTACATAAACCAAAGGTAAAAAATAAGGTAAGCAAATTACAGAAGCCAATGATAAAAAAATAAATAAAATAAATAAAAAAAATAAAGGAAGCCAAATAGGAGGGAGTAACAGTGTACATTTTAATTAAACATAATCAAGTATTAGCCAGATTTTTTGATAAATTTAAACAATTATGAATCCCCAAAGGGGCCATAGTCGCTGTTCAGAGGTAATCCCGGGTCTTTCTTCTTTAATTCCAGGGTTTCGTACGCAACCAGTAGGTAGTTTTTATTGACTTAACGTAGTAGTTTAAGGTCTTCTTATTGTTTTGTGTGTCCAGTCTCCAGGAGGTGCTTAGCTACTGCCGACTTTTCCGAGTGTCCACCATTTTATGTGTCATACGTTCTTTCCACCGAGTTTCAGCAGTCCTTTTACATTGCCCCCGCTAGACAATATTACAAATTTTACAAGGGATTTCATAAATTCTCGATTGTAGCGTCGATGGGGTCTTATCTTTCGGATTTTCTAGTAGAAACAGAAAAGTTCTGACTCTCAACTGGTTATATTTAATACATTACATCTGCGAAATTATCCACTTCATTCTGTCATTCTTATTGTCATATATACGAGGGTTATTTTTAAAATAAAAACCGTTTTGTAATAAAAACAAAACAACTATATATGGGTCATTCCACGTCAGTTCAGGCAGGCATTGGCACTGGCTTCTCGGATTTTAATTAAATTTTTGTATATGAAATTTGCCCTAGAGAGTTAGTAATGAATGCCAAATATTATAATTTTTTTTTTCATTTTTATGGAAGTTACGGACATTTAAACATACCTGGAGTTCGTCGAGCATCTTCATGATATTTATAATAAATGAATAAGGGTCCAAAGAGATGCGGTAGAAACCTTTTATTGCCTGACGCGTTTCAACTAGACGTTATCTTCGGAGGCGGTTAAGCTACAGAGATGTGAGGTTGGCCAGGCCTGGTATTTATACATATTAGACAGAGTGTTAGGGCCAATGGAATAATTACAGAGTAAAGGGGAACATTATGACAAACGATGACTGATTGTAAGGGAATAGATATGAGGAAAAGCGCGGACCTTATGGAGGTCTTAAGTTCCTGTTCGGTTGGAGGTGGATTTCATCTTGGTGAAATTTAGGAGCAGCTGGATCGTATCCGTTCTTTCGAACATGGTTTGGTTGTTGAGCATAGTTGTTGGCTTCTGTTCTTTATGTTTAGTTATTTCATATTCTTCTCGTAGTAGTATCTTGGCTTTGTCTCTTCCGGTCCATAGTATCTGCATGCACTGGTCCACGTCGACCATGCGGTGTTTATTGGTTATTAGGTGCTTGGCGTAGGCGGATACATTGTCCTTGTTGATCCACGACTGTCTGTGTTCCTTAAATCGAGTCAGGAACGATCGGGTCGTGGATCCAATGTAAAACGCCTCGCAATCTGGGCACGATAATTTGTATACTCCTGCCTGGCTGTAGGTGCTGTTGTATGACATTTTTGTAGGACATTTAAATGCAAAAACTTTGTTATGAATAGTTGGTCATGAGATATTTCTCATTAATATGCCCTGCTATAACCATGAATATCGATTTTTTTCTCATGAATAATGAAATAATTGAGTTTATTATTTTATTTTTTTACTTTTATCTTTTATGCTGCTTTAATATCTCCTCAATCAACTAGATTTTTTAAATATTTATTTCAAGTTTCCTATTAACAATCGCTATTATTTGTATGATTTTTCGAAATTTGAGTGGGGGCCTTATCTATGAAGTACTGTAACTTCGGTTGTATTTTACTTAGAAAGATGTGATTGGTGTCATATGAAAGCTCTTTAACTGTAGATTCTATATGAAATTTTTAAAATTGTATTACGCATGCGCAAATATTTAAATTTAATAAAACTATTTTATTTATGATTTCATATGCACAAGATTTCTCCTGACGAATGACCTTCACAATCAGACGATAAAGTTCACAAATCTCATTGGATACACCTATTGCAAGTGGAAAATCGTCTTTGAGGAATATCCAGAATTTACCATTATTATGGATAATCTGATCAATGCTATTCTGCCCAGCTTGTTTCACTGAAAACAAATTGTACATTCCATCGGGACAGAACCAAACATCTTCAAAATATCCTTCCGTACATTTTTGTCAATTGTATACCATTACATCAATTCGGCCAAGAGCTTTAATTTATACGCCATTTTTAGCACTATCCAGCATCCTGGGCTCCTTAAATAATTTCAAAGAACCGTACCAATCACGTCGATTTGTAATATGATGTGTAGTACCACTGTCAATAAACCATTCGTCACAATCCATTTTGGTGACATCAGCATGAATGTCTGAATAAATAAAATATTTCAAGTTTTCAACCTGTTCCTCAATATCCTTGGGTTTTGGTGACACATTACTAGCTGATAACATCACAAAGTCTTTCTTTTTAGTTTCATTGGGACATTCTAAAGATCTATGACCTTTTTGTTTACATTCAAAACAGATTAAGCCAGTTTTGCAATATTTTGAAATATGACCGAAACGTCCGCAGGAGAAACACTTTCTTGCATCATCTTTTCTAGAGCTAGATCATTTTGGAAAGTTATTTTTTGAATGAGTCTTTAATTTTTGTTGCTTATCGTTTACTTTCACTTTCGATATCATCGTAGTAGCAACACTACTTTCATCTCTATCAGTCATTCTAATTCATAATTTAAACATTTTCTTTGTAGTTTTGCCCACGTTTTCTCTGTCGGGGGGAGGTCATGCCATGAGACATATATATAATCAAAATTCCTTTGGTAGGGTTTGTAGCAATCGAGCACACAAGTCTCCTTCATCAGTAGGCTTACTAAGCATAGGCAATCTTGTTTGCACTTCATCAAATTTCGCCAAATGACCTTGAACACCGCCCGACGCCTGCCATTCAATATTATGAAACTTGTGTCGCAACCCATCAATGTTTTCCTAAGATTGCGTGTCATAAATCTGATGTAATTTAACCCAAATGTCTTTTGCAGTCTCACACCCAGCAACACGAAGTAATGGTTTCGTATCAAGAGATAAAATAAAGCGCTTCTTTGCTTTAGCGTTAGATTGTGTCCATGTAGTTATTAAAGTTGGATAATTTTGATTACCTTCATCTTGCGGCTTCTGTAATTGGCCGTCAACAACTTCAAATACTGCATCGCACTCCAATATCGCCCTCATTATAATCCGCCATGATGCCCAGTTGTCATCCCCGGTCAGCTTTTCAATCTGTTGCCTCATGTTCTTCATTAATATGCGCATTCACAATAGTCCTCCGTCAAGGAAATATTAAACGCATTAAATGTGTACCACAAGTTCGTCTTAACGTTCTCACTTGAGTCTTCCGCAAGTAATCCTTCCTCTATTCAATGGTCGCCCAGCAAGCGATCATGGCCAGCAAATATCGTCAAATAGAAAATAGAAAAAGTTCGCTTTCTTCAACGGCAAGTTAATTATTCCATCCATTGGTTTAATGATAAAGAGAAAGGATAAACGTGTTACACATAATGAGATGACAATGGTGGAGCCTCAAAAAAAAAGAAAATAATAACAACAAGATTAAACAGAGTATTAAAAAACCGACTTTAATGAAACTTTCACTATCGCCTAGCTATATTAGTCCATATCTTCAAAACTACTGAACCGATTTTGATGAAACTTGGATTTATCCCTAATTTGAAAGATACTTAATCCAATAAAAAAAAGAATTATTGCAATTCGATTTCTAGTTTCTGAGAAATACGTGGACAAACAAACATACTTACATACACACACTTATGAAATTTGGCATGCTTGTTTAGAAGCCCACATACAACATATATGAATATTGTGCAATTCCAACAATATTACTTACATACGCATCAAATTGATAACCTCCTTTTGTTTTGAAGTCGGTTAAAAAAAAAGAACAACTAGTGGCGCGCAGTGGCTGAAAGGAAAAACACTAAATACGAATCATGCAAAACAACAATGCTCACACTCTAAGATTAATGATACATAATAATGTGAACATTTGATTAAATACAACTATTAAACATGTATATCCAACATGAAAGATAGTTTAAGGTACATAGAATCTGGTAAAGAAAAAAATTTTGAAAATATATTTAGTAGGTTTGTTTTTATTACAAAACGGTTCTTACTTTAAAAATGACCCTCGTATCTCTCAAAAATATAAAAATATTTACCCTTTTTAGACTTGCATTCTTTCTTATTTTTAAATTATATTTTTAATAAATTAAATTTAAAAGTAAAATTATATTTTACACTAGCAGGCCCAGCAATGTTTCGCTATTGTTATATACAGGGTGTCCCAAATTGATGTATACATTCTATGAAACGTTATAACTCAGCAACGATGAGCGCCTTTTAAAAATCAACTATTGAAGCGTCATCTTATGACTTTTCTACGAATTGTTCTAAGCTGAGCATACTCCAAAAACTTTTAATTAAGATATCTTTTTTTTTCGCGAGCCGATTTTGATGAAATAAAGCCTATATGTACCCCCAAGCTACCCTCAAGTTACATGTGAAAACCTCATGAAAATTCGTCAAGTAGTTTTGAAGATTAGCCTGTTCAAAAACACAAATAGACAGACAAAGTTTTTAAAAGTGGTATTATTGTATTCCGTTACACTCCCTACATCACCCGAAATCAGATTTAGGCAAATGGTTTCAATGTACAGATACAATGCACAGTGGTCCAAAACCCCGAAAAGCTGGCCAAAATTCAAAAAATCAATTTCTAATTTTCTAAAATATTATTAGTGTTTCGGAAAGCGAACTAAATTCCTCATCGAATGTTAAGAATCTCAGATATATATTTTTTATACTTCAATTTCCCATTCAAATCAAAGTTGACCTTCGTACGAAACAATTGTGACAATTCAAAGTAACGGAGATTTTACTAGTCTGGTTTTGTGGGTATATTTTAAAAACAAAGTTTGCAAATCAAATTTTGCACAGTGGATTCTATTCCTGGAAATATGTGCAGTAGAAAAATATACTAATAATATTGTTTTATAAGCTACATATAGAGTTTTTTAAAGTTAAATTAAGTCTTTCAGATATGATATATTTCGAAAGGATTAAATTTTCAAGTTGCCAAATAATTATGCATTCCAGCTTATTCCAAGTTTTAATTAAAACCATATCTTAGATTACCCTTTTCTCTTTCGAATCGTTAAAACTTTTGCTGCTTTTATCTGCCTTTTTGGCTTTGCGATAAAATTTTGTAGCGCTCAGCGCTATTTATTTCAGCATCGATTATTGTCAATAGAGTCATATTAATATTATTCGTAACACGCGCAGTTGTGAATGTTATATATATTTCACATTTGTTTATTTGTATGTTTGTGTGTACTTTATAATCTCCTAAAAAGATTTCATGAAGATTTCTCGCGAAAGTGCTCAAGAGAAAATACCATGCATGATGTTTTCAGTCGGCTGATGGTCACTTCTGATCCATTTATTTCTAGCATAAGAAAACTGCCACAAAAGCCATTAAAATCGTTATTGCTAGAATCCATTGAATTACTAGATTCTCCAACGATTCATAGTGCAACTACAGATGCGATATACAGGGTGTCCGGAAATAAATGGTAAATATTCATACACGTGAGAGAACATGTATAAAGAACCATTTTTATTCCTATGAACATGGTGTCGCAAGCCAACCCCCACAGAGATACAGGGGGATTAAAGTATGTTGCGCTGCCTGATTGTTGGCTTCCCGCGAGCGAATAGGCAATGTGGTGCAGTCCACATTAGAGCCTACAGACCTCAGTGCTCAAGGGCTCTTAATACTGTAACTGCATCAACGATCCCATTTGTTAGGGTTCAGGTAGTAAGCATATTTGTGAGATGGTCCTGATTGTGTAAATGTATGCAAATCAATACGTGTGCCACGACCTCCAGTGACATTTAAGGTATTAAAGGTTTGTGGAGTGACCTCACAGGGGCAGCCATATGAGCATACATTGACATCTCTTGAACAGATGTGGGCTGCACCACATTGCCTAGTCGCTCACGGGACGCCAACAATCAGGCAGCGCAACATACTTTAATCCCCCTGTATCTCTGTGGGGGTTGGCTTGCGACACCATGTTCATAGGAATAAAAATGCTTCTTTATACATGTTCTCTCACGTGTATGAATATTTACTATTTATTTCCGGACACCCTGTATAGATATTTCGATAGTGAATCTTCAGGAACAGACGTTCATTTTGCGATTCTGACATTGATTTCGAATTTTGCCTTTAAAATAAAAATGGTTTTTTTAAATGTACGAAATATATATAATATTTCTTTTTTTCCTTCCCAGCGACATGAAAAATCATACTCCTAATATATCAATTTTTGCCAAATTTAGACATTTTTGGTTCTGTTATGCAGTTCTCACTTATATGGATCCCAGATTCGTAATCAGCGACCTCTAAAATCCCAATATACCAATTTCGTGTAAATCAATAATTTTTGACATTTTGGCCAACTTTTCGGCATTTTGGACTACTGTGCGACGGTTCTACAGTTTTATTATATGTATTGAATTGAATAGATAGAAGATTTGATAACTGATGCAGTTATCTTTTTCCGAAAATACTTTTGACGACGAATCACAAATAATAAAATGATTATTTGTGTTGAGTTATTTAAACTATTATAAGTATAGAGGCTGTAATAAAATTTAAATATTAGTCGAGAAATTATATTTCGTAGGAATTTTCAAGTAATAATTAAAAGTGCATTTAAAATTTTAAAAAATAATGTGTACTAATATTTAAATTTTATTACAGTCTCTATACTGATAACACTGTACAACATGAAAAATATCCTTTAGATGAAAATGTGTTTCTTGTATATTTCGGCTGAAAGTAATGAATTTGTAATTATTTTTTGTTTACCACGCACCATTTTCCAAAAAATCCACATTTTAGCTTTTTACGTATCTATATTGTAGCATATATAGAAGCGCTATGTGACCAGTTCCTCATTCTGAAGATCTTCCAATACCTACAGCTCCAGATAAATATACTGTTGATCCCCAGAGGAAGACACCCCCGTTGATCCAAACCATCAAGATCCTGACTTCCAACCATCTACATCTATATGTTCACATCATGAAATCACAAAGGCAGAACTTAACGATGGAATGGAAGGATGCTAGCTAAATATTGCTGGTCTGTTATCAGGGACACACCAATAGATGCCTACAATAGGAAACGGCCAAAAAATCATTTTAGTGGTTGTGTTTCCTATAATAGAGCCTATGTTAAATTTCTCTGAGAAGTGGGTCTCCTACAAAAACGGTACGCGATGGACTATTTTGGTTTTGATATATGAATCAAGCACCTTGTGTTTATATAGAATCACATAAGTTTCATCTTTAGGACAGGAAAAAAGTTCAAATTTCTTATACAGTGTAATAGTTAAATAATTTAACATAAATAACCATTTTATATTTGTGATTCGTCGTCAAAAGTATTTTCGAGAAAGTTAATCTTAAAATTTTGACATGTAAATTATGATTTTCTTTTTAAATTTAATTTATTAACAAACTAGCCGATATACCCGGCGTTGCTCGGGCTCCTTTTTGATGAAATTTTGCAATATTTGAATGTGAATATACAGTGAAAATGAACACATGAAAAATGATTAAACTTAATACAGTAAAAATCATATTGAAAAACCGAAAAGAATTCTTCTAAAATGCTTCCAATACATGGCTCTCTCTAACTATGGTCTTCTAGCAGTTCTGCCACAGATTATAGAAGACATGTTTTCTCTATGTTTTGTTAAATCTGAGATTCCCTCCGACTTCTACATATGTATAGAATAATGCATGTGGTTTCGAAAGAGGAAGGAATAGAATGAAAAATAAAACAATACTTTGATCTGATGTTTCTTCAGCCCTGGCTGTGGCTGCAGTTCTTCTATTTCGCTCGCCACATACAGTTTGGAAGAGCTTGAGGCAACATATAGTGTTAGGTATAAAAATTTTTAAATGGGTTGGTAGCGCAGTGGAATAAACGTTGTAAGGCTGTAGTACCCAACAGAAGTACACAAAGGTTAATTTGGGAAATAATCAATTTAATTATCTTAATTAATGAGTATATTTACAAATAAAAGATGAAAGTGAAATGGGCACAAGACATATTCAAATGGAATGAAAAGGCCCATACAAAATAGTTAATTAGCCGCTTGTTAATTCTCTTCAAGCGGGAGGTTACATAACATTAGTGACAAGATATAATTCTTAAGGGGCAAAAATAGGTACGTAAACAAAACGCAAAGTAATGGTAAACCCCCCTGCTTAGTCTGTAAGATACAGGACGTCCACAAGGAACATGTACAGACTAATTCTCCGGCCAACAGATCGGGAAAGAATTCTCCTTAATTCCCGTCTTACAATCGCCGTACAATGATTCTGGAGATTGGGCAAAACGCAAAGAAAACAGAGCTCAATGCGACTCAAAGAAAAAAAAAAAAGGATTTCACAGGTAAAACTGCCAAACTTCGAATCGCCATACTATGGTCGCTTGTCTCCTCGTCCGTCCGTCCCTTCTCGTTTCCCACCACAGAGTAAACAGAGCGATCATGCTGCATTGGATGTGTCGCCACCGGAAGCTCTCGCGTGGCCATCTTTTGGTGGGACTAAGATCGCAAATTCCACGGTACTTTCCATGTGTTTGTGCACGTATTTGAGGATACGGAACGGTTTTTACTAATTTAGCTACCGTGAAATGAGTGAACAACATGCCAAACTACTGCGTGGCATACGGATGCAACATGAGAACAACAAAAGACAGCGGGTTATCTTTTCACAGGTAAAGAAAAGAGAATTAAAAGTCATCGTGCGTTATACGAGTCAAGCATGAGTCGTTTTCAGCCCATGCCCAAATCGCTACAAATTATATCCCCGGCCTTTCTTTGTGTCCCCAACATTAAAAATGCTTGTTTTCTGACAAAATGCTTGTTTGATAAAAACTATCAGAGAATTTCAGTCATTTTTCAGCAATATTATCAATGTAAGATGGTGCTAAATGCTTTCAAAAAGTTCACTTTTAGATAAATAATTAAATATATACTGGAGATAACCTCCAAACATGATAAAATAATTTTTCTATTGAAAAATGGAACGAAAAACTCTGCGACCTGGATTCGAACCAGGAACCTCGACTGTCATGGTCGACGCCTCTATCAACTTGGTTGTCTTTAAGACACCTTGTGACAGCATGACTGTCCGGGTGTCTGCGATAGCCCAATTGGTAGAGGCGAGGTTCCAGAGTTTTTCCAGAATCAAGGTCGCAGAGTTTTTCCTTCCATTTTTCGTCAGAAAAATTATTATTTCACTTTTGGAGTTTTATTATCTTCAAATATATTTACAGTAATTATAAAATATTTGTATAAATAAAAATTGAATTAATATAACAAGTACATTTGGTGGCATGTGTTACTCTAGTTGTAATGCTCAAAAATTGACCAGAATATTCTACTTTAAAAAACAAATGCTGAGTGGCTGGAGATATAACTTTGTGTTTAGTATGCCTATTAAAAAATGCCATGTCATTTTCTTAACCAAATTAAACCTATGTCACGAATTTCAGAGTGTTGCGCAGTGGAAGTTAGGTATGTGCTGAAAGAAGTACACAGAGCATAACTTTTGGCTTAATTTTATTGAAAATGAACATAAAAATATCTTTATACTAAGGAAAGACCTTACAAAAACAATAATGGGCGACGATCTTGCTTACTCGCAAGAAACGCAACGGGAATATTGCCCTGCCCAAACGGCAGCTAAACACTCCGTTTAACAATCAAACAATAAACAAACAATGATATCTATCTCACCGATATCAGGGCTACCGATCGAGCAGGAAACTGCTTCGACCGAAACGACCATAAAAAGGTTAAAGCCCATCTGCAGGATAAACCCCAGATTCACAAACAGATAAACATATGGGCACGTATTTGTAGAGGTGCATATGAGTATACTAACAGTCGATAAGGCGCTCGCCCCCACCAGAGGAAGCTGAAAACGCTCAACGGGAGCGGCCGTCAACGGGATAAATTTTTTTTTTTCCCTTCAACGGGAGCGGCCGTCAACGGCCGGATTCCAAAGAATCACTATAAAAGTCCCTAGAGGACTATAAAGGACTTAAACCAATGAAAATGTTTCAGACAGCTGAGCGTAGGAACCTTGAGTCCACAGCGGGAGACACAGAGACGCGTGGCTGGGTAGAAACTCCGGTCGCTTGAAATGGGGCCCGGGGTTCTCCTGTTGCAAGCAATAAGTGAACTTTGTCTCCGCTGCACCGTAAGAAAACGGCGACGACTAAGAGTTTCTAGTTGTGGTTAAATAGCTAGGGAGAGAACAAAGAGAGAACCAATTATAGCCTGCATTGCACGCAAAACGCTTTCACAAAAAAAACAAAAAAAAAACGTTCGAGCGCGATGCTAGAAGGCATTGTCAGCGAGGAATGCATATTTTTACGTTCGAAAGACGAACTTCAAAAATTCCCCATCCCCTCTCGCACTCAACAATGCTAAGCTTAAAAACAACGTGCTCGAGCGGTGCTAATCTGAAAATCTATGGGAGAGCTTCTTTTAAACCAAACCGCGAGCTTTTTTCCTTAATGGACTAGGAAAAGGCACCCACCTTGTGAAGGGTACGAAGGCTTCCTGGGTCCAAGGCGTGATCCAGGCACTCAATCCTGCTGGCACGAGCTGCTTATCCAAGGTCCGTAGCTGATGCCACTCGTGGGCTTCCACTCCTGCTGCGACGACCAACGTCCGGGTGACGCTCACGGCCGCTGGTGCTGCGACGATAAGGCTAAATGTGGACTCTTCGCTGGCGGGACGAACCGCTGTTTCAATGCTCCTTATTCTTTCTCCTATCGTAGAGCTTAGGACGAATTCTTCATTCAATGAAGACGTGGGCTGCTCCTCACCAACGTTGTCGGACGCTAAAAGCATGGGGCGAATCAACACAGTTAATTTAGACACAAACACGTTAATGCTCGACACTTGTTGCGGGCTCGAGTCTCCTCGATAGCGTTCGTCTCTCGACGAATTCGGCTCAAAAATCTTTTCATGTGCAGTCCGAAGAGCTACGAAATTGCTTCGTTGGCGACTGAACGCACGGGAGCGATTCCCATGCGTCCATCTCGCTCGGTTTCTCAAGCTCTCTCCTCGATTTTCATTTTCCCGCTCGAATCTATCATGCTTCCGCCCTCTTGCGCCACGCTTCCGCTTTTTAATCTTAGAGCGCTCTTGCTCTGCGCTCTGGAGAGAAATGGAACCTAATCTATGGACATTTTTGTCCATAGATGGCGCCACTCCCAAGCCAAACTTGCTCCCCGATTGACTTAAGCGATCGGGAGTTTTGGCCCAAGAATTTGTCACCAAACTTGGTGACAACCTATCATTTTAGATTCCCTGAATGTCCAGATCTCAGAAAAAATGGATACATGCTGTGAAACGGAAAGACTGGACACCCTCTGAATCTTCCCGAATATGCTCCCAGCATTTCTCTGAAGATTCTTTCTACCGTTTAGGCCAGCGCATTCAGCTGAAGGAAGATGCCATTCCTTCAATCTTTGTAGCATTTCCAAAATATTTACAAAAGGTGTTATATTTGCTTTCACAGTTTCCATTTCGTATACATGTATTTATATTGCTAACGTTGTATTGTATATGCTTAGAATAACCGCAAAAGGAAACCTCCCAAGGAAAGGACCTCCAACCTGCAGAGCACAGTGCAACAGAGTGATGAAAACGGCGATGCAAGCAACCGCGATAGCCAATCTCTTGCCCCGTTTCCTGCAGCTGCTACCAACACTATCAACTCATCATGGCTTGTTCATGAACAGTATCAAACGTCATAGGATGCCAGAAATCATATAGCAGAAGTGCACAGCTACGCAATTACAGAATCCCCAAGGAAGCTGAAGAGAAAGTTTCACCAAATGCATGATGCACTTGATCGCCAGGTGAAAAAAATAAAGGCGGAACAGGCTCGGTCAAGAAGGCTGAAGAAAAAAGTAAACATCGGTGAGATAAGGGTTCATAATACTGTTTCTATCAACGAAATTGGTAGTAACTTTGCA
>JAHWFO010008810.1:1407971-1420867 GCA_023313115.1 Rhysida immarginata
AGAGTGTTTGTGAATTGCGTGTTGATACCATTGTTGCAAAAACTTTGTCTTGCATTGTTGGTCATGCGATATTTCTCATTAATATGCCCTGCCACAACCATGAATATCGATTTTTTATCAATAATTATTATTTTTTCGAAATCTGAAGTAGACAGTGACCTACCTCATGCTTTGAAGGTCATGTATGCGAAATTTCATCAAGATCGGAATAAAACTGTAGATTTGTATAAAAAACGTACAGACAGACCCACCCACAAACATCCTTCTTTATATATATAGATAGATAATTCTGTTCATGTATTACCTTCAATGATGCTTTGATATCATTGCCAACATCCCCATCTATTTTTTCATTGGAAAGTCTCGTATCAATGATGTCAATTGTTTCCAAGAAAGGCATGTTCGTATACAAATTTACGATATCGAGAGACACGATCAGGAAGCGGTCTTCAATTTGTAAGGACTTCATTTGGTCCATAAGTTGTTGGTTATTCCTAGACCTATTATTGAGAAAAGTACCGGAGAAGAAAAATATTGAATTCAGTATCTACAGGAAGCCCACAACAACAGACAATATAATTGGTTTCAGTTCGAATCACCCTCCACAACATAAGAGTGCCGCTCTGAGGTTTTACTTGCAGAGAGCTTATAATTACCCGTTAAAAAAGGAATATATGAAGGAAGAGCTAGGGTTGATATTTGACATAGCGCGGAATAATTCCTTCCTGGATGCAATTATGAAAACAATAATGAATCGGACTAAGCAAATTAAACAACCAGAAAAGGAAGAAAAAGAAAAACAAAAATATGCAGCATTTACGTACTTAGGCCCGGAAATTACAAGAATCAGTAATATATTCAGAAACAAAGGCTTAAAAATTGGATATAGCACAAGAAACAAATGCGAACATGTGCTAAACCCGGACAAAAAGAAGGACGACCAAGAAGATCAATACAAATCTTGCGGTGTCTATAAATTAACATGCAAGATTTGTGGAGCGTTTTACGCAGGATCTACGAAAAGATCATTTAGAGAACGGTATGACGACCATCGCAGATCGTGGGTGAATGGAAATCGTAAAATCTGCATTCGCGACATATCTGATTGAAAAGAAACACCCATTCGCCGAAATCCAAGAAATTATGAGTATTATAAAACATGAAAAGGACCAGGGACGAACCCTCACGGTGGAAACTTTAGAAATCAGAAAACATATACTAGCAAGAGAGGCTTTTTCTTTTAAACAACCAGACAAGTTTTATAAAGAACCCGATGCTGGATGTGGTAAATGAAGTGATTGTTGGAATTTCGATTCGGCCATGTGAACAATGAATATCGATTGTTGGAATTTCGATTATCACGATGATTACTCCGCTTCTAAGAGCCTTTTAGTCTTATGTTATCTAACGATTTTGTTTATTTTGTCTTTAATTTTGTTTTATTTTTATCTTATTTTTATTTTATTTTTATTTTCTATGATTATATAATTTATCTACACATGGCAGTACGAGTCATGAACTATGTAATTCGGACGAATAACATTCCTTGTTAAACCCACGGTTGAAATTTGTATTTCAATTGGTGGGGTATGTCCATAAATTTGTGAACGCAATTAGCCTCAATTTAGCTATTCAAGTTCCACACGAATACCGATACACTACACTGTTCGATTGTCGAGCCTCAATTGCAGTTGTATTGTTTCTCTGAAGATGTAATTATTACGAAACACGTAGGCAATTAAAGATTCTACCCTTTGCTAATTTCAGAAGTCCTTATTTTATAATACAGCATCTATGCTTAAGGTGCGTCTCTTTACTGGCATCTGTGCTCACAATCGAATGTGGAACCACAAATACGGCAAGTGCAAGCTTTTCGCAGTATCTAAAATCACAAAACGAGTGTATTTTGTATGATGAAAAATTAAAATTATTGTATCACCCGTAACTCTTTTTTTAGACGGAATATTATTCTTAACTATAGAGAGGAAAGAATCTGTAGAAATAAATTAAGCACTTAAAACACACAGGAATTCAACCAGCGCATAAATCATAATAAGATTAATATTTCACGAAGCACAAAAAGATCTAAATGTTTGAAATAATAAATTATGAATTACATTGTGAATAAAATATTTTTTTGTAATGGAAAAGAATTAATTAACGGATATTTATAAGAGCAAAGGACGAGACACAAAAACCCTGGAATACAATAACTATTATTTAAAATAATTAATTTCAATACACTCGGATTCATTAGAAAACACTGAAAGCAAAACGTTAAGCCATTACACGAATTGACTAGGTAAAGCAGCGAGGTATAGTTGCGCTATCTATAACCACACTTTCAAATTATTTTATAATATCTCTGTAGTAAAGATTTAAATAAAAATTGTTGCTCAGACAACAACGGTCAGGTGATCTTTTAGTTCCGGCGTATGCTTCCAGCCGCCGCTAATAATGCTTAAACGTGCAACAATAATGGAAAACTATTTCCGTAACGCTTTTAGGTGTCGTTTTTTGCATCACGTTTTTTGTAGAATGATGTCCAGCTTTAAATTGCATGGCATTTGTAATTAAAATTGATATACCGGGACTTTATTTAAACTTTTGGTAATAATAGTAATTTAATTAAAATTTACTTAGTACATGAATAAAATAGCTAAAAACAAATAAAATAAAATTCAATACAAATTAATACTAATAAAAAACTCACTAAGGCATATAATGAAGAAGTCCTAATACAGTCATATAAAATTTAAATTTATAATTTCATTAACAATGTAAAGGCGTTCACCTAGTTGTAAAAGAAAATATTAGTCTTTGTTGACTTGCCTCATTAAAACAATGTCCATCCTCACCATCGGCTTACATCACAGGACACTGTGGACCCAACTTTTTCTTGCACTTGACGTAGAAACTCGTATACCCTTTTGCTCTATTCGAAACTTCCGTTGTTCATATGTTTCCAATGCCCGTATAGCCTTTTCTGTTTTAGTTGCAGAGTTTCTCTGACCAATACTCATTCTTTCTCTTTCCTTTCCAGATACATAAATATTTTCCAGTCGTGTGGACGTTTGATAGTGAGGTCAAGAGAGGCAGGTGTGACTCCTTTGCTACTCAATAGATGCTACCTTATTTAAGTCCTGTCACTGCATCATCAGTTTATGCTCAATCATCGCATTATCAGTATATAATTTTCCAAAATATTCACATTCATACAGAATATAGTCAAAATGTATTTTTATGCAATGTTTGCATCTACTATGTACCAAATAAGCTAGGTTATAACCCTGGCCTGGCTCGGACTCTTTGTTGTTTTTTTTTATTAAATTTTGCAACATGTTTAAAATAAAAACATGGAAAAGCTTAGAATTAATGCTGTAAAAATTCATAATGAAAGTAAAAAAAAATTTTTAAATGCTCTCTATGGATGGACCTCTCCAAGTATGCCACTGCTAGCCTAAATAATTTCTTAGTCACGTAATCTTACTTTAGATGTACACTTGATGTTGTTGCAATTCCCTCTCTGCTCTCGATGTCTTGAAGCAAAACTTTGGCCATTCATCATTTTGTGTATTCTAGCGGTCGTCGATTCTTCTATTGACATGCTTACCATTTCCTCAATATAGCACTGAGCTAAAGGAAAGCTTCCTCTGTCGTCTTTACATTCTTTCTCAATAGTCTGCTAACTCTCCATTATCTCCGGATACTGGTCATTTTTAAAGATTTTCAATAAATGGTTAAGTACTAGCAACCCTCAATTCTAAGAAAAGCCTGAATAATAGGAATTCTATGCATTGTTACAAATTCAAGCTTATCTATATTCCACAGACTTTGCCTTGTATTGTTGGTCATGAGTTATATATTGTTGATCCCTGCATAGTGTTGGTGAATTGTGTGTTGATACCATTTTTGATGCCTATTGTTGCACAAACTTTTCCTTGCATTGTTGACCAGGAGATATATATTGTTGCTCCGTGCAGCGTGTTTGTGAATTGCATGTTGATACCATTGTTGATACCTATTGTTGCACAAACTTTTTGTTGCATTGTTGGTCATGGGATCCTGTTATTAATATGCACTGCAATCATCATGAATATCGATTTATTATCGATAGTTATTATTTTTTCGAAACTAAGCTAGACAGTGGCCTTTCTCATGCTTTGAGGGTCTTGACCGGCATTGAAAACATCTGAACAATGGGAGTTTCGAATAAAGGAAGAGGTTATAAGAGCTTCTACGTCAAGGGCAATAAAAACTTCGGTCGGAGGTATCCAGTGTTGTTCCTCGGTGGTGAAGCTGGATATCATTTTAATCTGAGCCAGGTCAAGAAGAGTTTAAATAAAGTACAGGGATATCACCTAGAATTGCTGTTTATCGGATTTTTCTATGCGTGGATTGACCCTTCGCTCAATGTTTTTTGATTGAGTTATTATTTAACCAATTTGAAGTTTTAATTTAATGTAATAAAGCAGCTGAAATTATCCCGGGAAAAGCTGGGTCCTCTGCCAGTATATAAATAAAAAGAATGTTTGTCGATTTCTGGGTTTGTGGTTGGGTTTGTTTCTTATACAAATCTACAGGTTTATTCCGATCTTGACGGAATTTTGCATACTTGACCTTCAAAGCATGAGGAAGGTCACTGTTTACCTCAAATTTCGAAAAAATAATAATTATCGATCAGTAGCAGAGGACCCAGGGCGAACACTAATTTAAATCAACTACACTTCAAATGTACATTACATGATCAAAGGAGTTTTCACACCCCAGTGAACACCTACCGTAATTGTAGGACTGGACTGGGCCCGCTCATCAAGGTGGACGGAAACCTCAATGCTAATGGATACAGGAATATCCTGGATAACGGGGCACTTCCAGCGCTGTGGGAACACTTCGGTGACGGGCCGTTCCTCTTCCAGCACGACAATGCACCTTGCCACAAAGCAAGATCCATATCTGACTGGTTTGACGAGATGCGGTTGAAGAACTAGATTGGCCCGCCCAGAGACCTGATCTCAACCCCATCGAACATCTTTGGGACGAATTGGAACGACGTGTGATATCCAGGATGGTTCGCCCTACATCTGTCCAGGAACTGACCACGACACTCCTCGAGGAATGGAGGTCAATATCTGTGGACACATACCGTAAACTTGTGGCCTGTATGCCATGTAGGGTGGAGGCAGTGATAGCAGCTCGGGGTGGTCCTACACACTACTGATTGAAGGTTTTTGCGGCTTTACGGTAGAGCAACAGGTGTCCCAACTCCTTTGACCCTTTCACTGCGTAATTAAATTTTATTTTCATTCTTCAGAAGATGGAATTATCCACTTTTAGCAGGAATTATAACAAAAAGTTTTTTAACCCCTGGAAGATGAATCAGATTTCCGCAGGTAGAGATAATGTTATTTTGTGTGGATATATCCGCTTTACGCAGCAAAAGGGTTGATCATGTAGTGTAACTAACAAATTACAAAATCAAGGATAGTAAAAACAAAGATGTTAGTAATAGATTAGTCAAAACAAATTGAGTAAGGTAACTATTACTTAAGAATAACATTGAATCAAACAGAAAATACAAAACAAAATCAGTCAATGGCATAAAAATCTTAGAAGTTGTCAAAATTACAAAAATAAAATCAAAACAATTTAAAATCTCTTCTTACTGATAAATTACTTAATACATAAGATTTTAGATTCAATCGAAACTTTGAAAACAACGCTCTACTACGAATTTCTTGAGGCAGAGAGGCCCCGGCGTCGATACAGTAGCGTCAATTACAATTATTTCGATACTTTCGAAGATATTTTGGGATATAAATATTGCCGAGTGGCATATCTGTGCCTTGCTTGCACCTTGGTTAAAACAAGAGGGGAATTAACATCTAACATAGAGTTTATAACTTTAAAAATAAAAAACTACACTGCAATTTTAATAAAACTGAAAGATCGAAAGAATTTGAAAAGGTTTAAAGTAACAGGATGGTAGGCGCCCTAAATAGAATACGCCGGAACCATTTCTGCAGATGCAGTATTCGGTTGAGGTTATGTTGTGAGGTGGTTCCCAAAACAAAATACCGTAGCATAGCATTGGCTCTATCAAAGCGTGGCACAGTAACAAAGGAATGTTGTTACGAAGATAGTGTAGCTTAGAAATCACCCCCATGTGCCGATTAAGCTTGTTCATCATGGCCGAAACATGTTTATCCCATGATAAATCCTGCTTAAGGACTAGGTCTAAATATCTAAAGGAGTCAACCAATTCCACTGGTGATCCCATAAACGATACCATTAGTCTATCACGGACTAACCTCTTATTACGCTGGAAGAATAACACAAGTTTCGTTTTTGAGACGTTAATTTTAATTCTGTTGATTGAGGTCTTCAGTTGTATAATCGGCAGTCAACAATACAACTGTCACGTGGATTAGCAGAGTAGATTAACAAGAAACAGGGAACGAGAAAAATAATGAATAAATAAGACTTTTTTTCAGTGGAATAAATATAATATCATTAACTTATGGTATTTGGTTACGTAGAAATATCAAAGCTTAAAGCTAGAACGTTTCCAGTGGAAAATTTAAAGGTATTTAGAATATTGCCAGTTAATGTTCGTAGACAACCCACTTGGTGGTTTACGCCTTTGTCGAATGACACTTAGTAAGGTACAATCGTGCACTTTGCCGATGTACTTAACTTGAGAAATGGTTAGGTAGATGATGGCGTTGCACTCACGTGTTTATCGCCGCTGACGATTTTTGTTAACACATACTAATTACCACCACATGAAAAATGACATTGGGAATTATACGCACTTAAACAATCGGTGTAATTGGGTACTCACAATTCCCGACGATCACCGCAAACACTTAACAATAGCACACACTTTCTGCTACTATTTTCCTTATCGTACACATTATTACATGAATACGCCGTCAAATGTAATTCCTTGACGGGATGAATGTAATTCCTCGACGCAAGCTTTCCCTAATTAACACTCCCGTTGCGATTATCGGGCTGATCCTTTTTCCCCGGAAAAGAGAATAAATATGGATATATCAGTTGATAATTTAAATTATGCATGCATTCAGTCCATCCAGGTCGCTCTTACGCTCGATCAATGCTCATTACGTAAGAAATACAGTGTCTTTAATGCCAATTGTAGAATGACTCAGCGCTTGGTATACGACTAGCTTTACAGGGAAGCAAAGCGGCCTTTCCGTCTTGCTGTTTGTGATAAATAACTACGTTCATACAGTCGCAGGAGACGAAGACTCCGGATGATTCCGCCTGTTCCATTCAACAGGTAATTGGCAATGGAAAACGGAAACACTGTGATAGCTTCGTCGTCTCTCCTTAACTCGTTTGCGTCCGGTGTAAATTGTGTTTGAAAGTCATTTAATACTGAGGCACGAATACGCACTCGAAATACTGTTAAGTGCAAAAAGTTCGCGTACTTGCAAATTAACGGCTTCTCGTAAATATATGAAAGTCCTACCATTCTGCAAATGTCCGGGTGTTTCACTCTCTCCACCATCGACAATTATTGGACGTCTTCCATTATTTTCCGTAGGTATTGACGGCTGACTAAGCTGGTCTTCCTCAAGTCGGTTATTTTCCGTCGAATATAATGAAGCTTCTACGTTGCTTACAAAGTTCTCCAACGCTTTTGCGAGCCGCTCTTTCAAACCCACGGACTCCAGCGGGTTCTCACCGTTCGATGTCGTACTCTTCTCTTCCGACGCTTGCTCCGGTTCACCCCTCTCGCCGGCCGTTCTCAACGTATCGTCGCTTGTCGTTCCATAGCTTCTGTGCTCCTCGCTCGACGCCGTTTCATTAGCGGTCGTGCTATTCTACCACATACGGCTTTGCTTATCTTGGCGAGGACCGTCACTCGCTCCCAGTAACACATAATTTCCTGCTCAAGCACTATTTTCGTGCTGTCGCCGATGTCGCCATCTTATTTTCTCTCCTCTTCCTTTCTTCGACCCACATGATTCCTTCGGGATGCCAACGCGTTTTCCTGACGTTCTTCTTACATCATTACTATTTTCTCCTCCCACCGACGATCTTCTCTGACGTAATCCACGTGACATACTCGCCGGCTGTTTAGTCACCAGAAGACCATCCTGAATCACGTCGATTTGTGGTGCCTCGCTGACCGCCCATTTGGACAACGCATCGGCCATAAAGTTATCTGCTGCTTTTATGTGCTTCAAAGTGACGTTAAAGTCCAGCAGATCTTATAGCACCGCAGCTTGTAGCTGTGACAACCTCGGCGGGGTGAGGAGTTTTGCCGCCGATTGATTATCAGTATAGATTATTGTTGTCGTCTGTTTCATGTAATGCCTCCAAAGTCTTGCAACATGGGCTATCGCTAGGAGCTCTTTGTTATATGCTGATAATGGCATTTCTCCCTCTCTGAAATGCCTTGACTCATAAGCTATCGGGAATAGCTTTGTCCCATACTGTCGTGTGGACACTGCCCCTATAGCGATAGCAGAGGCATCGCACATAACGTGTAATGGCTTTCCTGGATCAAATATCTTGAGGATGGGAGGTTTGACGAACGCTTCTTTTAACATTTTAAATGCTTCTTGCTGTGTCTTATTCCATATGTAAGGTTCGTACTTACGTAAAAGTTGGAATAGGGGTGCTGTAATCAGTGAGTATCTCGGTACGAAAGCTCGATAAAACTGGGCTGTCCCCAGGAATCCCCGCAGCTGTGAGACCGATGTCGGCGTGGGCCATTCCCTTATGGCTCTAGAAATACGATCTTCGCAAGCTTTCCCCCGCCGAGTGATGTTGTATCCCAAATATTGCACCTCCTGTACCTTGAACACACACTTGCTTTTTCGTAGGTAGAATCGGTTTTCCCTTAATTTTTGTAGGACCCGATGAGTTAGTTCATTTAATTGTTTCAGCGATTGAGCATAAATTAGGGTGTTGCGTGGTGTGGCATGGCGGTAGACCCTCTGGAAGTTCCTCCCGAAAATGACCCACGTATTCAGCTAGGATCCGCTTCCCATCTTTAGATATAGTTTTATTACTGCTCTCATTATCTTCTTTAATGATCAGGAGAAATAAGCTATCGAAGTCTTGGGAGTTTAACACATCTCTTGCTTCTTGCACCGACATGACACTGTTACACGCCTCCTCTTTCCATTGAGGCATCCAATATCGCTGGCCTTTTACGACTATGCCACATCGTCGGTTTTTCCACTTAACTATTGCATCGACTTTGCACAGCCACTGGTATCCCAGTATTATATCGAAATTGTGTAGCGGCAACAAATGGAGATTTATCTTGTCTCGATATTTTCTTCTGGACACTGGTACTTGAAATGCCGTCTTGGTAACCACTTGCTTTCTCCCATCGGCGTATGTCACCACTCTCCGGTTATAGTTTTTTGTCGTTTCTAGGCTTAGCTCTCTAGCACAGGACTTCTTTATATAACTTTCAAGGGCCCTGGTGTCGATCAATGTCTTATACTCGTGTTCGCCGATTTTCAACCGGATGACGCACAAATCCCTTCACTGGTCGTGGAATATGGCATTGCTGGGGCTATATCGTGTCTTCCGCGGTTGTCGCTTACTTTTACAGTCTTTGCTTATATGTCCCCGTTTTTGGCAATTATAGCAGACGATGTCTTTCTTATCTTTTGGACGTGGCGCTCTACGGGGCTCTCGTCTTATGGCTCCTAGCTGCATGGGTTTAGATTCTGGGACTACTGGTTCTAAATCGTAGGATTTGTACCACCTCTCGAGGAATGCTACACCTTGCTCGACCGTGGTGCAGTTTTGGAACTTCACCTTGCATTCCAATTCTTTTGGAAAACAAAAATAAATAAGTCTTTTTATTTCATTAGAATAAATATAATATCATTAACTTATGATAATGGGTTACGTAGAAATATCAAAGCTGAAAGCTAGAACGTTTTGCAGTGGAAAATTTAAAGGTATTTAGAATATTGACAGTTAATGTTTGTAGACAACCCACTTGGTGGTTTACGCCTTTGTTAAATGACACTTAGTGACGTACAATCGTGCACCTTGCCGATGTACTTAACTTGAGAAATGGTTAGGTAGATGATGACGTTGCACTCGCTCGTCGTATCACGTGTTTATCGCCGCTGACGATTTTTATTAACACATACTAATTACCACCACATGAAAAATGACATTGGGAATTATACGCACGTAAACAATCGGTGTAATTGGGTACTCACAATTCCCGACGATCACCACAAACACTTAACAATAGCACATAGTTTCTGCTACGTATTTTCCTTATTGGACATGAACTTCTCGAAGAATACGCCGTCAAATGTAATTCATATTAAACACTCCCGTTGCGATGAACGGGCTCATCCTTTTTCCCCGGAAAAGATAATAAATATGGATATATCACTTGATAATTTAAATTATACATGCATCCAGGTCACTCTTACGCTCGATCAATGCTCATTACGTACGAAATTCAGTGTCTTTAATGCCAATTGTAGAATGACTCAGCGCTTGGTATACGACTAGCTTTACAGGAAAGCAAAACGGCCCCTCCATCTTGTTGCTTGGGATAAATAACTATGTTATTTAAAAGTTCATACAGTCGCAGGAGACGAAGACTCCGAAATGATTCCGCCTGTTCTATTCAACAGGTAATTGGCAATGAAAAACGGAAATTCCGATAGCTTCGTTGTCTTCCCTTAACTCGTTTGCGTCTAGTGTAAATAGTGTTTGAAAGTCATTTAATACTGAGGCACGAATACGCACTCGAAATATTAATAAGTACAAAAGTTCGCTTACTTGCAAATTAACGGCTTCTCGTAAATATATGAAAGTCCTACTGTTCTGCAAATGTCCGGGTGTTTCACTCTCTCCACCATCGACAATTATTGGACGTCTTCCATTATTTTCCGTAGGTATTGACGGCTGACTAAGCTGGTCTTCCTTACGTCGGTTATTTTCCGTCGAATATAATGAAGCTTCTACGTAGCTTACAAAGTTCTCCAACGCTTTTGCGAGCCGCTCTTCCAAACTCACGTACTCCGGCGGGTTCTCACCGTTCGCTGTCGTACTCTTCTCTTCCGACGCTTGCTCCGGTTCACCCCTCTCGCCAGCCTTTCTTAACGTATCGTCACTTATCGATTCGTAGCTTCCGTGCTCCTCGCTCGATGCCGTTTCATTAGCGGTCGTGCTATTCAACCACATCGGTTTTGCTTAGCTTGGCGAGGGCCGTCACGCGCTCTCGGTAACACATAATTTCCCGATCGAGCGCTATTTTCGTGCTGTCGCCGACGTCGCCATCTTACTTTCTCTCCTTCTCCTTCCTTCGACCCACGTGATTCCTTCGGGATGACAACGCGTTTTCCTGATGTTCTTCTCACATCATTGCTGTTTTCTCCTCCCACCGACGATCTTCTCTGACGTAATCCACGTGACAACAACGCTATCATCGTACATAATGACTTTAACCTGATTTACAATAATAACTGCAAATCAATAATGAATAATAAAAACAACAGTGGCGACAAAATCGATCCCTGGGGAAGGCCATGGGTCCTAGATATAGTAGAGGATGATACAACCTCGTGTCTAATGAAATACTTTCTGTCAGTAAGGAAACTTGAAGTCCAAGCAAGAGGGGGGCCCTTTAATATTAAACTAAAATTCTAATAACAATAGTGTATGGTGACTGAATCCAAAGCCTTAATGAAATCTACGAATAGACCCGCATCAATATAATTATGCATCACTAGCAGAGGACCCGACGTTGCCCGGGATAATTACACGTGTAGGTATTTAGAAAAATCTCAAGAAGGTAAATTATAACTCCAAATTAGTTAAATAATAACTCAAATAATATAACACAGAGCGAAGGGACTATCCATTCTTTGAAAAATCCGAAAAACAGGAATTCTAGGTGAAATACAGGTGGACAGGTGAAATCTGAGGTAGAATGTGACCTTCCTCATGCTTTGAAGGTCAAGTATGCAAAATTTCATCAAGATAGGAGTAAAACGCAAACACAAACCCAAAAAACCCACAAACCCACAATCATTCCTCTTCTATCTATCTTCTTTCTATGAATCTTCTATCTATCGATGGAGTTCAGCAACTTCAGGCGCGGCCAGCTGCTGGTTGGGTGACGGCCTGGGCTTGAGGGCCACCGCTGGCGGGACAGCTATTTGGGGCGCGGCTGTTGGGGGACTTTGGTCTGACCCATTTGCCGATTGACCATAGCTGGTGTTCCAGCAGTTGGTGACAGCCTCTGGTTCGTTTATCCCCAGCAGCTCTTCCATCATGAAACCCCCCGTGCTTCGGAGGGCACGTTAAGCCGTCGGTCCCGACTGCTACTGTCATCTCGTAGCAGTCGTTATTAATGGGATGGCGCAAAACTCCCTCGTAGGAGTAGGTGCCGCAGATTATCGCTTGCGATAATCTACCCTCTGTACCAGATAAGATAAGATAAGATCTATATATGTAAAGAGGTATGTTTGTTTGTTTGTCGGTTTGTTTTTTATACAAATCTACAGTTTTATTCAGATCTTGATGAAATTTTGCGTACTTGACCTTCAAAGCATGAGGAAGTTTTCATCAAGTTTAATAAAAAATATTTAAGGAGGATTGTAAGCGAGGATAGGCGCCCCCCCCCCCCCCCAGGCTTGTAAGAATACAAAACCCCCAAAGTGCGAGGGAGGAAAAAAGAATCCCAGAGTAAGCACAGATACAAAACCCCCACCCAGAGATAAAGGCTGTGGTAAAAACATAAAAGAGGACATAAACTCCAAATGAAGCCTTAATTTTTATAAATTTTTTAATAATATTTAGATGATTTTTATCAGTTATCCGAAAATTTACTAAAGTTTTTTCCCCTGTCTTTTAATGTTTAATCT
>JAHWFO010008810.1:1420877-1489204 GCA_023313115.1 Rhysida immarginata
TCTTCTATATATATAAAGAAGGATGTTTGTGGGTCTGTCTGTGGGTCTGTCTGTGGGTCTGTTTTTTATACAAATCTACAGTTTTATTCCGATCTTGATAAAATTTAGCATACATGACCCTCAAAGCATGAGGAAGGTCACTGTCTACCTCAGATTTCGGAAAAATAATAAATATCGATAAAAAATCGATATTCATGGTTATGGCAAGGCATTTTAATGAGAAATATCTCATGACCAACAATGCAAGGCAAAGTTTGTACAACAATAGGTATCAACAATGGTATCAACACGCAATTCACAAACGCTCTGCATGAACAAACAATCAATATCTCAAGACTAACAATGAAAGAAAAAGATTGTGCAAGTGTAATTATCCCGGGCAACGCCGGGTAACTCTTCTAGTTTATTGAATAAAAATTTTCCAATCTAGTTATTTGTTCTCATTACGGGAAATATCACTACATTCGGAATAATTTGACATTCCATCACATGGTCTTATCCCGCAAATATAAAAATAAGTCGGATACTGAATTGGTCATAGTATTGTATTTCTTAATGAAATTGCCGGAAGCTTTACAATACATGGTTGAATTTCAGTCAACAGTTAAATAAATGAAAATGAAAACATATGTCAGCGCTATTGGTTAGCATTCTACAAATAGGTTTAACATTTTAGGACTTAGTTTGTAATTATAAATAGATGGATCTTTTTATATTACAGCAAGGTTAAGCAGTGTCATACGGGGACGTTCAAGAAATATGTCACACTCTTAGGGGGGGGGGGGAGGGGTATGGAAAGTGTGACACAGCGTGGCATGGTGGTAAGGGGGACTTTACATTTGTGTGACGTCACAATAAAACCTTCAAAAATTCAATTTCTTTCATAATGAAATTATTTTTTTATTATTTCACATACGAAAGGTGTATTATGCTATCAGTGTGGGGAAACGTTTCTGTTTGTCTCTCTGTCTGTATGTCTGTTTGTCTGTCTGTCTGTCTGTCCATAACTCTAACTCCTCTGAGGCTATGAAAGATCTTCAAAATCTGTTTTCTTCAGTCGATAAATATGGTTCATGAGACGAACCATTCACAAACATTATGTAAATCGCATGTGAGTCTGCCTCCAATTTGGTGCAGATTCTGTGCAGATTCTGTCTTCCTGGTGGGCGCCTTCAATGCACACATAAGGGCTAATGACCAAACATGGAAAGGCGTGATTGGGAGGAATGATGATCCCGGTTTAAATGCGAATGGGAAGTGCTTGTTGGGTTTCTGTTGCAACAATGGACTTTCCATCATAGGGGTGTCCATAAGTGTACCTGGTACAGGGATGCAGTGGACCAGAAGTCGCTGATTGATTTTGTAATCGTTTCAGCCGACTTATTCCGTTCAGTGTTGGATACTCGTGTGAGAAGAGGGGCAGAACTATCAACTGATCACCGCCTTGTTGTCTGCACTTTGTGGTTCTCTGAACCCATGCCAACCAAGCGAAATACTAGGTTCAGACAAACTTGGCGCATCAAATGGGAGGCATTTGAGGACAGAACTGTGAGGAAGACCTTTGCAGATAACATATCTTCAAGTTTCAAAGAAGTACCCAGTGATCATGAGTAGTGGCAGTTGTTTAAAACTGCTGTGATTACTTCGGCTGCACTGTGCTGTGGTCGTAAGTGGCTGAGTGTGGCGCAGGGCGGTGAGAAAAGGACTGCATGATGGAACGGTGAAGTCCAAGAAGCTGTCAAGGCAAAGAAGGAAGCCTATTTGCTATGGCTTGCAAATAAGTCAACTTCGAGTCGAGCGCCGTACACTGAGGCGCGAAAAGCAGTAGCAAAGACAGTATCAACAGCTAAAGCCAAGGCCTGGGAGAAGTTCGGGGAGAAATTGGAGGCAGACTATGGTTCGGCAAACAAGGTATTCTGGCAGACCGTGCGCCGCCTCCGTGGAAAGAAGTCTCTTTCATCACAAACTATTAAGAGTCCAGATGGGAAGCTTCTGAAAACGGAGGAGAGCGTGTTGCATAGGTGGAAGGAATACTTTGCATCTCTTCTTAATCCGGTGACAGCAACAACTGAGGCACATGAGGTGCACCTTGGAGCGGAGAATAGTCACGGTAGTATCACTGAAGCAGAAGCCAGATGGGCAAATAAGTCCCTGAAGACTGGCAAAGCTGCAGGTTATGAAGAAATCTGGCCCTAGATGTTAAAGGCCTTAAATCAGGATGGTATCCTGTGGCTGACTCGAGTGTGTCAGGTTGCTTGGATATCTGGACAGGCCCCTAAGCAATGGGAGACAGGAATTGTGATCCCTATCTTCAGAAAAGGAGATCAGAGTGATTGCAACAACTATCGGGGCATCTCTTTGCTCAGCATTCCTGGGAAAGTGTACGCTAAGTGTCTGGAGAAGAGAAGTCGGGAAATAGTCGGCTCCAAACTGTTGGGGGAGCAGTGTGGTTTCCGACCTGGCCGAAGCACGACGGATCACATCTTTGCTCTAAGGCAAATCTTTGAGAAATCCTGGGAGTAGGAAAAAGAGGTCTACGCTTGCTTTGTAAACCTCGAAAAAGCATATGACAGATTTCCTGGGGAGAAGCTCTGGCAAGTGATTCAAGAGTATGGAGTGGATGGGCAATTACTGGTTGCTCTCCGTCTTCAAATCTATCTTTGTCCCTATTCTCACCTATGGTCATGAAGCTTGGGTAATGACCAAAAGAGTGCGATCGTGGGTACAAGCGGCCGAAATGAGATTTCTGAGCGGTGTGGTAGGTGTTACCCTACTAGATAGAGTGCACAGCAGCACAGTAAGGAAGTCTTTAGGTGTTGAGCCGCTACTTCTCCGCATTGAGAGATCTCAGTTGGGCTGGTATGGTCACGTGATACGGATGCCGCAAACTGGTCTTCCTAGGCAGTTGTTATTTTCCAAGCTGGTCTTCCTGGGTAAGAGACCGAGGGGTCGGCCTAGAACCAGGTGGCTAGACTACATGGAGAATCTGGGTTTGAGTCGCTTGGGTATTACCAGGGAGGACATGCACATGATGGCGGAAGATCGCTATCGCTGGAGATCCTCCATAGGGCTGCTGCCCCCGCGAGCCTAACGGATAAGCGGGTTGGAAAAGTAAGTAAGCATGTGAGTACCAACCAGCATGTTTTAGAATGTTCACTGCTAGTTGGATTTCGGTCAACTTTTAAAGGTATACACAGTTTTATGCACCCTATTACACCTCCAAATTTTATAATCCTAGATGTTATAGAATCTGAGTTATTAATTTGTTGATTATAGTGGCGGCATTTTTATTTCTGTTCATATCTCAGTTATCGTTCAAATTCGGGTCCACGTTCATATGAACTTTTTTACTTAGAATCACCGATACTACCTCCACTAAAAATTTGTACATTGAATTTTGAATCATTCTGTATATCAAGCAACTTGGAATGATGCATCATGAATTGATATTACGTCAAAGTAATGATAATCCAAATTGGTTCAAAGGTACATCGTTTAATGGTATCATTATGGTCCATTGGAAATTTCAATGCTAAAATATTGCGTGATGAAATATTTTATTTCTGTTCATATCACAGTTATCGTTGAAATTCGTACCCACGTTCATATGAACTTTTTTGCTTAGAATCACCCACACTACCTCCCCTAAAAATTTGTACATTGAATTTTGAATCACCCTGTATATCAAACAACTTAGAATGATGTGTCATGAATGAATATAATGTAAAATTAATGATAATGCAAATTGTTTCAAAAGTACGTGGTTTAATGGTATCATTATGGTCCTTTGGAAAATTTAATGCTAAAATATTGCATGTAATATATCAAACAACTTAGAATGATCTGTCATGAATGAATAAAACGCAAAATAATGATAATCCAAATTGGTTCAAAGATACCTGGTGTAAAGGTATCATTATGGTCCATGTTTTAACATTGGGCAGTTGAAAAAGATGGTTCTGCGAATGGTTTAATTGTTTAGCCTTTCGGTTCTTGTTTATGTCATTTCTTAATGGTTTATTTTATTTTATTATCGAAAAGTGCTTTATGCTGTCAGTGTGGGGAAACGTGTCTGTCTGTCTGTCTGTCCGTATCTCTAATTCCTCCCAGGATAGGAGAGAATCTCAAAATCTGTTTTCGTCAGTCGAGCATTATAGTTCATGACACGAACCCCTTCAAGACCAAGCACAACATCACGAAGGATGCTAATGTTCTTCGGAGGATGAACTGCTTCAACCCCGAACTGAACGCTAATAAATGGAGAACCGTCAACAGACTGGTTGAATCTTGAGAAAGAGTGCAAAGACGACAGAGGAAGCACAATTGCAAAGATGATCGAAATCGGTTCAATGGCAAGTGTACAAATGGTATCTTCATGACCCCACCTAGCAATTTCAATGATATTAATCACATCAAACAAACCTTAACGACGAGATAGAACCGGTTATTAATTACTGTTTTTGCCAATTGATAAATATGGTTCCGCGAATGAATCTTTTTGAAAATGGTCATAATCTATACAATGGCACGTGCTCTAATGGTACCCTCATGACACCCTCAAATATTTTCAATTATAAGATATAGCACGTAGTATATCAAGCAACTAGAAATAATAAAAGAACAGCGAATAAAATGTTATTGTTCACGTTTCCTCTCCTACATGCTCAATCGTGTTCATGTTTGGAGATCCTGCTGGCCACTGTAAAATTTGAGTGTCATATCTCGATTACAAAATGCCTTACATCAGTGCGAGAAATGGTTTGCAAAGTGGAGACTTGACCTAACCATTGACAAATGCAAGGCGATCCTCATTATGAAGAAACTTCGAAAACACCGAGTCCTCTCTTCCTTTCTGGTAAAGAGCTCGAATGGGTAAAAACTTAAAGTACCTCGGAGTGGTGGTAGATGCTAGGCTAAATTCGGGTGACTACGTCTTCTAGCTAAGAAGGCAAAGTTCAGTCTGGTCGCTCTTCTGGGACAAAACAGCGCACTTTTGCTTTATAAGATGGTCATCCGAACCATTCTTCTTTATGGTATGCCTGCCTGGGCTACAATGTGCAAGTCCAGACGGAAGGATATCCAAACCTTCCAAAACGTTACCTAGAGGACTATCGCCCAACTTGACAGGAGAGTCGCAACAAATATTTCTATTGCTGAAGATTTCCATATACCTCCAATTGGTAGCTATGTTCAGGAGCCGCTGAGGAAGTTGTTTCCGAAGATAAAGGACCATCCCAATCCTCTGGTTGCAGATATTCTGGAGCATCCAGTCACCTATACAAGTATCCTCAGGCATCGTCACATCCTGGACGTCAATTACGACGACATCCAAAAGGCCATCTTTTCCCGAATACTGGAACTCCTAGCTCCTCGTGTCCCTCGTCAATCAACAATCAACTCTATCATCCTGATAGGAAAGGACTCCATCTTATCCTCTGGATGATTTAACTAGGTTTCATCTGGCTTCTTGCCTAGTTCAGTGTACTTCCCCTGGTTACTTCCTGGACGAGTATGGTAGTGAAAGCGTTGCGTTCAGACCGCTCATTTCGTTTTCCTGCGCTGTCCGATTGTCGATTGTCGATTTTTGCTAGTTTGTATGTGCATAGATCCTGATGATGAATGTTTACTTGAAACGCGTCGAACAATAAACTCGCTATCATATTGCTAATACTGGGCCCATTTTCATTTCTTGATTTAAAAAGCCACGTTGACCATGATGCAATTACCAAAAAATTTCATCCATCGTTACTCGACGATTTTCCAACACTAAGGCTTCAGCTGTTGCAATATTTTCTGGCGTCACAACTCTTTGTGCCTGACCCGGGCGAGGGGCGTGTGATACTGCTGTCACAACTCGTAAGTGTCACAAAATTTGGGAGGTATAAGAGAGAAGGCCGACCAAATCCCAGTTCGATCAGGAGAAGTAAAACACAGAGAAGAGAGAGAAACAGAGCAGACGACGAAAGAGGAGCAGGGGCCGAAAGATAGAGCGTCATATGCAAGGGGAAAAAGACAGAAAGATAAAGCGTCGTATGTAAGGAGAAAAAGGCGGAAAAGATTTGAAGGAAAGAAAAAAGAGATTGGCCAGGTAATGATTGTTAGAGGAGAGACGGGGAAAGGGCCAATAGGAAAGCAATTGAGGAATAATTGGAGACTTGGAAAGGGAGAGAGAGAGAGAAGAGGAGACCAAGTCGTGACACCGATGAAAAAGGACGAAACTTGTAGGCGGAGACATTCCGGCTATCTTCCCGGGAATTCGGCGTTGAGGGAGACCTCTAAGCGGACAGGCGGACAACAGGTAGGAAACACTTATAACTACCGTGCTAAAAAAGAAGGGCATTGGTCCCGCAGCCGCGTGTTTCGCGGGAACCGAGAGGTATCTCCCTACCGAAAACCACAAGGGGAAGGTCAGCCAAGGCCGCCATCTGAAAGAGCCGTTAAGGCTTCGCCATTGCCCAGCTCCACCAAAGCAGCCGTTTTGGAGGGAAGCTCCGTCGTGCCAGAGAGAGAGTCTACAGCGAGTCCGAGCAGTAGAGAAGCACGAGAGGACGTAGTAAATAGGCAGTTTTCGGCGTGCGTCGAGGAAGAGGTCGTGGGAAGTCATAAGACCGGCCAGGACAACAGCGGTGGACATTGCGTTCCAGAAATAGTGTCAGAGAAACTAACTGACCGAGGCTTTAGCAGCGTATGCGCGCATGGCTCCGGAGTTTGTAGCGTAGCGCGCTGTGAAACCTTTTATCCTTCATTAGCGAGTGAGTACCCCTTGTTACCCGTGGGTACAGGTGATTTAGTTTATGACGGTGCGAGCTTTCGGGCGGACACTGCTCGAAGTGCGTTTAAAGGTTTTATGCTAATATGTTCGTTTATTTTTGTTTATTTTGACAGAGATACCGCTTACGTCGCTCGTTCGGGACGTCGTATTCGATTACCGGGTTCCAGCAATCCTCCCGCCAAAGGGATTGCACGACGGGTTCTCCGTCGAGTTCGTTTTCAAGTCAGCAGACTCGATAGGCCAGGGAGGCCACTGCTCGACATAGGCAGAGAACGATTCCAATTCGAATTTGACATTTCTGAAGATAATGCCCTGGATGGGATTTTCGGCAAGAGATATTATCGGTTAAGCTTGAACTAGTTTTTAATTGTCATAATTGTTTAAGGGGCCAGTTCAGGGGCCGTGAGCCTCTCTTTACAGTTAACGCTCCATCATTAGTTTGTGTATGTTATCAGAAGATATAATTGATTTGTATTTAATAACTATGTTATTTTTGTTATTTAACTTTCTCATTAAGTGACGCGGAAGGTCACGTGAGGCATAGCTTGTAGTAATTTTCCATTAATGGTTGAAATTTATCGCAGAACTTGTAAATAAACATTTTCTTCAATGCCAACTTTGCTACCTCATTTCAAACCCACAATACCCCACTTTACAGTCACGTTACAGTAAGCCATTTTTCGACTTCACACTCCATTCATAAACTTCCGGCTGTGACAAGCATGCATCAGCATACTGAAGCTTCATTCTTCTATGAATTTCAATAGATTTCACTCATGCACTACTCAAAAATCTGAACGCTGTTCTTCTTTGGTGCATGTTTGAAGTGGGGCGGCTATCTTTAAACAAGTGCTGTGACGTTTTTTGCTTGTCTTTACCTTCCTGCCACCCTACCAGATATTTCTACAACTCATTTTTAAAGGATCTGCAGATTTACAAAAACTGTGGGGAGAAATTTGGAATTTTAATTACAATTTTGCGGTTTTCATTAGACTTCCTTTGTATCATCTTAAAATACTGTATATTTTAAACTAGCTCTTTGATATCCAGTTTTTGTATATAATTTTAGAGGTCCAGTTTTTATATCATTAATTATAAAGTGTTGGTTTATAATCTATTTTGCAAATTTGATTATTATCTACTCCACAACCATATTTTATGTTAAATAAACCATTAAGGAATGACATAACCAAGTACCGAAAGGCTAAACTAAACCATTCGCGGAACCATATTTTTCAACTACCCTATGTTAACATTGAAAGTTTCTAATGGACCATAATGATACCATTAAACCAGGTACCTTTAAACCAATTTGGATTATCATTACTTTGACGTTATATTATTTCATGACACATCATTCCAAGTTGCTTGATATATTACAAACCATATCTTAGCATAGAAACTTCCAATGAAACATAATGGTTCCACTAAAACAGGTGGCTTCGAACTAATTTCAATTATGAATAATTTTACGGTATATTCACTCGTGACACTTCATTCCAAGTTGTTTGATATACGAGGGTTGGGGCAAAAGTCATGGCAACTATTTTTTTTCTTGAAGATACCATTCCGGTTGGAAAATGTGACATATACAGACGAAAGGACAAGCTGTTAACTACATGTGTGGACAATGAATAGCACTGAAATATCGTAACACACTAATTTATTACGGTAGTATACAGGGCAATATGGCCTTCACGGTGCAAAAGAATGACAACACAGTACACATAAAGTTGACATGACAAACCTGGGCCTAAAGACCCTCAAAAAGTAGTCCCCTGCTACTGTCACCACATGCTGCCAACGATGTGGGAGGCGCTGAATATCATCAGCCTCAGGCGCTGAATACCATCAGCCCGAACGTTGCTCATCACTGGTTGACACACGTCCTTGCTGAAACTTTTCTACCCACCGTGCAACTGTACGGTATGGTAGGGCATTATTCCCAAGGGCTTCCACTAATTCACTGTGACATTCCATCGCATTTCTCCCTCGGGCTATTTTGATGTAAGCGCGCTGCTCAACACGGGTTACTTCTATCTCGCACGACAATCACCAACTGACTGATTTCACAGCCCTCGCTGCGCTACTACCAGCTATCACAGAGCCTTCTGATGTTCTGCATACACACTATGCCTACAGAACTTCCACACGATACATATACGTTTGTGATCCGTTCACATATCTACAAGAAAAAAAATAGTTGCCATGACTTATGCTCCAACCCTCGTATTACATGCCATATGTTAGCATTGAAAGTTCTAATGAACCATACTGGTTCCACTAAACCAGGTGGCTTGGAACCAATTTCGACTGTCATTTATTTTACGTTATATTTATTCATGACACATCATTTTAAGTTGTTTGATATAATATATGCCATATTTTAGCATTGAAAGTTTCCAATGTACATTATGATACCATTAAACCACGTACCTTTGAACCACTGTGGATTATCATTATTTTTACTTTATATTCATTCATGGCACACCATTCCAAGTTGTTTGGTAATATTACATGCCTTTTCTAAGCATTGAAAGTTTCAATGAACCATAATAGTCGAAATTGGTTGAAAGGCACCTTGTTTAGTGGAAGTATCATTAATTTTACGTTATATTCATTGTTGACACATCATTCCAAGTTCTTTGATATATTACATGGTATATCTTTGAAAATTTTTGAGGGTGTCATAAAGTACCATTAGAGCACGTGCAATTGTATCGATTACGACTATATTCTAATTGGTTCATGCGCTGAACCATATTATCAATTGGAGAAAACAGTAATTAATAATGCACGTTCCCACAGAATTCTGATGGTGGGGGACTTTCTGCAGTGAGGATATGCAAAGCATCGAGTGACCAGCAAGATCTGCGAATATGAACTGATTGAACATGCATGGGAGAAAACGTACATGCGAGGCTGAGTCAAACCGGAAAACCGCTGTAGAAAATCGAAAACCGCTCCTATTGCAAACACAGCCAGTACGCATACGCGTGGACACTCCCGCCATCATTTGGCGTTTGTACCGCATCCCCACGTGACCCTCTGTTGGGATGCACCAAAGAAGAGCAGCGTGGAGTGATCCCTTTTCTACACAGTGAAGGCACGAAACCAATAGAAATTCATTGACACATGTTGGCACACTGTTATGCTGCATGTGTGTCGTAGACTCAGGTGTACAAATGGTTAATAAATACAACTGAAAAATTAAATAATAATTAACAAATAACAAAATAATAAATATATAAGTATAATCAAAATAAAACTAAAAAATCAAATAAAATGTTGTGCAAATGGTGTAATAAATACAGCAGCGGCACAACAAGTTTGGCTGACGCACCGAGGCCAGGCCAGGCAGCATTTCGGAAACCGCAGCTTTCGTGTACTGCTCACATAGTGCGGTAGTGAAGGTGTACAATGAATAGAAGAATGGACAAGATGTGATTCCAGGCCTGCAAGCTGTAGGGGACTACGGGCCGTTAATGAATGGGGTGAGCAGCACTTGCGACGGCTGGTTAAGAGTGATCGACGCGCTACCGCAAAAGACTAGACCAAATGTACGAGGAATGCACCAGAAAGCTATCGAGAACAACTGCGCAACGCACATTGTTGCGTCTTGGCCTCAGTAGCAGACGTCCGGTTCCAGCAATCATGTTGACAAGTGTTCATCGCAAGAAACGACGTGCTTTTGCATTGCAGAACAAACCTGTGGATAAAGGTTGTATTTTCCGATGAGTCGCGTTTCCTACTGCATCGTATCGATGGGCGCTGGCGTATCCGCTGGAGATATCCAAAAACAAACTAGCCGAAACCATTGTTGGGCTGCAACCAGTGGGAGGAAGCAGTGTAATTATCTGGGTCATGTTTTAGGTCCATTACTTCTTCTGGAATGTACATCCAGGTTTGCCGACCAGGTGCATACGTGGCAACTGTGTATCCTGCGAATGATGGCATCTTTCAACAGGATAATGCCATATGCCACGTGGCCAAAATTTGCCGTGCATAGTTCGTAGAGCATGAGGATGAGTTCCACCTACTCTCCTGGCCTCCAAATACCCTAGATTTTAATCCTTGCGAGATTCTGTGGGAACATCTGGATCGACACGTCAGCCAGCGAGACCCTCCACCCGGGGAATCCTCATGAGTTTATTACGTGATGCTCTGCTGTTCGCATGGACACAGATTCGCTTTGTATCCTTTTAACCTTTTATCTGTTTTCTCTTTTTCTTTCCTTTTCTCTTGCTTTTTTATTATTATTACCACCCTTATATTAACTCGCCCTTGGATCTTGTGAGATGGTACGGAACCTTTCAGTCGAATTTGAAGCACTTCCGCTTTTCCATTCGCTCTTAAATTTTACATACAGGTTTGCTCCTGATTACAACACATTTTAGCAATTTTTTCTTTCCAATTTCGCCCCCCCCCCAAAAAAAAAATTTAAATAGATTAAATTTTCCTGCATGTCTATGGAGTTTTGTTTGCGTGGAGAAGTTTGTGACGTCAGAATTAGTTTTGCCAATAAGACTGTTTCTTCTAAGCGATAAAACTAAGGGTGGTAAAAATGGTTCATTTTTCTCTTTACTTATTTCTCCTTGGTTTGCTTTTTTTCCAATTGTTTGTCATAGTTGTTACACTCTTTACTTAAAGCACTCTTTGAGTCCATGCCCCCTCGCCTAGCTGCTCTTTTGACTGCAAAAGGAGACTATTCCGGTTATTAAGTAGGTGGTCATAATTCAGTGACTCGACCCTGTATTTTATATTTTAGTATTAGCTTCATTCGCGTTTTCTTCGAGTATGCAATATATCAATCATTTTATTGAAACTCAGGCCTAAACCCTCTAATACATATCATATGATATCTTATACCATTGAAAAATAATATACGAGGCGTGTCCGGAAAGTGAGATTACAACGGCTAGTAAAAAAAAATGTTTATTTGACAAAATGACCACTACAACTTATTAAGTGATACAGGGGTTATTTTCCGAGGTTATTGACGCCATTGTCCAAAAACACTTGTCAAGTCTAGATACTAGCTACTGTATACCACAGTTATAGAATTTCTGGCGCCTCCTGCTGAAACCACATTTCAACCTCGCTCTTGATCTCTTCATCGTTGTGGAAACGTTATCCAGCAACGATGTACCAATATATGAAGTTTCATTGCGCATACCTTTTTTATCTAGGTGGTGTTGATTTACTGCTCTTGTGTTCGTCATGAACAAAAGTTCTGCCTTCAGAGAATTCACGACACCACTTTGGTACATGTTGTCGACCCATAAACATGAACAAGTGCCTTGTGAATATCCGCTGGGCGCTTATCTTGTGCTTGGAAAAAACGTATCACGTAGATCACTTCACATTTGGCGGGATTCTGAATTGGCACATCCATTGTAAACACGTGTAAGGCTGCGTTCACTGTGAACGATGTGAGTCAAGCAGCGAGTCCTGAACAAGGAAAAGTAAGGAGAGGAAATTGTAAGGGTGGTCGAAGTCTGAATAGGATTAAATCCGTTATCCATTATTCGAGTCCTATAGAAAATTCGCTTCTCGACTCACAGCTCTCATACTGAACGCATCCTTGCTGGAACTAGATCCCACGTAGCAATGAGGAATAGCCGCGAGTGGGAAGTGAAAGGCTAACAGTTAAGCCAGTATAGCCAACTTATGCACTAAAAAATTATTTTGTCCGCCATTAGGACATACCTCGTACATATCATTTTCTGCGTCTGTAATGCCGAGTTTCTTTGAGAAGAAAAGCGTTGTGTTCGATGACAGTGGCCGGAGATGATAACGTTAACATCTTCGTCCAGCGAAACTCGTTCAGATAGTAGTAATAAATTGGAAGTTTAATGGAATGGTTACATAATTAACACAGAAAGTGAAAACTCTAAAGTGATATTTATAAACATTAGATCAAGAGGAGCCCATAAGGGGTTGTGAATAACGGTATTTGCTCTCTGCCATTTGGCCGTTACCGTCACTATATTATTTTTTCATGTAGTTCAAATGATATATTTGATATCATTATATGACATTGATTCTTTACCGCATTAATGATCTGTAACGGGCGTTTCACTTGTAAACTTGAACAAGGCATTATACCAACAGGATAGCCTTGTATATCCGCAGATAAATGTCACTTCCTTTGCCCTACGCGATAAATTTTATTGAGCGGCAAGTTTTAGTAAATGATCAACTATTTTGTTTGAAGCCCTTCATCAATCCCAGTCGAGAAAGCGAGAACGTCGCCAAGGAAACGACGATGAACAAAATTCCACTAGTGATACCAGAAGTCATTGTAAAAGTAGAGAGAAATGGACATGAATCATTCCGTTTGTAAATGTTAACATGTTGATTTGATATTGTCTTTTCATCTCTTTTACTTTTGTATAATGTGCTTTGAAATAAAAAATAATGAACTGATATTTCGATAACTTGCGATGGATATAATGTCAAAATATGTGGGGTCAAGCTGAAGAAATATATCTATATATATAAAAATGGATGTATGTATATATGTATATATATTTGTGTCTTATACAAATTTATAGTTTTATTCTGATCTTGATGAAATTATGCACACTTGACCTTCAAAGCAAGGAGAAGAGTACTGTCTACCTGACATTTCTCAAATTTTTTTTTCGAAATTATTCAATAAAAATCGATATTCAGATGGCAGTGCCATCCTTTGGGAGCATTTTAAAACAATCTTTCGTGCATGGTTTTAGTTTTTAATTTTGTTTCGCCATCTATTGGGAGCATTTTAAAAATAGTGTTTTCGATTTTTAAACATAAATTTTGACTACTATTAAGTACTGAAAGGTGCTGTATGATATATATATGAAAGAATATAAGGTCTCTTGAATGAATATAACGTTAAATTAATGGTAGTCAAAATTGTTTTAAATACACCTGGTTTAGTGAAATCATTATGGTTCATTGGAACTCTGAATGCTAAGATATGGCATGTTATATATCAAACAATATGGAGTGACGTCTCATGAATGAATATAACGTGAAATTAATGGCAGTCGTAATTGTTTTCAATACACCTGGTTTAATGAAACCATTATGTTTCTTTGGTACTTTCAAAGCTGAAATATGGCATGTTATATGTCAAATAATTTCGAGTGACGTCTCATGAATGTATATAACGTAACATTAATGATATTCAAAATTGTAATAAAAGCACCTGGTTTTGGTGGAACCATTATGGTTCATTGGAACTTTCAGTGCTTAGATTTGGCATGTTATATATCTAACAACTTGGATTGATGTGTCATGAATGTATATAACGTAAAATTAATGATAATCGATATTGTTTTAAAGGCACCTGGTTTAGTGGAACCATTATGGTTCATTAGAACTTTCAATGTTAAGATATGGCATGTTATATATCAAACAACTTGGATTGATGTGTCATGAATGATTATAACGTCAAATTATTGAAAGTCGAAATAATACCAATGGTACCTGGTTTAGTGGCACCATAATTTTTCATTGGAACTTTCAATGTTAAGATATGGCATGTTATATATCGAACAACTTGGAATGATATGTCATGAATGATATAACGTAAAATTAATGATACTCAAAATTGGTTCAATAGCACCTAGTTTAGTGGAACTGTTATGGTTCATTGGATCTTTCAAAGCTAAGATATTGCATGTAGTATATCAAACAATTTGGAATGACGTGTCATGAATGAATATAACATAAAATTAATGATAGTCGAAATTGTTTCAAAGGCACCTGGTTTAGTGGAACCATTATGATTCATTGGAACTTTCAATGCTATTAAAATATGCTATACTTATATTTAACAACTTTCAATGATGTGTAATTATGAATACAATGTAAAATTAATGATAATTCAAATTGGTTCCAAGGTACGTGTTTTAATGGCATCATTATGGTCTATTAGAAACATTCAATGTTAACATAGGCCAGTTGAAAAATATGGTTGAATTGTTTAGTTTAGCCTTTCGGTACTTGGTTATGTCATTCCTTTATGGTTTATTAAGTCTACATTTGTTCATGTGTTCATTTTAGCTGTACATTCACATTCTGATGAATCAAAATTTTTTCGAATTTGACCCCCGAGCAACGAAAAAAGCTTTCAATTTAAATAGAAAAAATTCATGTTCAAAATTCAAAAAGATTTCTTTTAAAAACTTCCCAAATACGGCCCCTTAGCAAAATATAAAACATGAATTCTTTCTAAAAAATTCTAATCTTTCTTCATATGTCCTTTTTCTGGATATTAACTCACAAAAGTTGCAACATTTCATCAAAAAAGAGCCCGAGCAACGCCGGGTAAAACAGCTAGTATTGTATAAAGTTGCTTTTCACTGCATAATTGGTAAATTCATTTCGTTCGCACAGCAATATTACGGGCACCCTTGTAAAATGTTCTTGTATGATCATGGTTGGACACTGGGCCATTTGTCCTGGTCGACTTTAAATGAAAGTGTAACTAAAGCCTTAATTGTGTAACTTAATAGTGTAACTAATGCCTTAAAAATTGTTGCTTAATAGTGTAACTAAAGCCTTAAAAATTGTTGCTTAAACTTTTGCTAACTTTGCTGTCTCTGCTCTCTTTATGCTTACGCAACACCGATAGGCGTCAAGAACAATCAGCTCGGGATAAGTAGCAAATGGTGTTGCTTTTTCCTCTTTGTGTGGATCTGGCATAAAACTTTAAATTGATCAACAACATAAAGATCCTATTGCTATTTTTTTGCGTTTTCAAGATTATTTGGATTATTTATTTAAAAAAAATACTATTTGATCTCATGCTCTTTATGATTATTTGGTTGATGGAGTTGTACTTTTGTTGCGATCTGTTTCTTCGATCGCTTTTGGCCCTGTTTGTGATAACGGAAACGTTGCTTGCAAACGAGATAAAGCAAGTAGTCGATGGCCAATGGTGCACATTGAAGATGGAACCATGCTTGCGGAAACGAGAATCCTCTTCCCCTGCAATGAAAAAATAATTCTTCTTCTCTCTCTAGCCCTTGTGTCAATGGGGAAATTCGTTGCAGATTTATTTACCAACAGTCAGATGAGATGATTCTTCAAAATAACAGGGTGTAACAAACAGACCAGGACAGTGGAATCTCGAGATCTCGAAAAATACACATCGGAACGAAAAAACAAAAAACTCGTGTTTAATATTTTTCAAAAAGCAATACAATGATACAAAATTCGACCCCCTCCCCCAACCCCCATTTCCTGAGGGGGGGGGACAAAGAAATCTTAAAGAGACTCCCTACTTTTTGTTGAAGATTCGGATTCTACGGGGAAAATACGAAACGTTAATCTGAAACATTTTTTTCAATTCGTTACATATCTTTATTGCTACACCCTGTATATCGTCAATGCGATACACTGTAGCATTTCCCCTTATGTATAATTCATATTGCTTTGCTTGATTTCCTTTCAATTTGCAAAAAATTTCAACTAATTTTGCGTTTACTCCGTCTAAAATTATAAAATCTTCTCCAGACAGACTTCATATTTGTTCATTTCTATTATACAGTACTGTAGATTTGTTAAGCTAGATACCATTGACTACGAGGGTAATTCGGAAAGTATGGTCCGCTTTATAATAAAAACAAAACTACTATATAGAGAAAGAAAATACATTATTCTCAAAACTACTATATATATTTTCAATATTTTTTCTTTGCCAGATTCTATGTACCTTTAACACGGTACATTTTTCCACACATTTTCCAAGTTTATTTAAGCACTTGTCATAGCGGTCAATGTACTTCCACATTTTTCAACTAATCAGATCTTTTGTTTGGGAACAACTTGACCACCCACCTTACAGTCCGGACCTCGCAACCAGGGGCTATCACTTGTTTCAGGATCTAAAGGAGATCATCGGCAGCCTGCATTTCAGCGACCATGAACAAGTGAAAACTGCGGCAGCTTCTATGAAGTGATCATGCGGAAGTACATTGACCGCTATAACAAGTGCTTAAATAAACTTGGAAATTATGTTGAAACATAGTTAAAGGTTCATAGAATCTGGTAAAGAAAAAAATTTGAAAAATATATATAGTAGTCTTGTTTCTATTGCAAAACGGGCCTTACTTTCCGAATAACCCTCGTACTTCATCTCTCTCTCACATTTCTATAAAACGGTCGTCATCACTAAGAGGGTCATTTTTAATTATTCGTTTTCTCTAAATGTTGCAGATGTAGATGTCACAGTTGAACAAATAGAATATAGCTAAGTTATAGCCTATATTTCAGATAGATCTCCAAGACAATATTCGTGCTCAAGCCCCGTTCTTACGCCGAGCTTTCAATGCTCGTATAAGTTTGAACATTTATTGGCGTAAGGCGTTTCCTACATAAAACAAAGGCTATATATTAGTGACGTGCGCTCTCTACGAATACTCGATACAGGAACTGTCGAGTATTTGTAAAAAGTAGTATCGAATTATTTAAGAAAAGTGTCGACTACTCATGAGTATTATTAAGTAGCGGAAGAATGGAGCTACTTATTGTTTTCATAATGTCCGTCTGTCTGTTCGTCTGTCTGTCCGTCCATCCGTCCGTCTTCTTCATAATTTCCGCATTTTTTGAGGTAGAAGGTTGAAATTCGGAATGTAGCTTACCATGGGCATGGGCACCTTCACTATTTACTTTCGTTTTGATTGGCCCATTGGGGTCGGAGTTTCGAGGGCGGAAATTAGAGGGGACCAAAAGGTCTACGCTTACTTATGCACATCAAGGTGTGAAATTCGGTATGTAGATTCTTATAAACAAGATCATCATTACTGTTAAGTTTGGGCCAAATTGTCCCAATATGGTCGGAGTTTTCGGGGTAGCAGTCACTTGGTATTTAAGAATTATGGCAACATGTGCTATGTGATATATCATTCGATCGGAAATGATGCGATACGAAAGGGGATAGAGCTCTTTTTCATTTTCTAAATACTACGTTCGAGAAAATCAATTGTTCGATTAAAAATATGTGGGGGGGGGGGGGTTAAAAAGTGCAGATAAAAGCCGGGTATATCCTTGACAAAGCCGGGAATAAATGGCGAAACTAGTTGGAACTCCTGATGTCCCTCTATTATACTGTAAGGCCACCACTTGTTTAAGCAGATAAAAGGGTAAAAATAGGTGACCTCAGCGCTTCCGCTACTTTCCTATACTTTCCTCGGGAGGATTAATTTCTTGTTAGTACTCAAATTAACCTAATCTGCAAATCCGTAAATTATTTCAGAAACAAAACAGTACCGTAAAGTAAAAAATTCCATGTACCTTATATGTACAAAAATTTTTAGATAATTGGGAATGAATTAATGCCAAAATAAACAGCTCTCATTCCTTATTTTAATTCACGCTAAGTTTATAGTTATACTATCAAATTTTTAAATCAAAATTTGATTTTATCGAATGTAGTATTAAGAAAATAGAAATAAACTCTACCTTCTTTCGTTTCTCATCATTTTCGATCGAATAATATATCACATGCCATATGTTGCCTTTTGAAATGTTAATTCTGTAGTTGTAAGGAGCACGTGACCATTACCTCCACATATCCGACCCCTCTGAAATAATTCAGCCCAAATTTCATAGTAATGTAGATCTTGCCTAGATGAATATGCATACCAATAACATACCATTGTAGTCGCTTCCTACCCTGATGATGAATTGTATTCGAAACGCGTAGGTTATTAAAAACTTCTACCATTTTCTTATTCAAAGACCCTTTTCTATATTTTCTCATTCACTAGCAAAGTTGACCGAGATGCAACTATTGCCTCTATACCATTTGGACCGGATCGTCCCTTATAACAACCTTTGTAAAGAAAATTTTTCAAAATTCCAACCGGAAGTACCAGTTCTACTCTTGACAAAATCCTGTTCTTTGCTAATATAGGCGAAAGAAGATGGTATAAGAAAACTTGGAATCTATACCAAAGTGTTTAGAAGCTAATTTGAAGTCTTAGGACAAACTTCGTCAAGGAGATTCCATGGTATCCAACCCCTTTGTAAAATACGATTAGTGCATATGTAAATGAACTAATCGCATTCTGGGAAAGCAGTAGGTAAAGATTTGTTTTAAAAAGTTCACTTGATTGTTAATTGTTAAAAATAAAATAATTTAGGCCTACCAACGCACACTACGTTCCGGGTCATTTGATTGTTCAATGCAGCATTGTAAGTAAACGGAGCTGCGGGGACCCCATGTTCATATGACAAAAAATACTTCTAAGGACCTCTTCTATCATCTCCCAAAAAATCTGTACTCAATTCAAGAACACCCTATATATTTCTTATCTATTATTTTATAATAATTAATTTTTAAAATATTTTTTCGAACATAGCATTTCGAAAATCGAACAGCATACTGTACTCCTTTGTTTTTCCTAATTTATTCTGGAACGGCATATCACATGTTATATTTTGGCATTCGAAAACTTTAAAATATACTAATAGCCTCGTGATGGTTAGACTGATTTCAAAGATGTTATCATCAAGCTCAAAAGTTTCTCTGTCAACTAGCGAAAAAAGAAGAAATTGGTAAAACTTTTTCACGAATAGACAGAAAGACAGGCCGACACAAAAGGTCTTAATCTTACTCTAGACATTGAAGGCATAACCTTCGAAATGCAGGGTGATTCAGTCAATTTCTGACCATTTCACTCGAATGACGTGCATTAGGGATAGGGTGACCAGATATGATACGTGAAAAAAGAGGACAGTATTTTCAACATTGATTGAGTACAGTATTGAGGACAGTATTTTCAAGAGGACAGTATGAAATTGATAAATAAGAAAAATACTTTAAATTAGGAATTTCATATAAAATCAAACACAAATTCATTCAGTTCTCATCGTCTTTATTATATTTTTCCCTAGAGATTATTGCATGCAATATATATTTGTTTTGCAATAAAAACTGATGAAAGGATGAACATTTCGAATTCATAAAATTACATTGCGAACTCGTTGCGATTGACGAATGTCACGTTAGGGTTAGGGTACAAGAGAGCGCCACTGTAATCAGTGGGATTCAGTCAATTTCTGACCATTTCACTCGAATGACGTGCATTAGGGATAAACAATTGAAAGAATATGAGCGCCATATCGAATTTCTAAATAGTTGGAGTTTGTATTGTTGCAACGGCGCTGCATGAAAATCGTATTATTGTTGAAAAATGGCGCCCGCTTTATTAACAGAGCAGAAATGCAAGGTTGTCGAATGGTATTTCGAGACAAAATCACCTGTAACCGTACAAAGAAAGTTCCGGAAGGAGTATAAGTGTCGAGACGCACCAGGCAGGCAAGCAATCATGGATTTTGTCGAGCAATTTCGTGCCACTGGATGTGTTAAAGGCAAGAAAAAAGGCGGGAGCGAAGTTCGTGTTCGAACGGCCGAAGTTGTCGAAAATGTTCGATTCCCCTACCAAAAAATCTGTTCGCCGCCTATCCGTTGAAGAAGGGCTGGCGAATTTTGAGAAAGGATTTACACCTCTTCCCGTATAATATCCATGTTTATCAGGAGTTAACAGACACTGGAAGACAGAAGCGACAACAATTTGCGATGGAGTTTGGAGCAGAAATGGAAGCCAATCAGGACATTGTGGACAACCTGTGGGTGTCAGATGAGGCCTTCTTCCATCTGTCAGGTGACGTTAATAAACACAACGTTCGTTTTTGGGGTTCCCAGCACCCTCATGAGATCCATAAGTCACCTCTTCATCACGAAAGTTTATGACTTGGTACGCGATTTCCAAAAGAGGCATCATTGGTCCGTTCTTTTTTGAGGGCACCGTAACGTCACAGGCTTACCTTAACATGTTGGAAACCTTCTTCATCCCCGAGCGGCGAAGGAGGCGTATACCGCTTCGCTTCGACATCAATGGTTTCAACAGGATGGGGGTAGGGCTCACACCACTAATGAAGTGCTAGACTTTCTCAATCAAAAATTCGGAAATCGTGTCATTTCAAACAGGTTTCCAGATCGATTCGGGGGTGGCTTTCATTAGCCCCCTACGAGTCCTGAACTAAACCCATGTGATTTTTATCTCTGGGGGTTCCTTAAAGACGTTGTGTTCACTACAGCACCAAGAACCTAAGATCAGCTGCGACAAAGCACAAGAATCTGATGGAGTTATGAACAACTTCACCATTCGGCTGCGAGCAGTTCAAAACGTTCGTGATGGCCACATTGAGCATATCATCAAGACTTTTCCACGGGAATAAAAACTTCGAACTGCCTAAAATATCATACTGAAATGCTAACGTTTGTAAACATTAATGGGTCAATAAATCATAGTACTGAAACGGACAGAAATTGACTGAATCACCCTGTACATACATGGCGGTTCATAACTGGAACGTTTGGCCTAATTAGATTTCAACAAAATAAATAAATAGATCTTCTTCATCCATTCCACTTTTTTTTTTTTTTTAATTTTTTTTTATTTTTTGCAATTCTTCAGTTAAGAAAGTTCTGTCCGAGACTAAATATATCTTATTAAATTACTTAAGTGACTCGCTTTCACCTTATATCCCATTAAATGATCTTATTCATTCGCCTGGATGAATTTAAACAATTGCGTATCTTATACACGTCGACGCGAATTAAATAAAGCACGTACAAATGATTTATCCAATTGCGCGTGTGTTCTTTCCCACTTCAAGGAAGATCCTTCCCTTCTAACCGAAATTACTATGGCAATCGTAAAGGAGAGGAGATGAAATCGTTGTGGCAAAGATTTGTGGGATAAAAGTATTGGGTGACCAAACCGGTTTAATTTTTTTTTTAATTAGGAATTATTAAAGTATTTTGAAAATGAAAAAGCTTGAAAAATTGATTTTCTCGAACAGAGAATTTCTTACGTGTAGAAATATTTTCTTTCCTACTCCGATCTTCATATCTTTTTTTCAGTGTATACTTGCTAACTATTAATAACAAACGTAATAACGTCTTTGGAACCGTTTTTGGTAAAACTGTCTGTTTGGGAAAAATGATGGTAATTTTCTAAGATAAAATTAAGACAACAAACATTTTAATGGTTTATCTTTACAACAAAATCATTTGATCTTGTTATAATATAATGGTTATCTTATTACTAAATTATTCTAAAGATTTTTTAAACGTTGTCTTTTTTAATCTGATAGCAGTTCTCGAAATCAAATTGAAGGAGAGCAAAAAAAAAAAAAAAAAAAAAAACAGTTGCTGAATGTGAATTAGTTCATTTAGAATATAATGTAAGGAGATACGAGCAAACGAGAGAAACTATTTTGCAAGGAGCGAAAGGGAAAAAATATATATATTAAAATTTGTTTTTGAAAAGTAATCAGCTGGAACAGAGTAACGAATGGGAAATGCCGCGTTGTGAGTGACCTCAAAGCATTGTAGCCTCTCTCAGAGGCTCCCAATAAATGAAATACCACACAAGACATTTGTTTAGAGGCGGTTGAAAACAAGGGTTGGTTCAGTTTCTTTTAAAGCTCCGCAAAGTAAGTTTGCAAAAAGTGACGCGATAACAGACTTAAGACCTTGAGCCCCGCATAGGAAGAGCGCAGCGAGATGGTGGAAAATCCCTCAAGTGGATTTTTGAAATAATGAGATAAGGGAAAAAATGAAGGCAATTGAAAATTGTAATTTGTTGCGTGCGAGTGTAGAACGTAGAAGGTCGACCGCCCTCTTTAAAGGCGCTGCTCGCATGTCAAAACAATTGCTCAGTTTTTAAAACAGGAACATTAAGAATTCGAAACTAAAGAACTCAAGGCCTGACGAAGATTGAGAGAAGGGTAAAATGACGGAGGAAGGATTAGGAAGATTTCATAAGAGATGACTGCCGCCATGTGGAGTGTCTATAGAGGCATTAATTCGAAGAAAGCGTAGAAAGAGGGAGGGAGGAGCGGGCGGATAGTGACTCAAAGAACGTCGCTTTCGCTGTTTCAGTGTCCACCACCGAACAGTTTGTAAGCCCTAAGACGAGAGAGCGGGAGGAGCATTGTTCGTGGCGACATCGACCCCTCGCGGAAAGGCGGAAGAAAAGGGAAATGCGCAGATGATCGAGTCGAAAGGCATGAACGGGGACCAGCACGAAGCGAACGAGCGCAGACGGCGCAGGCAGACCAAGGACGAGAGTAAAAAGCGGCGCAACTCTCACCGACGCTATTGGAGTCCGTCGGATATGGATCTACCGCCGCCGACGCCTCCGCCACCCCCACCTCCGCTAGATGTTGACGACAGTGACGTCAGAGGACCTCGACCGCCCTCCCCCTCAGCTCCTCTCGCCATACCAGAAGACGACAATATGGTGAGCGCTTCGTGGGACGTGCCCACTTTGCCCGCCCGTCGACCGCGTGTCGATGTCCCACCACCGGTCATCCCGTCGAGGCACCTACCCAACGTCACCTCCCCGTCCACACTCAAGATCCCGACGAGGGTCACAAAACGACGGCCCGTTGGAATTTCATGCAGGTAATAGTCTTATTATTGTCAAAATCAATTTTTATAATTGCCATAACCGGAAATCTTATAATACCGGGGAGGGGAAGAATAGGTCAAAACAAACAAAAATGTTTCATTTTTGGTAATGCAAGAAAATTAATTGCGTGTCAGATTTTTAGAAATAAAAGTTCTTGTTAAAATGGAAAAAAAGGTTAGCTCATCATCACTATTAAAAGGAAACTTTATTTTTTTTTAAATTTTCTATTTCGAAATGTCTCGGACGTTCTTAGTATTCCGCTGACATTTGAAGCTGGAGGAGGCGGGAGATCGTTTCCGATCGAAAACTTTTTCTTTACGCTGATCAAGGTTTGATTTTTTTTCCATGAAAGTTTGTTGTTAGAGAATTTTGAGCGCAAGAGCCCGCTTATTTTTGCATTACATCAGGATCATTAAGCCCATTCAAGTGATCATTTAAGTTTTATGTACTTCTCACCAATAAAAAAGTTTATTCTATACTAAAGATTCCCTTGATGAATTATATATAGTATAGTCCATTTCAAAATATTTAATAATTCAATTAACTTTAAAACCTTATGTCATCCAGAAGGCTATATAAAATATGAAATATGAAAAGCAATCATTTAAAAGTTTTAAAAATATATATAATGTGTTGCATTTTGTTTATTTACTTTTTCCTATTTTAAGCGACTTAAATTCCTCCACCCCCACCAATAGTTTTATAAGTTCAGAAACCTCGGAGTTGTAAAGGAAAACGGAGGGCAGTTTTCATTCTACGTTTCTGCTGGCGTTGGTTTTCTTGAGTTGATTTGAGTTCAGTCCGCTGTCTCAGTAACTCAAATATCAATATGAGTTGAGCACGTGACAATACTGGAATCCTTCTCTCTCTCTCTCTCTCTGTTTGTTTCGATCATTCTTTTTCTTCTCCTTCTGCTTTTCCTATTTAACTTCTCTGGAATAGAAGTTATGTTTTTGAGGAATATGCTGATTTTTTTAAGAAAACATTACTTTTCTGTTTCAGAAAGGTATATGTTTTCTTATTGAGATAAAGAAAATGTTTTTATTTCATGGAAAAATATCTTGTTACGTGAAATAATTTTGATTATTATAAATAATTTTATATATGTATTGAAAAAGAACAAAACATCTAAAAGTTGTTAGATGAATGAAATAATGCTATTTTTTAAATGCTGTATAGTTCGTCGCTTTTAATAACAATAATAGAATGAAATTGATGCAGCTGAACCTAAATGGAACACAATTAAAATTTACTAAGAGTTTACATACAGTAAATATTAAATCAAGATTTCAATTTCGCCGTATCTAAACTTTACTTCCTTCACCCACAGAAACATTCTGGTACCTTATTCTGCGTTTTAGCATTTGTCTTTTAATTCTCTAGGTTCACCAAGCTATTTTTATATTTTGCAATAATTGCTTTTTTCCTCATTCTAAAACCAAATTTAATTATGGTCGAATGTTTTCTTTTAATAATTAGAATAATGTTGATAGTGGATCCAAAATCTAAAGAAATGTTTTGGATCAATTTCTTGTACAATGCCAGGCCAGTGAATTAGAAACATCGTTCAGTATACTACAGGGTCTCCGTTTAGTCTGAAGCACAGAATGTAAACGATTAACCATCGATTATTGAAGTCAAATGAAATCCATTCATTTATCAGAGAGTCCTTCAGCTGCTGTTAAGTTGGGGAAGAGGATGCTGTTGACGGATACTCTCTCCGACAAATCCCAACCATGCTCTATTGGTTAAGATCCGGACTCTGTGGAGGCGTAAATGGTGGGAGTCACTGCCATGCTCAGAGAACCGATCCTGAAGCACTCTTACACGATGGACCGTAGCATTGTAATTTCATGAAGAATTCGTCACAAGCAGAGAAAAAGTGCAATATCGCAGGATGGACTTGATCGGCAACAACGTATAAGGGTCATACAAATGAAAACGAAAATTATTTATTTTATCCAAAGTGTATACAAGGAATTTAAAAATACTCTCCAAATGCGTTAAGACATTTATCCCACTAAATCATTAGATAGTCAGTGAGGGGTTTTAATGGTACGCCTACCTCAGCAGTTCGAATTAATGATGAAAAATAGGAAAGAAAATTCCGCAGCCCGGATTCGAGCCAAAGGTTTCTGGTTCGAATCCGGGCTGCGGAATTTTCTTTCCTATTTTTCATCATTTATCCTACTGTGTAACAAGGGGTGTAAATCCTTTATGGAAGAAGTCTTTTGGTTGCGTGTGGAACCATTCCAAAACCTCTTCCTTCACTTCATCATCCGACTGAAACCTGCGGCCTTTCAGATGTTTCTTGAGATCCCCAAACACGTGATAGTCACATGGAGATAAGTCAGGGCTGAAAGTGGATGCTGCATTGCTTACCAGTTGAAATTTTTGATGAGGTCTACCGTTGCTTTCGAGGTGCGAGGACGCGCATTGTCGTGGAGAAGAAGCACTCCTTCTGTAAGAAGTCCAGGACGCTTGCATTTGACGGCCGCGCGCAGTGACTTCAGAGTTTCCCCATATCGTACTGCGATAACTGTGGTGCCTTTTTCAAGAAAGACCAGTTAAAATCGGGCCTTTCCGATCAAAAAACACGGTCAACATTACCTTCTCCGTGCTGTTTGCGATTGCTTTTGATTTGTTCGGGGGTGGTGACCCATAATGCTTCCATTGACGACTTTGACGTTTGCTTTCGGGCTGGAAATGAAAGCACCAAGTTTCATACCCTGTAACGATTCTGTCGAGAAAACTCTCTTCTTCCTGTTCATAGCGAGTCAAATGTTGCAGGGACATGGCCATTCGAACTCCAAATTCTTCCGATGTCAAATGATGCGGGACCCATTGTAGAGTGAACAGTTCCACGACTGAGAACAGTTTTAGCAACCACGACATCGATTGTCACTCTTGTTTTCCGTTATGACAGCGTCAATTTTAGCTTTGGTATCGTCCGTGATGGCGCGATTTGCTTGTCTAGGTCGTTGATCCTCTTGCAATGATGACCGTCCCTCCAAAACCCCTTTCTCCATGCTCAAACACGAGTGAAGGTTAGGCAGTCATTTCCATAGACCTTCTGTACACGACGATGAATTTCAGAAACTGAAACTCCTTCACATGTCAATAAACGAATTACTGCTCTCTATTCCTGTTTCGTTGAATCTGTTTTGTTGTTAGGACGAAGCGATCATTCGCAGAGCTTCGTAGCGCGAGCTATCGTTTTTTCTCACGTGATGCAACAGTTGTAACCTATTGTTCAATTTGCACGTAGGGTTTCGTAATTGTTGAAAACAAAAACTTACGATCCTACACTAAGCGGTTTTCGCAACAACTACGATTATATTTTGTTGTTTGGACGAAGCGATCACTCGCAGAGCTTCGAAACGCGAGCTATCGCTCTTTCTCACGTGATGCAACGCTTGCAATCTGTTGTTCAATTTGCACATGGGGTTTCGCAATTGATGAAAACAAAAGCTTACGACCCTACACGTCGTCTTTTTTTCCCCCACACAAATTTCTGTTTTCATTTGTACGACCCTTATACAAGTACTCTTTGGCTGTCATCCGACCTTCATGAACCATCAGGGAGTCCGTACCGAACATGGCTACCGAAATTGCTGCCTTCGTACCAAACTTGGTACTATTCAAACCATTTGGTACATTTATAAATTAATAGTAACCATATATATACAATTTATTACTCTTAAATATACGTATACTGTGTTGGCAAATTTGGTACTATTCCGGCAGTAATTTGGTACTTTCGTTCAAAACCGTTTTGGCAGCAGTGGTACTGAACCAATAAAACATATACATGACACTCCCACCAAAACATTGAGTTGTTGAGACAAGACAGGATGGGTCGATTGCTTCATGAGCCTGACGCTACTCTCTCCGTCGACCATTTACAGAATAGCGTGCATCGTGACTCGTCCGACCACATTGCCCTTTTCTCTATGAAATGAGAGGCCTCTGCACGGGCATAGCTCGTCATCCCTGTTCTCTTCAATTCCTTGCACATTGTTCTACTGGATATGAGTTGGGACGAATGTTCATTCAGTTGCTGCACAGTAGACCTTCATTATCGCTGCAAATTCCTGCTGAGGCTCCGTCTATCACACTGTAAACATTGCGACAAACATTGCCGGTTCTGCTTCCACGAATTAAACAACTTTAGAGATCTCTCGCCTTTAGAAATCCCATGTCCTAATGACCGTGGCATCTGCTTGCCAGGCCCCGACAGTAACGCTTTTTTCGAACCCGGACAGGTCTTTCCTTTTTTCCCATTCTCCATAATTACTGCCGTGTGAGACTGTTGTGACCCAGGAAATTTGCAGGCTCTGTAATTACGGCGAGTGGCATTTACGCTTACATATCTTATGACATGCTACTAATTTATTACCCAGACAGTGTATTATATGACTTGATTATTCCACACATACGTCGTTCAGCAAGTTAAATTTTGATAGTCAAAGATAGTTACAGATAGTTAAAGACAGTAACAGTTAAGACAACCACTTCTGTCTTACCTCATTTTTTATTTATAAGTTAGCCAGCCATCTTGTTTTAACATAAGTAAATTGAAAATTCTGCCGGTTATTAGTTACATCTAATGGCTGTATCTATGACTGTGATGGCAATTGGTGAGACAATGAACTTGAGGATAACAATCTTACTGCTACAGAATGTCGTCCATTTACGTCCGCGCATGTTCAAATACGTCATCGATTAAGTAGAGAGAGTGCAGTCGAGCTACAGAACTATTTACTCCACTTATGTCGTTTAACACGAATTTCCAGATTCCAGATTCTCTGAATCTTTTTCAACTGAATTACAAAGCGATTGAAGCGACAATTATGGCATAAGTCGAATTCGACTTCTTAGAATAATAGTTGCTATTTGGTACCAGTGCATTAATTTGGATTGAAAATATATGTATGTTGTGTGTCGTTTTCTTTTAAATCGTACATTTTTTGCACGCTTTAAATTAAATCGAAAAAACAAATTCGTGTTTTAGTATACCGGTAAAAAATAACGAAAGTCGAAATGCGCATGCAATAGACCCTTCACCACAGAATAAGAAACACGGAAGTGACACTCCTAGGGTTTTCCATTGGAAGCGATGGTAGTGAGCAGATGCTCATTTGCTGGTGGCGCCCAACAGCGGCTGTGATGTTACAATACGAGCAGACGCTCATTTTTCCATTGTGTTTCTACGTATGAGTTTGTCTCGTTTACCTGTCTTCTTTTTTACCTTGTGTCGATTTTTAATTTTTTTTAATTAAGTAAAGCACATCTGTGTTGTAAAATGAATGAAAACAAATCACTTAGTATTGCAGAAGAGCTTTTTTCTTAATGGAAAATATAAAAGAAAATGAATTTACAAAGGCATGCAGGTTCACAAAATTTAGCTTACAATCACCGTAGGATAAGCTGAGTTTTATGTAGGATAAGATATTAAATTCAATAATAAAAATTCACCTCAACTTGAATTTAAAAATAAAAAAAAATAAATAAATAAAAAGAAAAGATTTTTTGAAAAGTAAACAAAATTATATTAACCTGAAGTAACATGGGAGATCCCTAAAGTTATTTTAAATACAATTCCACCCCAATTCCAACAATTTACAATTTAAATTCATTAATTAATTTTAAATGTACATATAGATATAATAATCAACATGCAAAAACTTCTTTATACTCTGAATATTCAAATATGAAACTGTCCATATAGATTTCAAGTATAGATCTCTTTCAAATATTTCCTGCTCAAATATTGTCAACTATTTTTTTATTATTTTTTTTTTATTTTCAGTGAATATTATTTTATTTTCAAATCTCCACATCTTGAATTCTGCACCCATTTTTTACATCTAATAATTAGGGATGCATATTTATTTCAATGGCTCGTGTTAAAGAATTATTAATAAACTTGGCTTGTGCTTCTCACTTACCTTTCTTCATTCTTCGAAAATCTTAATTAACTTCCAATATAATTACCTGTTATTATTGCATCTAATGGCTGCACAAAAATGCCCGTTTGATTTGGGACCCATTTTTTACAAGAAGAAAAAATTCATTCATCAAAGAAAACAAAACCCGAGGCTAAATTTAGTGCGAGATTCTGATATAAAATTTTTCAAACATCATTCCACAAAAGAGAAAAAACATAGCACAAACGAATTGCGAATTAACGAAGGCAACTCTTTAATTTTCATATACACTATAATACCTTTTAAAAGATAAATACCATCAAAAGATCTTTTGGCGTTTGTATTGTAAATTCGAACCAATTATAACACAAATAAATACGGTAATAGAGAGCAAAAGCTGACTAATTTCGCTTTTATTGCTAGCTTTATCAAAGTGGCAAGAATGGGAAAATAACAATTATGTTCAAAATTTGTATACAAAATGTTACTTTTCATCTTCTTGTTAGTTTGATAAAACCGGGAATAAAGCCAACTAAATCTAGTCAACTAAATGCAAAGCCTCTAAAAAAAGTATATTTATTAAGTACCGAAAGGTGCTTTATGCTATCAGTGTGGGGAAACGTGTCTGTCTGTCTGTCCGTCTGTCTATAACTCTGACTCCTCCGAAGCTATGGAATATTTTCAAAACCTGTTTGCGTCAGTCGATGAAAATGGATCATGGCACGAACCAATCACAAATAAAATCTAAATCGGTTATTGGCACGTGCACAAATGGTACCTCAATATTCCCACCAAGCAATTTTCAATGGGAAGACATATTAAGTAATAATATCAAACAAATCGTGATGACGAGATAGAAGCACTTATTCATTACTATTTTCGTCAGTCGATGAATATGGTAAATGGCACGAACCAGTTACAAATATTATATAAATCGGTTCAATAGCCGTATATACACGTGCATAAGCCGACCCTTGATTTTTGAACCCAAAAAGTGGAAAAATGCCATGGCATGAGCATAAGCCGAAACAAAAAATGAAAAAAGGCAATGCACAAATGGTACCTTCACGACCCGACCTAGCAATTTTCAATGGAGAGATATATTAAGTAATATATTAAACAAATCGTAATGACGAGATAGAAGCGGATATAAATTACTATTTTCGCCAGTTGATAAATATGGTTCAGGAAATGAACCATTTTGAAAAAGGTTGTAATCGAAACAATGGCACGTGCTCTAATGGTACTCTTATGACACCCTCAAATGTTTTCAATGATAAGATTTGGCATGTATTATATCAAACAAATAGGGATGACGTGTCATGAATGCATATAACGTAAAATTATTGATACTCGATATTGGTTCAAAGGTACGTGGTTAATGGATCATTATGGTCCATTAGAAACTTACAATATTATCATAGGGCGGTTTAAAATATGGTTCCGCGAATAGTTTAGTTTAACCTTTCGGTAGTTGGTTATGTCATTCCTTAATGGTTTATTATTGATGTCTTAGCTTAAAAATTTTCCCCAGTCAGTAAAATCACAATAAGAAATTTCAATTTACGGTCAATGAACACTGTAACATACTGTATTAGTAATTTTTAATGACTTTTTTTTAATAAAAATACATAATCTTGCTTTAAAATAATACTTCTTACTAAAAGCCGCTGCTTAATAATATATTTTTTATTATTATTCACTTTGAAATCTCGAAGTATTTTTAACGCTGCATGTTTTCCATTGGCATTGTGAAAGATCGTCTGCTCTGCCACATCACAGTCACCAGGTCGATATACCATTGAATCTAAAGCTCTAGATTAGGAAAGTACGGCAAACTTCGTCGTCTGCTACTAAATCCGCCATTGTTGGCCCTATTGGCCCTATCAAATGCGTTACGCTTCATCTAAAATTCAATTTAAATGCATTTTTTTTTTTACAAATTATCTTATTATTATCGTCTGGATATATAACTGACAATCAGTAAATTTTATAACTATTGATTTTCCTTTAAATTTTGGTTTCAATTATAATTTTTTTCATATAAATAATGATAACGTTGAAGCAATTTAATGATAACCAGATTAAGTTTTTAGATTATTTTCACCTCATTTATTTATCATTAATAAACGAGTTACACCATGTACAGTAATTAATAAATTTTAAAAAAACATTGATTGTGTAGTTTTTGTAATTTTATTTATTAAAATATAATTTTATAAATTTTTATTAAAATATGATTTAATAAACTTTTATCAAATTAATTTCTATATTTATATCAAAAATTTCAATTTACCAATTTTAATTTTATTAAATTATAAATATTATTAAATTATTAAAAAAAACTATATTTAAAATTATAAAACATATCAAATATAATTTAATAAAATAGGAACCATTAAATTGAAGTTTTTGATATAAATATAAAAATGACTTTGATAATTATATTTTGATAGAAAATTTTAAAAATTATAATTTGGAAAAACAGATACATGTATTTTGATTTAAAAAATTACAAAAAAAAAACAAACTACACATGCAATGTATTTTGAAATTTATTCATTTATGGAAATTTATAATATTGACGTAAAAGAATCTACCAAAAACTTAGTCAAAAATTTATTTTTTTTCACCCAAATAGCAAATTTTCGTTATTCAATTTCATATGTTACATTCAAGTTTAATGACGAGTGAAAATAAGATAAAAATAACATGAACGCTTTATTTCAAGTTTTGCCTCCACATTTCACAGACAGTTAATTGCCTTCAAACTTGTTAATTGAATTGTATTTTCTTAAAAAGAACTATATTCAACAAAAAATTATATTTTCTGATCGTCTGAGAATTGCATAATGCAACATTTCTATAACATTTGGTGAAGTTCTAATATAAACTTCCTTGCTTCTTATTACTTCTTCGGATATTTTAACGAATTTATTAACCTCCAAGGAGCATAGATTATTCGCATTAAAATTTAGGATTAATCAACGAATATTTCATTGAAAATTTAATCTAAATTGCATCTTTCACATGCATTTTAATGTTACCTATCGCTGCGTTTGGGCCAACAATGGCTGACAAACTCACGTGACAGCCGTTCTACCAATGAGCAGCTGCGGGCGGCGCGGAAAAGGATTGCCGTACTTTCCTAATCTAGAGCTTTAATTGAATCCCTTGAGTGTCACTTCTGTGTTTCTTATTCTGTGCTTTCACATTAAGGAGCACGACGTCACTGGCGCATTCGCTGTTCTGCTTCCGGAGCGCGAAGCGCAGAGAAAGATTGGATAAATACGTTTGTGTTTCAAGAGAAAGGTTTAATAAAACTGAAGAAGGCCGATTTTCATCTATTAGCAGGGAAGTACAAATTAGACATTCAAAAAAATTACAAAAATGATTCTAATTCTAAAAATATTGGAATTACAAAAAGAAAACGTGACTACTACCAGGGAGTAAAGAGTAAAAATGCTACAACAGATATTGCTGCTGTCATTCATCTCCAGATAGGGGGTGGTCTTGGCCTAGTTGTCTCACTGATCAGTTCGCCGTTCACTGAAATTAAGCAACCTTTGGCGCGGCCAGTCACTGGTTGGGTGATGCTTCTGGGGCCAGCATCGAGGTAATACTGTTATGTGAGACCCGTGCATTGGACTAAAGCTGGATGCCCTACAGCCGGAGGGATTGCCACTGGCCGGATCCCTACCAGTGATTTTTATCTTTGTACCCCCGTCCTTTGGAGGGCACATAAAGCCTTCAGTCCCAGCTGCTTCTGTCATCTCGTAGCAGTAGTTATTTATCACTGGGATGGCGCAAGATTCCCTCGTAGGAATAGGCGCCCAGATCATCACTCAAGCGATGATCTACTCTCTGTAGCTGAAGAAAAACTCTCCAGCTATTAATTTTTCTGATCATTGGGTACGTTATGAGGTACTCAGTGATTAGAAATTAAATAATCTGCCTAAACTGGGATTTGTAAACATTTATAAATATTTCCGTAGCCACATTCACGGCATTTGATAGAGCCGTTAAGCATACTGACGCAGGAGATGTGCACGATTACAAATTTTTCAAGGTGACAAAAATCAGGCTTTTGTTTTATATTAACTAGATTAGTGCAATAACGGTAATTAATAATACATTTAAAGAATGAAAATATTTTACAGCAGTATACCTTTTTTTTAATCATAAATTGAACTGGTGTTTATTTGTGGGAAATCTAAAATAGAACGTTCATTTCCAAGAATTATTAATAATGAGCATAAAATTACGATGCAGTGACAGGACAAAAATAACACAGCATCTATTAAGGAGGAAAAGGGGTTATACATGTCTCCCTTGAGCTCCCTATCAAACATCCAGACGACTGGCAATAACTTATGTGTCTGGAAAGGAAACAGCAAGAACGAGTATTAGTCAGAGAAACTCTGCAGCTAAAAGAGAAAGACTATACGGGCGTTTGAAACATCTTAACAACGGGGTTTCGAATAGAGCAAGAGGGTATAAGATTTTCTACGTCAAGGGCAAGAAAATCTTGAGTCTAAAGTATCTGGTGATGCTCCGCAGTGGTGAGGCAAGTCAAGAAGAGTTTAGATAAAGTCCCCGTGTATCACCTAGAATTCCTGTTTTTCGTATTTTTCGTAGAATGGATAGTTCCTTTGCTCTATGTTATATTGATTGAGTTATTATTTAACCAATTGGGAGTTATAATTTAATTTTTTGAGATTGTTCTGTTTACTTACAAGTGTAATTATCCCGGGCAACGCCGGGTACCTCTGCTAGTCTAAAATAAAAAACTATGTTTTCTGCTTTGGCAGGTGCATTTCGCCGTTTTGTGCAGCAATTTTTAATATTCTTGCCCTCTGGAAGCTGTATTGTGCATATGAGCACCATTTTATCGCGTTACCGTGAAATCGTCTATGTTATTATCGTTTCCCTATCTCGCTCCAATTCACCATTAGAAACAAACACTTTCTCTTCGGATATTTTCTAAAATAAAACAAAAAAACATATGAAATTAGTATCAGAATGCTATTTCAAATAACTTCTTGTATTTGTAATATATTCTGATCCATTTTCTGATCAATTTTAGTTTATACATTAATAAATATCAGAAGAATGAAGCTATTCTCTATTATCCTCCTTGCTTTGACAAAGAATAGCCTTTATCCGAAACGTCAGCTTTTATCACAGTCTTACCGCCCTGTGTTTAATTTTTTTTATTTATTACAAATAAATAGTTAAAAATTAAAGGTTAACCTAAAAGCTTAGAAGTACAAAAGAATTCTTTAAAAAAAGCCATAGTGTTGATCACAAAGAAATTATAAATAATAAATTCTAAGAAGTGCACAGGTTGGGCGCCATTGTTAACCCTTTGTCCACTTTATTGCACCATGTTGGGCCATCATTGTAAAATTTGACCCTCTCATTGTACCCTTACACGATGGGCACCAATGTAACCTATACGCCCTTTTATGCTACATGTTGTGGGCGCCATTGTAACCCATTACACATGTATGTCTTATTACATCACACCTCAACCTGCCTCGAAAGTTGGGAGCCAATTACCCTTCTCTCTCTATTATGCTTCTCAACAAATAAAGTTCAATAAGAATGAATTTCGATTTTTTATCAATAATTATTATTTTTTCGAAATCTGAGGTAGACAGTGACCTTCCTCATTTCTAAAAATTGTTAAGTACTAAGAACTCTCTTTTCTAATAAAAGCCTGAATAACAGGAATAATATGCATTGTTACAAATTGAAACTTATCCATATTGCATCAGCATTTTATGTTCATTGTTATAATTCTTGGAAAGATTGCTTTATCATTGCATCATCATTTTGTGCTCATTGTTATTGGTGAATTGCGCGTAGATACCATTGCTGATGCGAACACGACGGACCTATTGTTGCACAAACTTTGCCTTGCATTGTTGGTCATGTGATATCTGTCGCTGGTCCGAGCGTAGTGTGAATTGCGTGTTATACCACTGGTGATACCTATTGTTGCACAAACATTGCCTTTCATTGTTGGTCATGAGATATATGTTGTTGGTCCGCGCAGAGTGTTTGTGCATTGCGTATTGATACCATTGTTGATACCTATTAATGCACAAACTTTGTCTTGTATTGTTAATCATGAGATATTTCTCATTAATATTCCTTGCCATAACCACGAATATCTATTTTTATCAATAATTATTATTTTTTCTAAATCTGAGGTAGACAGTGACCTTCCTCATGGTTTGAAGGTCAAGTATGCAAAATTTCATCAAGATCGGAATAAAACTGTAGATTTGTATAAGAAACAAACAAACCCACAAACATTCTTCTTTATATATATAGAAAGACTAGCAGAATACCCGACGGTGACCGGGATAATTACCCTTGTAGGTAAGCAGAACAATCTTGCCATAACCATGAATATCGATTGTTTATCAATAATTATTACTTTTTCGAAATCTGAGGTAGAATGCAAAATTTTATCAAGATTGGAATAAAACTGTAGATTTGTATAAGAAACAATAAACTCATCATAGAAACTAACTTTATTTTAACCTAATTGTACAGTACACTAACTTATTCAAAGACGAAATCGTGAGGAATTCAAGAAAAATTCAAGAAGTATTTGCATCCTATCAAAACACCTCCCCTCTCAATAGCTCACGACCTATCCCTAAATCATTTATCCATATTTATAATTTTTATTATACTCAAAGCTACCCACTTCAAATACAGAAATCTCTTCATAATTATACCCCCCCTCCCCCCCCAATAATAGTTCACACAATAACTGCTGTGATTTTAAAGACCATGTCTTTCCCAAAACTAACTTTATTATTTCAACACTTGAAAACGTCACAATATTATAAAAAGACCTTAAGTTTACTGAAAGCTTTACAACAATGGGCGAGGTCAAAAATGCAAACACCGAGTTGGGTCGTGACGTGAAACGTAATACATTGTTACATCATCGTAGATAGTGCATTGTTAAACGTATTTAAACCAATAATAAGCCCTGAATTAGCACTATCTATGATGATGTAATAATGTATTAAATTTCAATGCGGAGGCCTCCTCTGTCGGTGGTCACGGTTGGGTTGATGAAGAAATGCACGATTGTTAACATATATTTTACTATCGTAGCAACAATGATTTTCTTCACTAACTCACCTCGGTGTTAGCATTTTTGACCTCGCTCAATGATGTAAAAATAGGATTTATTAGATAAAATGGAAACATGCGGGAGAGAAGGATTAATCTGTATTGATTGTCACAATTCAAATAAAAACAACCAAGCAGAGGCCTTAGAATATTTCCAGTTTTCTTTTTCAAGTGCACTGATGCCAGCTTGGATTCTTTTACAGTTCATAGAGAGTGGAATCAAATCGATTCATTCTAAATTTAGTGGAAGAGAGCCAGCTTATTTTTTTAGGGAAAGAACCATATTTTTTATCAATAATTTTCAATAAATCCCTAGTATTTTTTTTAAACCAGTGAATCATATAGAAAATCTTTGGCAATAAATTTATAATTACCGGGGTAAATCTTCTATTTTGGAGAGCACATCTTTATTGTTAAGCTGTGTCTGATTACCTAGCCAAAAAGGAGGAACCTTTAATCCACAAGGAAATTAGAGGTTCCCCCTTTTTGGTTGCTCCTTTCCACAGCTTTTGTTTAATTTTTGATTGGCTAGGTCAACAGAAGCTTATTATTCGTATCAAATGTTTACTACCGTCGTATTTCCCCAGTTTCCGGCAGTCCTAATATTAGCCAGCCCACTTGAGTTTGATTTATGTAATGAACTGAAGACTCAACCAACCACTGCTGAGAAAGATATCCGGCCCGAACTACAGAACTTACCTTAAAGTTGGGAAGCTCTGATAAGGAACAATGGAAATTACACTGAAGTCTTAGAAAGTGATTTGTAAAACTTTTTAATCGTTTTTTTTTCGATTTAATCTTAGAATGCAAAACTTGGAATGTCTTTCGTAAATAGGTGAACTAAATAAAATAGCGCGATTCATTTTCTCTGAAATTTACATATCTGAAGGATGATAATCCCTCGAAGTCGAGCTTCTTCGGAAATTAGGTTGACACTATTAATGAAAATATTACTGTTTTTTTTTTTTACATGATTACTTGTAAATTGCATCCGCGAACACCAAAGTACCTTTGTAAGAGGCTATAAAACGATGCGCCATTTTTCGCATGAGCTCACTGTAATTGGAATTTTACGTTTCACGTTGAACACTCCAAAATTTAATCGGAAATGATTGTTTATTGACCGTAAAATGTAAATGAGATCATTTATTTCTTATGTCTCTTATTTCAAGCGTGGGCGGCTTTCTTCTTACGATCAGTTTTAATGCCCTTCGGGGCGCTTTCTGTTACTATCTTTCTATCCATCTGTTTGCTTGGTGGCTAGTCTGTTATAATTCAATTCTGTGATAGCGACACGCTTAATTTGAGCCCTCCCTCTTAATTTTTATAAGGACTTTAATTATCATTTGTTTATAAAATAATTATAAGCAACCGTTATCATCAGTCCTGAAATGTGCATATTATTATTATTTAGGCCGTTTACCACCCTTACTTTTCCTGCAAAGTTACTTGAAACGTATGTTGCACACAATCCTGCTGCATTTGTTAAACCTATCCTCCCAGATGAACAGCACGCATTTAGGAAACGTAGATCTACGTCCACAAATCTTGCATGTATGCTACATTATTTGACTTCTCAAATTAGTCAACGGTTGCAGATCGATGTTTTGTATTTAGATTTTAGTAAGGCCTTTGACAACGTCAATATTAGACTGCTTTTAAATAAATTGGACAAAGTGGGCCTCGCCGAGGATCTGCGAAATTGGTTTGCTTCGCTCCTTTACGAGCGAAGATTTTGTATTAAAGATCCCAAAGGTTTAATGCTTCGGCCTATATCTCCTAATATTTCTGAGGGATCTCCTTTGGGCTCTGTGTTATTTAACATTTTTACTGCGGATATTGTCTTAAATTTTGATCATCCGCAGATTAAATTTTTATTACTGTACATGCAGACGATCTTAAGGTTTATTCGGTGATTCGATCTTGGGAAGATTGTCATAATATATCTTTAAAGCTGGATAAAGTTATTCGTTGGACTGAAAGGAACGGGCTTGTCCTAAATGGATTGAAAACCTTTTGTTTAACCTATTCCCGGAAAGTTACTACCCATTTGTATGATTATGTTTTAAATTCTTGCAAAATTTAACGTTTGCACTTCTATCAAAGACCTAGGCGTAATATTTAATTCCAAATTGAATTTTACCGACCATACCGTATCATTATAGATAGAAAAGAGTAGGCGTCTGGGTATTATTAAATGATTTCCTAATTTTTTTAAACGACGAAATACTTTTTTAACCCTATACAAATAAACTGTTCTTCCAAAATTTTTGTATGCTTTGGGGATCTGGTTTTCTGACACTAATCAGACACCAGACCAATTGCAAACCAAATTAAGTAATTTTTCTCGATTTCTTTCTCAGATAATTCATATCTCTGACTCTGCCTCCTTGGGCCCGTTGTTTAATTTGCGGTGCATCCTCGATAAAGCGCTCTTAAATACCTTGTTGAAGGTTATTAGAGGGCAAATTTATTCACCTAGAACCCTCGATCTGATCTGTTTTCGGGTTCCTAATTCCAACAGATCTCACAAACCATTGTATTCCCGGATGCTAGTATTAACATGATGAACTTAGATCCAACAAGAAATTAATCCTTCCGAGGAAGGTGTAGGAAAGTAGCGGAAGCGCTGAGGTCATCTATTTTTCCCCTTTTATATGCACTTTTTAACCATCACCCCCATTTTTTAATCGAAAAATTGTTTTCTCGAACGTAGTATTTAGAAAATGAATTGCTTAGAGGAATCTGCATACAGAATTTCACTTCTTTATGTGCATAAATACGCGTAGACCTTTTCGTACCCTCTAATTTCCACCCCCGAAACTCCGACCCCAGGGAATCAAAATCAAACTAAATAGTGAAGGTGCACATGCCCCTAGTAAGCTACATTTCGAATTTCAACCTTCTACCTCAAAAAATGCGGAAATTAAGAAGGCGACGGACGGACGGACAGACAGATGGACATTGTGAAAACAATAAGTAGCTCCATTCTTCCGCTACTTAATAAACTAATAGAATATGGTTAATAAAAAGTTTCTCCTTGCGGATATTGTTACGAAAAACGTTATTCTCTTTTCGATAATTAGAATTTTTTTCTTTTCTTTTTTTTTCCTGTGCTGTCCTGTTCTTTTGTTTTTATGTTAACAATTATATTGAATTAGTTTGATTATTTATATTGACTACTGAATTGATTAGATATGTATCCATAGTTTTCCTTTGCTTTTATTGTATCTCATAATCCTGAATGGCGTGCGATCTTTAACTTAAAACAATCAGTTAGTTTTAACGTCGTTATCCTGAATGGCATTGTTATGAAGTAATCCTACTGTTGTCCTTTATTCCATTGTTGGCTTCCTACTAACTTTAAACAGCAGCGCTGCCCTCCCAGTGCTCAGTGTCTACCAACTGCAGCCTGTATACTATACTTATTCTTCCAATTTAATCTCTGACTTTTTGAAGTTCCCGTTCCCACTAGCCTACTCGCACAGATCTTGTTTAGTTTACTCACTGCTCTCGTTGTATTATATACATTCAGGTGTTCACCACTTTGCAAGTAGCATCCAAGGTTCTGTCGCCTTGTAATTGCTTTTATGATGGCCAGTCCATCAGTGCAATTGTAATTTCCTTCCCTTGAATTGAGGCAGATTGGAATTCAACCACCCATTCCGTATCGTTTAAATCACCTCGCCCTCAACATTCGTAGCACATTCCTAGGTCAACGTGATCTTTACAAGCCATGCCCTTGCACGGAGAAAAGCCCAAAGGAGCGCCTGGAAAGTTTTTAACCCGTAGTGCATCTCAGATCTCATCCTCGTCGCCCTCTCTCGATGATTCCATCTACGCTGCCATCGAGAAGGGTGTCTTTGATTATTTTGAAAATTTAACCAACTTCGACAGTCTATTTGATACGCTCCTGCAGCGGCTGACCAAAAAGATTGACACTCTTTTCTTCGACCTTATTAACCGTGTCTCGTCAACGCTACAGGGCCATCATAAACGACTTCTTACTGCCGGAATTGGAGGAGCGGGACTTGGTGAACATCTGGTCTTAACAAGACGGTGCAACCGCACACACAGCACGAGCCACAATGGATATTGTGAAGGATGCGTTTCCTCGTCGCGTAATCTCCCGTTTTAGCGATTTGACATGGCCAGCAAGATCGCCCGATTTAACCGCCCCAGACTTCTTTCTTTGGGGCTACTTGAAGTCGCGGGTTTATGCCAACAAGCCTCAGACAATCGCAGCCCTTAAAGAGAATATTCGACAGGAATGCGAACAGTTATCACCGGAAATCTTGCGGAAAGTCATGGAAAATGCGATAAAACGGGTACAAATGTGTATCAACATTGGCGGCAGCCACTTGACGGATGTCATCTTTTCCACTTAACAGAAAAAAAAATTGTAAAGGTCATAATAAAGATTTCCATCACTCAAAATCATTTTTTTTTATTTAGTAAAAAAAGTTATACAAAAACAAAATTGGATGATTAATTTTGCGCCACCTTGTAGAAGAATCGGCGACCGCTAGACTGCACAAAGTGATGAATGGCCAAGTTTTGCTTTAACACATCGAGAGGAGAGTGGAAATTGCAACAACATCAAGTGTACATCTGAGGTTAGATTACGTGAGTAAGAAATTATTTAGACTAGCAGTGGCATCTTTGGAGAGGTCCAGCCATTGTGTGCCTTTAAAAATTTTTTTTTCGAATTTTCATTAAGAATTTTTACTGTATTAATTCTAAGCATTTTCATGGGTTTATTTTTAAGATATTGCAAAATTTTATTTAATTTTTTGAGATTGTTCTGTATAACTACAAGTGTAATTATCCCGGGCAATGCCGGGTACCTTTGCTAGTATTCTATATATGTAAAGAAGGATGTTTGTTTGTTTGTGGGTTTTTTGTGGGTTTGTTTGTTTGTTTGTTTTTTATACAAATCTACAGTTTTATTCCGATCTTGAAAAAATTTCGCATACATGACCTTGAAAGCATGAGGAAGGTCACTATCTACCTCAGATTTCGAAAAAATAATAATTATTGATAAAAAATCGATATTCATGGTTATGGCAGGGCATATAACCATGACCAACAATGACTTTATCAAATTAACGAGAAATATCTCATGACCAACAATGCAAGACAAAGTTTTTGGAACAATAGGTATCAACAATGGTGTCAACACGCAATTCACACACACTATTCAAGGATCAACAATATATGTCTCATGACCAACAATGCAAGGCAAAGTTTTTGCAATATAGAATTCAATGCATAAAATTCCTGTTATTCAGGCTTTTCTTAGAAAAGAGAATTCTTAGTACTTAACAATTTCTTGAAAATCTTTAAAAATGATCAGTAACTGGAGATAATGAGTTAGCAGACTATTGAGAAAAAGTGAAAGACGATAGAAAAAGCACTCCTTTAGCTCCGTGCTGTATTGAGCAAATGGTAAGCAAGTAAATAGAAGAATCGGCGACCGCTAGACTACACAAAGTGATGAATGGCCAATTTTTGCTTCAAGACATCGAAAGAAGAAAGGAAATTGCAACAACATCAAGTGTAATTATCCCGGGCAACGCCGGGTCTTCTGCTAGTTATTATTATTAATATTATTATTGTTTGGGGAAGCCAAACTCGGATCAAGTCCGGAAGCCAATCCCAGAGGCGGACCCAAAAGAGGGCCAAAGCCCAAGGGACTCAAATGCGAGGGAGGGAAAGTTATGCACTCGTGGGAGTATTGATGTTTGGGTGTAGGAATTTCCTTACTATATGACAGGTGTTAGAATTGTGGCTTTCTGTAAGGTTTTGTATAAGTGTGGGTTTAAATTTAATGTTGACAGGCTTTTGTGTAGCGAGTGTGGAATAACCCCAGTGGCAGAATGAACGACAGGAACAATGTGTACTCTGTTAACTCCCCAAAGGCGTTTTATTTCGTGTGCAAGATCCGTATATTTAGTGATTTTGTCAGTATATGTCTTTTGTAAATTGTGTGTGTTGGGGATGGAGATATCAATTATGTAAGTCACTTTGTTTTGCTTATCTACTAGTGTAATGTCTGGTCTGTTATGAGGGATAGTTTTGTCAGTGATTATAGCTCTGTCAAAATATAGTTTATGTGTGGTGTTCTCTAAGACAGTGTCAGGGATATATTTATAGTAAGGAGTGTGAATGTCCCTTAGCTTGTGTATCTTAGCTATATGTTGATGTATGATGTTGGCTACCTGGTTATGTCTGTGTAAATAATCTGTCTGTGTGAGTATTTTGCAACTGGATATGACGTGTTGGATGGTTTCCTCTGCAATATGGCATTTCCTGCAAGACCCTCAGTCGAATCTTTGATAATATGTTTTCTGTAGCTTTTAGTGTTAATAACTCGCCTATCGACGAACGAGTCTTTCAATCCACCTGGTCTTGTATGGCAATCATGGTTCCTTCAGTTTCCCCAAAGAGAGTCCCTTCACTCAACCAAAAGTTCGACGCTTTTTTGTCGACATGTGGCTGGTTGAGGTCAGAAGGATGTCTACCGTGGAGTTGCTTTCCGAGCCATGATTGAAGTTTAGTGCATGTTGTAGGAATGTTATGGGTTTCTGCATGCTGTTCAGATTCAGAGGTGTGTATTTTGTATCCTCCATGCAGACTGCTTTGTGTAATGGTGATGTGTGTTGTTTAGAGTAAAAGAATTTTCTGAGTGACTGAGTCTGTTTCTGGTGTAGATCTGTTATGTCAATAAGACCTCTTCCTCCCTCTGAACGAGGCAGGGTGAGTCTTTCAATAGCTGTGTGTGGATGGTGCTTTCTGTGCTTTGTAAGCAGTTTACGTTGTTTCCTTTCAAGTCCCTCAAGATCTGTGTGTGTCCACTGTATGACTCCAAATGAGTAGAAGAGTATTGACGTGGCATAAGTATTGATGGCTTTGATTAAATTTCTGGAATTTAAATGCGTTTTAAGTATTGTCTCTAGCCTATGAAGATATTGTTTAGAGAGTGTATTCGTTATGTGTTTGTGCTCCAGAAGCTTGGCTTGCTTAAATCCTAGATATTTGTAAAATTCGTCATTTTCCATAGCAGCAATGTGATCTGGTTCATCTAATGTGAAGCCCCTTCCCTGAGTACTCCATTTTCAATGTGAATGGTTTTGCATTTGTCCAACCCAAATTGCATTTGTATATCTTTTGAAAAGGTTTGTGTAATGTCAAGTAATTGTTGCAGTTGTGTTTGTGTGGAGGCGTAGATTTTCATGTCGTCCATGTAGAGTAAGTGTGAAAGCGTGTAGTGGCAGCTTTTATTATGTTTAATTGTGTAGCCGTAAGTTGTGCCGTTCAGTCTGTTGGAAAGTGCATTTAGTGCAAGACAAAACCAGAGTGGGCTCAGTGAGTCACCCTGGAAGATGCCCCGGTTTATCTGTATTTTGTCAGTCGTGATGGTTTCACTGTTGAGTGTGAGGTGTAGTGTAGTTCTCCAATGCAGCATTGTACTTTCTAAAAATGTGATAAGTGTAGGGTTTATTTTATATAATCGTAGTGTATATAAAAGCCATGAGTGTGGAACACTATCAAAGGCTTTTTTGTAATCAATGTAGGCTGCATGGAGGTGTCGATGTTTATTATTATTTTTATTATTATTGTTGTTGTTGTTGTTACTTGGGGAAACCGAACTCGGATCTAGTCCAGAACCCAAGTCCCAGAGACGTACCCAAGAGAGGGCCAAGCCCAAGGGGCTCAAATAAATATTGCAATGAAGATAAAAATTAAGTGCTCACGAGAGCATTGATGTTTGGGTGTTAGAATTTCCTTACTATGTGACAAGTGTTTAGGATTGTGGATTTCTGTAAAGTTTTGTATAAGAGTGGGTTTAAATTCAGTGTCGACAGGCTTTTGTATAATGAATGTGGATTAACCCTAACAGCAGAAAGAACGATAGGAACAATATGTACTCTGGTAATTGCTCAAAGACTTTTTATTTCGTGTGCAAGCTCCATATATTTAGTGATTTTGTAAGTGTATGTTTTTTTGTAAATTGTATATGTTGGTGATGGAGATATCAATTGTGTAGGCCACTTTATTTTGCTTATCCACGCAATATACTGTGATGTTCCCTAAGACAGTGTCTGGAATATATTTTTAGTATGGAGTGTGCATGTCCCTAAGCTTGTGTATCTTAGCAAGATGTTAATGTATGATGTTGGCTACCTAGTTATGTCTGTGTAAATAATCTGTTTGCGTGAGTATTTTGCAACTGGATATGACGTGTCGGATGGTTTTCTCTGCGATATGCATTTCCTGCAAGCCCCATTAGTCGAATCTTTGATAATGTTTTCTGTAGCTTTTAGTGTTAATAACCTATCCTTGTATGGCAATCATGGTTCAGTTTCCCTAAAGAGACTCTATTCACTCAACCAAAAATTCGACGCTATTTTGTCGACAGGCGACTGGTTGAGGTCAGAATGATCTCTTCCGTGGAATTGCTTTCCGAGCCATAATTGAATTTTACTGCATGTTGTAGGAATGTTATAGTGTTCTGCACGCTGTTGAGATTCAAAGGTGTGTATTTTGTATCAGCCATGCAGATTGCTATGTGTAATTTTGAGATAAATTTTGAATGTGTCCTAATTTGCATATTTGGGATGATGAAAAGTGCACCATGGGATAGGCCACCCACAACTTCCTATTCATTGGATTCATCAAAATTGACATATCTGCTTCGGTTCAAAAAATAAAAGGGGGGTTCAGACTTTTGTATTCACCCTGTATATCTACAGGGTGTTTCAAAATGAATATAGGGTTTTGAGGCTTCGAAGTACTTATTTCATTTAACCTACAGTTATAAATAATACATCAAACGAAAGAGCAACTCAAACAGTTATTCCTATAAGTGTTCCATGTGAACACCGTTCGTCACATGGCACACATCGAGTCGATAGGCGAGTTCTTTCCAAACCTTGATCAGCGTGTCTGGAGTAATTGTTGCAACAGCTGCTTCAGTCTTGTTTCTTAAGTTGGGTAGGTCAGCTGGTAGCGGCGGCACATACACATTATCCTTTACGAACCCCCAAAGGTAAAAATCGCACGGCGTCAGATCGGGTGATCGTGGAGGCCATGCGAAACAAGCTCTGTCATTCGGCCCTTTGAGGGCAATCCAGCGCTCGGGTACAAACAACGTTTAACCAATCGCGTACTGAGTTATGACACAGGTGTAGCAAAAAAAAAACTGTTTGAGTTGGTCTTTCGTTTGACGTATTATTTATAACTAAGTTAAATGTAATAAATACTACGAAGCCTCAATACCCCGATATTCATTTTAACCCTGTATTATGTCTATAATAACCCTGTATCCCTCTAAACGAGGCAGGATGAATCTTTCAGTAGCTGTGTGAGAATGGTGCTTTTTGTGTTTTGGGCTCACGGGAAATGCTGCCGTAAGTCAGAATGCAACTTGTGCTACATGGGATGAAGCCCAGCAACTCCTCAAGAATGCCTTAGGCTCTCACCTGCCTCTCCATCAGGTTTATAGAGAAATATTCAGTCTGATCCTTGAAAGCAGTGTACCTGCAGAACTGTTTATTGCAAGATCCGAATTCTTTTCTCTCGTTTGCCAACACTCCCAACAGAGATGGATTAACTAGATATGTTGAACGATGGCGTGAAGGAGACAATCAATACATAGGCTTTTGCTGGCGTTGTCCAAACGTAAATACGTCCGTTTGTCCAGAATAATGTGAACGATGATTCATCTGACCAGATGACATTCTCTCATTATTGTTGTGTCCAATTTCTATGCTCGCGGCGGCAATTTCATCTTTGCAGTGTATTGTATGGGTCACCAATGCTCTGCCGTTTTTGTTCACTGCATGCAGTTCACGTCGAATTGTTTTTGTTGATACAGCTTCCTGTAGATGTTATCTGGGATACTGCTGTCTTGTGCTTTCTGGACACAATCCGCTTTACAACCCTTCTGTCTCTATCAATGAGCTTTGACTTTCGGCCACTGTTTTGCTTGGCAGATGATATCTTTCCTTGTTTCTTTAGACTGTCATAACAGTCGACACAGTACTTCTTTCAACCCCAATAAGATTGGCTGTTTTCGTTACTGAAGCTCCGGCAAGACGAGCCCCAACAATCATTCCTCTTTCGAAATCATAGAGGTCGGCTTAAAAGGAGTTTCAACCTCGCAATATATTTCGCATCCATACGCTATCACAGCTACTAATAGACTGATGTGTGTACATTGTTGCCGCTAGGTGGCGCGGTCCATAACTGGAGGGCGGAATATACGACAGATTTCCCTAGAGCATTGTATTTGCAAAGGTGTTCATATTATTTTCATCAATTTATTTGATGGTTTAAGGGTAAGGAGGATTTCCAACGTTCGAGTCGGGGTCTACTCTTTGTGACATTAAAGAAGTACATTTGGACACATTATAACAGCTCGGCAGTTCATTGTCCGCGATAATTCAATTGATAAGAACGGATGAGCATATCCCTTATTCGAGTCCAGGTCGCGGAATTTTCCTTCCCTTTTCTCTTTTGTACATGTATTTATGTTAAGAATATTTTACATTATTTTTCTGGAAGGTAATGTTAATACTCAATTAAAGTTTCAATTTTGCATTATAAAGTAATGTTAAATTCAAGTCAGTATTATTTGAATTAATATTACTGAGCTGGGCCCCGGTTTGGTAAGGTTTACTATTCGCTCTAAGTTATTCAGTGTTTTCAGTAAAAAATTTTATTTATATGTTTATTTATTTATTTATTTATTTATTTATTGCAAGCAACAGGCTAGAAATGCCCAATGACAGCTTACAGGAAAACAAATGTAAGAACAAACAATTGAAAACATCAAAAATCAAATATAAGAACAAAAATTGAAACATCAAAACAAATATTGAAACAAAAAATTTTACAATAAGCATCAGTAATATCAAAAAGAGTTTACATGTTCATGTATTATAACTTTAAATTCATTATAATTTAAAAAGTTAATATCAATTAAATTTGAGAATATATTGCCTAATTTACATAATCGATTGAAAGGGAGATTGCCTGTAATACATTTCTTAATCAGTGGTAAACAAAATATATCAGTGTTTCTTGAGTTTAGTTTGGGAATGCGTAGTTTTATGAACTCGAGAAATCTAACAGAATAGGTTATACGAATATACACTATATGATCACAAATATCCGGACACGTGCACGTTTGCGCTCTAGCCACGATGTCATGGAAATCAATAGGGCGTTGCACATCCCTTTGCCCGAATCACAGCTTCCACCCTTCGGGGAAGACTTTCCACCAAATGTTGGTAGGTACTTTCCGGAATGTTCCTCCATTCCTCCCGAAGAGCGAGAATCAGTTCAGGTACAGAAGTTGGCCGATGTGATCTGGCCCGCAAGCGTCTTTCCAATTCATCCCACAGACTCTCTATAGGATTGAGGTCGGGACTTTGTGCCGGCCAACCCATTTCTTCGACCCCTGAGTCCGCAAACCACTGCTGTACACGCCTCGCTTTGTGGCACGGAGCATTGTCGTGTTGGTAGAAAAATGGCCCGTTTCCGAAAAATTGCCACAACGTTGGAAGTGCACAGTTGTCCAAAACATTCAGATAACGGTCGGAGTTCATGATTCCTTGCACAGGAACGAGCTGGCCCAGTCCGTACCATGATAATGATCCCCACACCATGACTCCTCCTCCTCCGAACTTGACTGTGGGCTCTGTGCACTCAGGTAAGAAGCGTTCTCCAGGTATGCGCCAAACCCAAACTCGTCCATCGGATTGCCAGAGTGTGTAGCGAGATTCGTCTGTCCACATTACACGTTTCCATTGGTCCATTGTCCAGCTTCTGTGGGCTTTGCACCACTCCAGACGTCGTTTGGCGTTGACCCTGCTGATGTGGGGCTTGTGGGCAGCAGCACGGCCATGGAATCCCATCGTGTGCAGTTCCCGACGAATTGTCATGGTACTGGCATCATTTGCAGAGGCGTTTCAAAACTCTGTGGCAATTTTTTTCCGCCGAGGACTTCCGGTTGCTGCGGGTGATACGACGAAGCACTCGACGGTCTCTGTCCGTTAGTTTCTTGGGTCTACCGGTTCGTTGTTGAACTGTTGTTGATCCCCGGGTCTTCCATTTCATAATGACATCGCCTACTGTTGACTTGGGTATCTGAAGAAGGCTGGAAATGTCACGCACGGACTTGCCGCATAGGTGACATCCAACGATGGTTCCACGTTGGAACTCACTGAGCTCTGCCGAACGACCCATTCTTTCCAATGTCCAAGCAGAGTTGTGTCTGAAGGTGTGGGAAGCTATTTAAATGATGTGCAAGTCATTACCATGTGACATTGGGCCAATCGATGATCTGTGAGGGGTGTCCGGATATTTTTGATCATATAGTGTATAATTTGAATAAGCAGCAGGCGTCGAGATAAATACGTCTGTTAAGTAGCGTTTCACAACGAAAGTGATCTCTGAGGTAAGAGTTTGTAGCATATAGATTTATGATTTGATAAGTGAAGAAGGGAGCTTAGAAAATCAGTTTGAACTTTCTCAAGCCGCCGCTGTAACGTAACATTGTACGGAGACCAGATGGTCGAAGCATACTCTAAGCCGGGTCTTACGAGGAAGTTGAATAAGAAAATAGAAAATTCCGTGCTATTGAAATGTGCGGAGTTGCGAACAATGAAATAAGAGATTCTATAGGCTTTACGGTGAAAGACAAGTTGTACTTAAAAAAGACCCCTAGATCCTTTGTGCTGGTTTGTTTCTCAAGAGAAGAACCATTAAGGGTATACGAGAAGCTATGAAGAGAATGTTTCAGTGAGTAAGTGACCGAGTGACACTTTTCATTAGTGTACATTTTATTTTTGATACACCAGAAACTAATAGAGTATAGATCTAGTTGCAAATCAAAGCAGTCAAGAGGGGTACGAATAATTTTGCCCATTTTGATGTCATCTGCGAACAAAAACAAAGGATGATTTTACTACATCTTGTATGTCATTAATGAACAGGAGAAATAATAATGGTCCTAAGATTGAACCCTGGGGCATTCCTGAGGAGGATATGAAGCTTTTGGAGTTAGTGTCATTTATGACAACATAGTTTGTTCGATCAGTAAGGTATGAGCATAACCACTTGACAAGCGAGTGATGCAATCCAAAGTGTAAAAGTTTTTTAATATGGAGGAAATGGTCCACCTTGTCAAACGCCTTCTCAAAATCGATGTATATTAGGTCAACCTGACAGTTTTGGGCAATCCCATCACCAATGAGATGTATACAATCCAGGAGTTTCGACTGAGTTGATCTACCATTCCTGAAGCCATACTGGTAGGGAGAAATATGGGGCGAGACAGTGGGATAGATTCTTTGATAGACTGCATATTCAAAAATTTTTGGAAAGAGTAGGGATCATAATACTGTTCTTACTAACGAAGTGAGTGGTGGCTTTACAGTATAAAAGGTGGACAACAGAATTATCGAATAGTTTCGCCATTTATTCCCGGCTTCTTCAGGATACACAACAAGAGGCTCGCAAACCCCCCTCTCTCCTTTTTTTTGTACTTTGTGTATATTTTACCCCCATTGGCCTTCTCCTTTTATTCCTTATTGGTCACCTGTTTTTTTTTTATTTATTTCTTTTTTTTTTATCTCTTTCTTTCCACGCTCATTGCATATTCTGTACCGAAATTTTCTGTATACAGGGTGTAAATTTTAAGTTGACAAAGCAGAATAACTCGAAAAATAAGCTTCACACGAAAAAATGCGTAGAATCCAAAGTTGATTATTTTCGAGGGGGCATCTGCTGGTGCTAAAATTAGCCCACCCCCCCCCCCGGCCCCTGGGGGTGGGGCGGGGGGCAACTTTAAAATTTCAAATGGGAACCCCTATTTTTTATTGCAGATTCAGGTCCTACATAAAAAACTACGTACATTTTGTCTGAAACATTTTTTTTTATTTTTGGTAGATGGCGCTGTAATTCAAGAAAATCCATTTTCTCATTTTTGCGTGGAAATGGTTACGGAGAAATAAAAAATACTTATTTACTTCGTAAATTTTGCCGCAAAGTTATTATTTTATTATTTTTTGCCGCGGATTAGGATAATTTTGTTTTGTTTCGTGGTCATGAGGCCACACAACTTTATAATTATCAAACAAATCAACTGATTAGCTAACTAACTAACCGAACATCCTACGTACTAACGAGTGAACTCATTAACTAACAGAGTAAAAAAGTAAAAGACTGTGTAAAGATGAAGTTATTCCCGTTTAAGATTTGGTGGTCCTTAAAAGGACCGATTGTTTTCGTTTTATTTTTTCTTATTTGCAAATACTTGCAAGTAAATGAATTTCGGGGTGCTTGTATTTCCAGTGAGTCCCCTCGCCTCTCACTTTCGGCCTGCTTGTTGTCCTTAAATCCCTTGCATCTCGCCGTTTTATGAAATTAAATGTTCAAATTGATGACCTCCAACTTCGATGCATTTATTGACTCGTTTTGTAAATTCCTGAACACATCTTGATAACATGTCTGGTGTAATTGCAGCGCAAGCATCTCTTATTCTTTGAATCATGTTTTCGCGAGTGGTTGGCGTTTCCTTATAAACGATATCTTTGAGGTAACCCCATAAGAAAAAATCTGGCGATGTAAGGTCAGGCGATCTGGCTGGCCAATTCACAGGACCTTCCCTGCCGATCCAGCGACCATGGTAAAGTCGATGTAGTACTTCGCGCGCTACTAATGAATAATGCGCTGGACAACCATCATGTTGAAACCACATGTGTTGTCGAAGTTCAATACTCAGGTCTTCAAGTAGATCTGGTAGTTCATTTTCAAGTAGGTTACGATATTTGTTGCCATTCAAATTACCGTCTATAAAATATGGACCGATAAGTTTATCGCCAATTATCCCACACCAAACATTAATTGACCAAGGTCGCTGATGGTTGACTTCTCGAATCCAGTGTGGGTTCTGTTCACTCCAGTAATGCATGTTATGTCGATTAACTTCCCCGTGGTTTGTGAATGTTGACTCATCGGAGAAAAGAACTCGTGCAAAAAAATGTTGGTTTGTTTGCATCTGCTGAAGTGCCCAGTGACAAAACGTTAGACGGTTTTGGTGGTCATTGCCATGTAGTTCCTGATGCATAGATACATGATATGGATGAAATTTGTGGAGCTTCAGCATTTTCCAAACACTCATATGTGAAATTCCTGATTGCCTTGATATTTCTCTTGTGCTCGCATGTGGATTATGAGCCACAGCAGCTAGGACTGACACTTGATTGTTTTCTCCACAAACAGTAGCTGCACGGGTTCTTTTTTTCTGGTTCACACTACCTTCCGCAGTAAATTGTTTAATAACTCGAACAAAAGAAGACCGTGATCGCGTTTGGCCAGGAAAACGCTGAGCATAAAGCGCGACTGCATTATCAAAATTTCTCCCACTTTCTCCATAAATGTACACCATCTCAATTTTTTCTTCCACAGAAAGATAATTCATAATGTAAATTCAAAAGCAATACGGCGTTGTACACTCACAAAAACAGTTGAAAAATTACAATCTTTTCTTCTAAAGATCAGAATTTAAAATGTAAACATTCTGAAAAAAATGCCAATGTTTACGTTATTTGTTTGTTGACGAAATGTCTTCAAATTACATTGTAGTTAAAACAATGTAGGAATCGAAATGAATAATAAATTAGTTATTTCCACGCAAAAATGAGAAAATGGATTTTCTTGAATTACAGCGCCATCTACCAAAAATAAAAAAAAATGTTTCAGACAAAATGTACGTAGTTTTTTATGTAGGACCTGAATCTGCAATAAAAAATAGGGGTTCCCATTTGAAATTTTAAAGTTGCCCCCCGCCCCACCCCCAGGGGCCGGGGGGGGGGTGGGCTAATTTTAGCACCAGCAGATGCCCCCTCGAAAATAATCAACTTTGGATTCTACGCATTTTTTCGTGTGAAGCTTATTTTTCGAGTTATTCTGCTTTGTCAACTTAAAATTTACACCCTGTATAAAGGCCTGCGAGCCTCTTGTTGTGTATCCTGAAGAAGCCGGGAATAAATGGCTAAACTAGTCGATAATTATGTTGTCCACCTTTTATACTCTAAAGCCACCATTCACTTGAAAAATGTTTGTTGGAAAACAAAGTATAGAAATGGGGCGGTAATTTTTGATGTTGTTTGAATCACCTTTGTTTTTGTACAAAGGAACAACTTTGGTATTTTTGCATATTTGAGGAATAGTGCCGGATTTGATTGAAAAATTGAAAATGGTTTTAGAGGGCAGATGAGAAAAGCACTGCAGGTTTTATAGACGTAGGAGGGAATGCCATCTGAGCCGATGGAGATTGTGTTTTTAACTTTGGTGATGGCTGTATGAATTTCAGACAATGAGAATTCGGTAAGAGGTCCTGGTGATTCCACCCTGTCATTAAGAATATAATTGCGTGGGAAGACTTCCTCAAAGCATTTTGAGTTATCAATGGTGGAGGGATTGAATACCGAGTTAAAGTTGTTTGCAAAGCCATTTGCAATATCTTCCGCGGAGTTCAAGCATTCACCATTTAAGAACATTTTGTTTTTAAAGCTTGCATAATTGGAGCCCTTAAGCTTTTTTATCACGTTCCAGAAAATTTTGGGAGTTGATTTAATTTTAGATTGGGCTGATGACATGTAGTTCTTGAAATCTCGTTTTATGAGTGCTTTGGCTTTGGATCGCAATTGACTAAATTCTTCTTTATAAGCGGGTAGAGGGTTTCTTTTAAGTTTCATTCTAATTTTGAGCTTGAGCTTTAATAATTTTTTTGTTTCATTTGTGAACCAGATGGGATAACTGTTAATTTTTGTATCTTTAATTATAGGGACACAAAAAGAGAGTATGTGATGAAAAGTATCATAAAAGCTTTGAACCACATCATCGACTTTATCACATGTCTCTAAGAAGGACCAGTTAACAGATGATAAGAGTTTATATAGCAATTTAAAATCCGCAGCTTTGTAATTGTAGCGATAGGAAATATGAGCATACTTTTCATGTTTATTGAAGACACTCCCCATTATATGCAGGGGCGGATGGAAAATGTCTTCAGGCACTTTCTTTGAAACAGGAGAAACTTGCAAAATTGACAAAAACAAGGTCTAACAGTTGGCCTTGCGAATTCTGAATAGAGTTTAGTTGCTGACAATTTAGGGAATGCATGAAGTTGTGTAAGGACAGAGCCCTTGACGAAGATAAATTGGAAAAGGTTGAACAGGGGCTAATGGGGATATAATCAGGCACATTGAAATCCCCAACAATAAGAAAGTTGTCACAGGTTGAGAGAGCGACTGAAAATAGCTTGTCTAAGAACAGCTGATATTGAGCCGGATTTATGTATGGTGGAATATAGATTACTCCAATAAGAACTTTCAATGGCTTAAGGTCAACCAGAATAAGAATATAATCTATCGGAGAAATTTCGCATTGAAAATCAATTCTTGAGTAAGTGATCTTGGAATTTAAAGCAATCAAGACACCTCCCCCATCTGCTTTCTGACACTCGAGAGACCTGGCTTTTCTCTCAACAACATATCTTTCGTCGAAAAGTTTGCCATTATGGATCTTCTTGTTCAACCATGTTTCGCTAAGTAGAATGATGTCATATGAGCTGGAGTGAACACTTAAGTCGAACAATTTCGTTTTTAAACCTCTAACGTTTTGATAAAAAAGAGAAATATCCCTTAAGGGAGCCATTAAAACTAAGGTAAGTAAAAGAACAAAAAACTTATAGAGATGTGCAATAGTCACATATGAGTACCATAGAATGTGGACAGATACTAGTTATTGATCTGTGTGTGCAAGGTCAGCAAGCTCCATGGATGAATGTTATTTTTTGATGTTTTGATGTTATGTTTTGATGACATTCGCTCTATGTTGTTTCGATTTACTTTTAATTTTTCGATTATACTGTTAGTGTTGAGGTTTTTACGCTTAATTTTGATAAATCGCTTGACTTATTCCTCAACGATTCAATTTCCAATACGAAATATACATTTGCATTTTGTAACGGGATAAAATTAATGATATACGAGAGGCTAAATTATTTTCAAAGTTATAATAGAAATCGCTGTTCACCTGTTTGCCATATGATAATATAATAACGACGTGTTTCATTGTTTTTTACCTGAGATTTTTTAAAGGTCTTATTGCACCTTTCTCTTTGTAAAAACGAAACCCAATGACCTAATCTCAATCTAAAAGTGTGCTTATATCTTCATAACTTACTTTCATTTTCATGACCATTAACCTATTTTAGAAAAAGAATATATTTTAACGGTTACTGTATTTTATTTTACTTGTAAACACGCATTAAAATTTCTATTTTTCTTTTAAGAGTAAAAATTAAAAGGATTAAAAAAACATTTAAGGTTTCAAAAACGCTTAAAAGTTTTATTACTGAATATTATTTTTTTTCAGAAATTGATTTGAATTATGAATGTTGCGAAGATTTACAAAAATAAAAAAAAACGAATGAAAACAATTGATTATTTGTCTCTTTTATTAAAAGAAATATGAAATTTGTCATCAGAATGCCGAATAATAATAAAAACACTTAAACGTTATTTTTTTTAAACTTAAATGTACAGGGTGAAGTGGAGACTTGGGGGCATTTTTCGCGGGATAGGGTTAGCAAAGTGTTTCTATTATCGCATTCACATGAAGGGAGAAACTTAATTGAGTTAATAGGAAGCGGAAATTGCCGACATCTTTCCCACTTTTTATTTTACGACCCCACGGGAAATAAATGTGAAATCAAAGGGTGTAAATTCTATCTCAGGCCAATGATTTGTTTCAGGCAGAGCGGCAATGAAAACCTCAACTGTTTGTTTAATGTTTGTCAGCGAAGATCCATTTCACTGGATTGTTCAGAGGGAAGGTGAGATCGAAGGAACGATTGAGCGAGATGTTACTCTCCATTGACGACAGGACTTCGACTCTGGGGTCTGTCGTCATGACCGTTTACGAGTCAACTGGAAAAGACAATGGAAAGCGGAAGGATCTTTGACATCTTCGATTTCTTTGAAGGTTCCTGACCTTCAGTTCTTATCTGAGAGGGGTTGGTGGCAAAGGAGAGACAGCAAAATAGCGGCATCAACATTCTCTAGTCTCCTCCTTCTCTTCCTTCTTTTTTTTCCTGATAGTTTTTTCTTCTTAAAGCCAATTTGGAAAGGAGAGGAAAACCTTGATTGCAGTATAATATCCGAGTAGATTTTTTTAAACTTAGAGAGGAAGTGTGTCTAACGTTGAAATTCTTGTAACAAAATCTGTTTAAAAAAACTCTCAAATTCAAACCTGACGACCCTATTAAATATGTTACGAACCTCTGGTTCTAGAAGACAATCTCGATCCTGAAAAGGTGATAGTAAAACGGTACGACCTTGTATGAACTTGTATGAAGTAGCACTATTTCATTGCTAACTCCTACAAAAGCATTAGATAACACTGGTCTGCATGAAAAAAGCCCCGACTCAATTTTGGCTGATTCTTACGTAAAATGACCTCCTAAATCCGAATATGACCTCCGTTTTTCCCCATCGCCCACCGTTTTCGGGGGATGCCCCCCCCCCAACCCAAATTTATCATTTTTCGATATATTTCGATGGATGAAAAGGTTTATTTCAGTTTTTATAATTCTTTTGAGGGTCTTGAAGGGTGAATAGTACTAGAAAATGACCATGTATAGTAGGGAGATGAATTACCCCCTTTAACTAAAATTTGATTAATTTTACATTTTTTTCGCTATTTTCCCCTTATCTTACAGTTCATTTGGTACTTGCTTTCCTTTTATATCCCGAGGTAGACGTTTCTCTCATCAAAAACTAGCAGTACTCTGCCAACGTACTCGCATTCCACTTCCCTGAAAATCTTTTCACAAACTTAGCGATGTCTTGGTGGAACCGTTCCCCGTGTTCATCCGAAACTGCTCCTAAATTTCCAGGGAAGAAGTCCAAATGGGAATGCAAAAAATGCAGTTTAAGAGACATGTTACAACCCATATCCTTGTATGCTGACACCAATTCCTCGACTTGATCGACATAATTAACACTTTTTTTGTTACCTAAAAAGTTTTTACACATTTTGGAAAGCAAGCCATGCTCGTCTTTCTTTTTGGTTCAGATGTGCAACAAATGTCAAATTTTTGAAAACTTGTCTAATTTGGGGGCCCACGAAAACTCCTTCCTTAATTTTAGCCTCACGAAGACGAGGAAATTTAGCCTTCAAAAATTGAAATGCAATACTTGTCCTGTCCACTGCTTTCACAAACTGTTTTATCAGTCCGAGTTTTATATGCAAAGGCGGCAAAAAGATATTTTCTTTCGGGACCAGAGGATTGTTAGCGACGTTTTTCTGATTAGGAGTAAACCTTTATCGCAGAGGCCAGTTCCGTGGGATATAATATTTGTCTCGAGCTCGGCTGTTCCATTCACATAGGAAGCAGAAGTGTTTTGTGGAACCTGTTTGCAATCCCGTTACTAAACCCACAACTTTTAAGTCAACGCAAAGTTTCCAATTATAATCATGATAACTGATTTTTTCAAGAATTAGACTGATGTTGCTGTAGACCTCCTTCATATCTACAGAGTATGCAACGGGGACTGATGGTAACTGATGAAAAAAATACGAAAAAAACGGAAAATCGTACATACATCCCCCGTGCTATAAATGTCCATGTTTTAGAACTTTTCAGCCCTCTAGCCCCTTAGAAGAATTTTAAAGGCTGAAATAAACCTTTTCAACCCTCTAAATCTATCGAAATATGATAAAAATGGGTTGGGGGCATCCCCCGAAAAGGGTGGATGATGGGGGAAAACGAAGGTTATATTTGTAATCAGGTCATTTTACATAAGAATCAACTGAAATAGTATCGGGGCTCGAAAATTTTTTTAAATTTGCAGACTAGTGTAATTCTAACGTTCCTGTTCCTCCGATTAAACTATCAAAAGCAAAATAAAAGAAACTATTCCCCCAGACAGACAACTCAGAATAACCCATTACAACTAATGTAAAATAAGAAAAGAAAAAATAACTAATCAATCAAAAATAGATCTAATTAGTTCTAATTGTTTTGCTCAGAATGTGCAAAACTGAAGGCATGTGACTTCACACGAAAATGGCAGGTGGATTTCGAACAAGGTGTTGTTCACACAACCGACTGATTCCAACCTCGTTTCCCTGGAATAGGGCCATCTCACAACTTTGTGTTGGAGCCTTATGAATGGCTGATAAAGGGGAACACACAAAACAATGTTCCTGACTCATATTGTTGCCATTCTAACTCTATGATAGAGAAAAAGGACTATCTTTAGCTACGGCAAACAATGGGCTTTTTGAATGAAAATAAACAAACACATCTCAAGATGGCAATTTAACTGGCAAACTGATCGTTCGGAAAAGTTCGAAATAGTGATGAGGGTGTTGCAATAAACAGACGCATTTTCACCCGAGTAGCTATGGCCGTTACTGAAACCCATCTATAAAAATTATACAAATTTTCTCAACTTGGTGTAGATATCAAAGCAATATTCTCCGGTAAACGCTTTTGTATTTCTTCCAATGCGTTTAAAAATTTGTTCTATGGAATAAAATAGGAATTAATCTTTCCTTGACTAATAAGCGGAATTACAGCTCTTTTGAAATTTACAAACTGGAAGCGGAATTTCGTTAATACTAAGTCTATATAGCTCAAAATGGCAGAGAGGGACCCTTGTTCTATCGACTGATTATAAAAAAATCTAAGAATCTTTTTACTAATCACGTTTCCATACGTTTGTTAATCAAAACCTGTTGAATAGTCTGATTGAGAACTGTCGTTTGTGCCTCTACCTTATAAATATTTTTCTTTCTCAGTCATGGTTAAAGCATTTATCTCATTATTTAAAGTCACCATGTTTTTATTAGTTGCAACACCGAATAAGGTGTGAAATAACTCACCCCCCAAATCTATCAAACCTCGTTTAATTTTTAAACGATGGGTTACTCATAAAAACCATCACCCAAAAATAAACAGTCAAATAAAAGAGGGAAACCATCAATGGTATCATCAAATAAGTACATTTCCCCCCATTAATCATGGTAGTTGCTGATACTCACCGTAGTTAAAAACTGATTTTCAATCTGATACCTTTCAAGAAAATGACGCTGGAAATATAGAGGCAAATTAGAGAGAAAATAGGGCGTTTCTAGATGCAGACTTTTAATTAAGAATTTTCGTTATATGAAAAAAGTAAAACTTTGTACTGTGGCGTAATATAATGATGGATTTTCAGCAACTGTTATTATCTCAGTATTAATTTGTTCCCTTTTTCGCCATTAGTTTTTTACCTTTTAAAGGATTTTTTACATAAATAATTACGTTTATATATTTTAATGAAATCTTTTTACCTTTCTCTTATATAATATTCATTCATTCTCTTTCTCTCTCTCGCTCACTTATGTTGTCCTTGATTTTATGGGAAGAATTATTGAGTTTTTAGTTTACATATTTCCGTATTTTTTCTTGCGTCTCACTGATGTGAAAATGAGCTATGTGATTTAGTTAATTCACTATGAAATTTTTTATATGACATTTGCGTTGGATGGGTGCGCGTTGTTCCATTGTGGAACTATTAGAGCACGATTTCTTGACAATATTTACATAAGTGTTCTGTCTGTAGGCTTGGACTATCCGCCGTTTGCACGATAACTTGAAAACTGATTAACCTTTTCAAATTCTGTTTTCAGAAACATGACCATCAACGTCTTAGCACGGCTGTATCAACTTTTCAGGATTTTTCTTGGACCCCCCAAGTCGAATTGATGTGTCAAGACAGTGACCGTAAAGAATACAAAGTAAAAAATGTTCCAGAAATAGTTATATGGTAGTAGCGTTTATTGCTAAATCAACGCGTTTCGCGTTCTAATCTCATCATCAGGACTATGAAACGACTACAAGGAAGCAGGACTATACTGCCGATTATAAGTTATGGAAAACGTCCACCAATCAGAAAGAGGTGAATCAATCCTGATTGGTGGGCTTACAAGCAGCTAGGTAACATACAGATAATAATACATAAAACTTTTTGAATGTTGCCTAAGTTAATACAAATAGACATCATAAGGTAAATTTGGAAAAAAAAAATTTTAAAGTAAAGAGAAAATAATTATAATATCCTTTCGGGGAAAAGTTCATAGGGAAAATGTCCACTGGGGCAAATGTTCACGGCTGGCTAGGCATTGCCGAAGAAAAGCGTCTCGTGGTTGAGAGATTCATAATGTCGTTAACAACGGCGAAGATAGGGTTTTTATCAAAGCTGTTCTGATTGTTCAGTATTTTTTCTTTGTCCGTTTTTAAGTACGTCCTGATTACTAGGACTTCGTGGGTCCCTTTCAAACTTTACTATAGATATAATCTCTTGGATTGGTCCAAATCGGTGCTTCAGTATCATTATGTGGTCCGCAAATGTCGATTTTCCGTCGCGGTTAATCCATGACCTCTTGTGCTTGTTGAAGCGCTCTCTAAAGGTCCTCTTCGTAAATCCCACGTAAAATCACCCAAATTTGGGGCATGCGACCCTGTATATACCGCAGGCTGTGTATATATTGTCGTGGTCGATTGCTGTCTTGGGTTTCAGGGCATGCCTACACTGGTTGGCGGTTCTAAAGGCAAACTTGACACCGCAATCTCGGAAGATCTGTGAAATCCTGGTGATCTCCGGACCAGTGTAGATCGTTTCTGTTAAGGATGGAGCGGGTGATGGAGTCGGGAAATGAGTTGATCCTGGCTACGTCGTAAGTGAGATGAATCTCGTCGTTTTTGTCCTTTTTGACAATCGGATAAGACGGTGCCCGGTTAAAGAGGTAGTTCAGTGCTGCGAATTTGTGTTGCGGTGGATGGTTGGAACTGAAATTGATAATATTACAGCTGGCCTTCACTTTTCTGTAGACACTGAATTCTAACTTCTTTCCCGCTTCATTGGACGAAACAACCAAATTTGATGGGCATACATAGTGGACCATTGGATTTCGGTTCCTAAAAATATAAATATTAGTACCAAATGTCGCCACCAATAAAATTTTGGCGCTGCAAAAGTGTAGTAGTTAAAGCTCTAGATTAGGAAAGTACGGCAAACCTTTTCCGCGCCGCCCGCAGCTGTTGATTGGTAGAACGGCTGTCACGTGAGTTTGTCAGCCATTGTTGGCCCAAACGCAGCGATAGATACCATTGAAATGCATGTGGAAGATGCAATTTAGATTAAATTTTTAACGAAATATTCGTTGATTGATCCTAAATTTGAATCCGAATAAACAAAATTTCAGAATCCTTCAATCTATGCTCCTTGGAGGTTAATAAATTCGTTAAAATATCTGAAGAAGTAATAAGACGCAAGTACGTTTATATTATAATTTCATCGAATGTTATAAAAATGTTGCATTGTGCAATTCTCAGACTATCAGAAAATATAATTTTTTGTTGAATATAGTTCTTTTTAAGAAAATACAATTCAATATAACAAGGTTAAACTGTCTGTGAAATGTGGAGGCAAAGCTTGAAATAAAACGTCCATGTTATTTTCATCTTATTTTAGCAAAGTTAATTATCACTCATCATTAAACTTGAATATAAAATATGAAATTGAATAACGAAAATTTGCTAGTTGGGTGAAAAAAAAAAATATAGAAAATTTTAACTATAAGTTTTGGATAGATTTTTTACGTCAATATTATAAACCTCCATAAATGAATAAATTTCAAAATACATTGCATGTGTAGTTATTTTTTTGTAATTTTTTTTGTAATCAAACTGTTACTTTTTCCAAATTATAATTTTTAAAATTTTCAAAATATAATTATCAAAGTAATTTTTATATTTAAATCAAAAACTTAAATTTAATAGTTCCTATTTTATTAAATTATATCTGATATTTTTATAATTATAATTATACTTTTTTTAATAATTTAATAATTTTTATAATTTAATAAAATTAAAATTGGTAAAGTGAAATTTTTGATATAAATATAAAAATTAATTTCATAAATTATATTTTAATAAAATTTTATAAAATTATATTTTGATAAATAAAATTACAAAAACTACACACAGTGTTTTTTAAAATTTATTAATTACATGTAAATCGTTTATAAAGGATAAATAAATAAAGTGAAAATAAACTAAAAACTGAATCTGGTTATCATTAAACTGCCTCAACGTTATCATTATTTATATGTAAAAAATTATAATTGAAAACAAAATTTAAAGAAAAATCAATAGTTACAGAATTTACTGATTGCCAGTTATATTTCCAGACGATAATAATAAGAAAATTTGCGAAAAGGATGCATTTAAGACGAATTTTAGAGGAAGCGTAACTCACTTTATTGGGCCATTTGGGCCAACAATGGCGGATTTGGTAGCAGACGACGAAGTTTGCCGTACTTTCTTAATCTAGAGCTTTAGTAGTAGTGTGAATACTGAATGATTAAATGCCAAACGACACAGCACACATCAATTTTATTAATAACAAATGATTGTAACTTACAAATGAGGTTCAATCGTGATGTTCCAAGAATTTCATACGATGCACATGTCAGTATTAAGGACAAGTACCACTAAAGATCACATACTCTTTTTTAATTAAATTTTGTTAGTTCATGACGTTGATAGTGCACTTTCATTAATAATTTTCTACAAAAATCATCATATTCCTTAAAAATCTGCGATGAAAACGGTAAAATACGACACTGAGCAAAAAACGGCGTCCGCCATAATTATATCTAGCAGGCTAGCACTGTGACGTCATCGGCCTGCTGCGGAATTCAGTAAGGGAGATCTATGACAGCTAATCTAATTGCTTGTAATCTTCGACAGCGTGATTTTTTTTTAAGTAAACTTTCTAAATATTACCTTGGCCATTTTAATTCATTTAATAACCTCTGTGTAAAGGAGTGTTTATTGAAATATGTGTAGCTTAGGATTGTGAAGTCACGACTAAATGATTTAAAAAAGGAGACGTTATATGAATGACATTGAATGAATTTGGAAACTCTTCTTAGCACAGTTTTGCTCACGATTATCTGACTTCGATTTTGACCATGCCTTATAAACTTCGTTTGGTATACGTGTGTAACAATTATGCTTCACCCTTTTCTGCTCAAGAAATAAGAATAAAGTAATGGATAGATTTTTGTCGGACAGCTAAATGGAATCCCAGCAAAAGCAACAGGGTCTGCTCTGTTCATTTTGAAAGTAGTGAATATGAGGTCGATCCAATTGTTTATCAGAGATAAAATAGGAAAAGAAACTATTCAAAACTACCACTTTTATACGATATGAGTAATCGTCCAAGCAAAGAATAAATGTAGTCTCTATATTCAAAACTCGCTATAATCCAAATAAATAAATGAAAATACTGCCTGTTATTAGACAGTTTGCGATTTTTCGTACGAAAATCAAAAATTAATACCCCATTTAAATTTTTTTTATTTTCGTTTATCTACTTATGTAACGGAATTTTTCAAGATTTTCGTGGGGAATTTCGTGTGCAATTTGCGTATGACGAAACCAGTGCGCATTTATCTGCGCATCAGCTTCTCGATTCATAATGGACGCCGAACACTACTCTAGCTCCGTCGAAGAAACAGCTTGAACGTAAAACGCATTTCGACAGCACAAATAATCCTTTTAAATAAACAGGAATTACCTACTGCAGTAGCTTAAGCTAAATGCTGATAAAAAGTCTATAATAAATTTTTGATAACTACCTTCGAATCGACTGAAAGAATCCACTTTGAACAGAGCCGAATGAGGCAAGGGAGACAAATTTTCGTTTCGTAAAAATGAAAAGTCGGTTTCGAGCGCATAGGGCAACTTGTTTGACGAAAACAAAAAATAATCATGAGCAAATACGAAATTGCCACTTAAATTATTTCGTTTTCGTGAGTGTTTTTTTTTTATTATTATTATTTTCGTACGAAAAATCCCAAATTGTGTATTAATGTTTTTGTAAGGAAATTCAAAATGTTTTATTACTGAAAAATTAATCAAAGACCTTTTTGTAGGGAAATTCAAATTTTATTGATAATCAGATACAGAAAACTAAGTAGGAATAAATGATGAATCAATAAAAAATAAGTAGGAATAAATGTAAATATGCTATAAATATTTCTTTAGTATCTTTAGTCTTTAGTATTTAAACGCACAGTACTCCTTAGAGGGAAATTCTTTCCTGTTAATGCTCACATCACAATTTGGAAGAACTTTTTTTTTTTATTTTTCCCAAGCCTACCCTAGATCCAATTCGTAAATTGTCGATTATCTAGTGTATCTACATTGCCTGTATAAATAATAAAAGTTAATAAGATAAGTGTCTAAAAATCATATAAATTATGAATATTAGGCGATGTGGGAGGGGCGTTTTCTCCATTATGACAGTTGCCTAGAAGTTCAACTGGCAAATCTTTTTATTTGCGGCTCCAATTGGTATGGTCTAATTTCACAATTTTCAAATAATTCATAGAATAGTTTTGAAAATTTCCATCGAAATTTTTGTCGCTTGAAGAGAATTCAGAACTGCTATCCGAGACGCACTTAGCCATATCGTATACCTCCTACAGCTCCATATCGTATACCTCCAAAAAGAAGCTACAGCTCGCATTTCAGCAGGCCGATGACGTCACGGGGATTCAAAATGGAGCGCGACGGATTTTACGAAATACGTATATAAACGCAGTTTTTATATATTTAGAAACATTTTTGGCAATTTTTAATATTACTACATTAATTTATTTTTTCTCTAGATTGTTTAGACAAAAATTAGTGGTACTTGTCCTTTAATTTGTCTCACTTATAACGTTATTCGATCTTTCAACGTTGCGATATCGGGGACATGTCCTTGTTACACAACAGCTGTAAAAAATCCCCACAACCAAAAGTCACAAGGATTGAGATTGGGTGACCTCGGTGGCCATACCGTAGGATATGCATGACTAGTGACTCAACAGAGAAATGTTCCCGCAATACACTCTATGCGTGTGGTGGTGCACTATCCTGCATGAATGTCGTCGAATCGAGACATTCTCGTTGCTGCACTTGTGGAGCCACGAAGTTCTGTAGCATATCAGCATACCTGTCAGCAGTAAAAGTTAGAACCGATGATAAAAGATGTAAAAACCACACCACAATGAGACTTTTGGCCAGTGGAGAGGCTCCAGCACACAACCGTGCGAATTATTCCCAACCCAAATGCAGCAATTGTGTGTTAATATCACCATTCAAATGGAAGTATGCTTCGTCACTCCATAAAATCTGCCACGGCCATGTACCATCACTTGCATGCGTGCTAAGAATCTCAATGAATAAACCAATCGGTTGGCCGTATCGCCAGGGAGCAATTCTTGAACAGAAGAGATTTATTCTTCAACATTCAACATCTGATGCAGTGTTGAGTATGGGAGCTGCGTGTGCCAGGATACTGCTCGAACGGTGTTGGTACCCTGCACATTCGCCATCTCCTGTTAAAAAATTGCAGTTGTAACTTCTTCAACCTGTTGCTGATTAACTGCTTTGCGTCCCGGGCCTGGTGTTGTGCTAGAGTTCCTGTAGGTTCAAATCGTTCAATTATGTTTTGTAAGTTTGTTATGCTCATCGGTCCTTTTCGCAGCTTCTTTAATCGCCGAAATTCATGAAGGGCAGGATTGGCATTCTCGTTCCGCTGATAATACAGCTTGATTAACAAAGCAGGGTTCCGTAAGGTAAGAGCCATCGAAAGGCAGTTGGCCTCAGGTGGGACGTAAGCAGTGGTTACACGAATAAATTCCACATGAAATAAACTGAAATAGGCAAGAAGCCTGACTAATCCAAAGAGGTCTTCCACATTATGAAAAAACAAAAAATAAAATTGACAATTGTCAGAAGAGTGGGAGAGGGGGAGGGGCAGGGTGGTTTTACGTTTTCCAATAATCCGGGAAGGAAATGTTGCCAATGTCTTCGAAGTTGACTTCAAGAATATGGTTTTTCTATACTTTGTATGCCACTTCATTTCCATCCGGTTTTTCAGTATTCCTGCCACCAAGTCATTGTCATGGCTCTTCATTGTCTGCACCATGTTCATCAGGAGATCTTGGACACACTTTCCAGTATGAGTCATGTTCAGATCAATGATTTTTTTATGGTTTTTCTTCCAAGCTGCGCAATGGTCCTCAGGGTAACATTTTGGAATGACTGGAGTTCACTCCATCTGCTTCTACATATACCGTAGTCGCCCACACAGGCATACCATAGAGGAGGATGGTCCAAATCACTGTCTTGTACAGTAGTAATTTTTGTCGATGCTGAGGGCGCTGTTTCTTCCTAGGAAAGTTATACGTAATACTGTACTTAGCCCTCTTTGCTTTGTTCAGAGAAAAGTTACGTGACGATTCCAGGAGAGTCTTGAGTCGATGATAACGCCAAGATACTTGTAGTTGTCAACCCATTCGAGGTTCTTATTGAATAGCACCAGGGAATCCGGAGGACACTTAAGTTTTTTGTTGAAGTTAAACCAGTTAAACAAATTCCTTTCCGACGTTAAGATTCAGTTTCCAGCAATTAAACCAGTCCTCAAACTTCTTCAAGGCGTTCTACAGCCGAGTGAGGGTGCGCCCATGCCATGATGGCAGTATCTTCAACATAGAGATATAAATTACGCTTCTCGGGTTTTGGAAAATCGTGCACAAAATAATTAAAGAGAACGGGCCCGAGGACAGAACCCTGTGGGACACCAACCTTTACCTTGTGGGGCGTGGAGAAGTTTTCGCCAACTTTAGCTTGATAAAACCTTTCGCTGAGGAAGGATCTCACCATCATAAACAAATCAGAAGGGAACCCGTCTCTAATCATCCTGTAGATTAGCCCCTCGTGCCACACCTGATCGAGAGCTTTGCTGACATCAAGAAAAACCACGCTACAGTACCTGGCAAGTATTAGTGGGGGACTCAGATCTTCAACGAGCCTCCATATCTGCATCTGACGCGAGTGGGCGGCTAGAAAGCAAAACTTTTCTTCCCGCATTAAACTAGTGGTGAGACAGTTGTCCTTGAACCTGGTGAGGATCGTTTTCTCCAAGATTTTAGACTTTTTTCGACGGTAGTAGGCTGATTGGTCGGTAGCTCGCGGGAATTGCAGGATTTTGCTCCTGCTTAAGGATATTTAGCACAATAGACTGCTTCCAAGCAGACGGGAAATAGAAAAACTTCAACAGTCGCTTACGTTATTCGAAATATCGCTAATGATGTTCTTTGTGAGATTCTTTAAGGCGTAATTATTTACCTTGTCTCTTCCTGGAGCCTTCCTCTTTTTCAGATTTCTTATGAGGGTAGTGATTTCTCCAGCCTCGATGATGATCTTAGTTGTAGACTGTGGGACTTCACAAAAGTTGGCATGACATCTTTCACAGTCTGGGACATGAGCTGACTCTCGGGATTATTGTTATCAGCGGTAACAAACTGCATCTCTAGGGAGTCTGCAATTATTAGAGCTTTATCCTGATTAGTTTGGACGTAATTACCTTGAAGGGTGCAAAGTGGAGGAGGCTGGAGAGCTCTAACCATGTTCCACATGAAATTGTCGCGAGCCGACAGCTTTGGAGCTTGTCATTCCATCTATCGTCGCGAAGCTCTTTTATTTATTTATTTATTTATTTATTTATTTATTTATTTATTTATGAAATTGACAGGATGAAATAAGTTGAACCCACAGGTGCCTGTTTGGTTAAAAAGACCGAGGGTAGGCCACTGGGGGTCAACAAGCAATAATTAAAAGCAAATCAAACAAACTTACTTACGACACAATTACAAAAAACAAACATAACCAAAGTTAACAATTAATAAAGGTATACATAAAGGTATAAATCGCCAGCCGTGGTTCAAAATCAAAAACCCGGAGACTCAAGAACCAGAGAATCGATTACTAGATTATTTATGGCTTACAAAAAATGAATAGATTTTAAAGTATCCTATTCGAAAATCTGGTGCAAGATTACGGGCGAAGCACTGAAGATTCTTATTAAAAATATTAAAATCCTTTTCAGAACGAAGATTCAAAGGTAGGTGAGCCCAGCGTTTGATGGCTACATATGATATACTACGCCGACAATAGTTATGTTTAGTAAAAGGTGGAATTAACTGCCCGTTATGTCTGGTAGAATAGTGATAGCTAGTACAATTCCGAATCAAATCAATGGCCGGGGATACCGACAACATTGAATTAGTATTTTTGAAGACAAATAAACAAATACGTATGCAATATAACTGATATATAGTTGGGATACCAAGTTCTGAAAATCTAGCCGTTACAGAAAAGCTTTTTGGCAAGCAGAAATATGTCCTCAAAAACTATTTCTGTAATTTTAGTACTCTAGAGAGATTGTGCGAGGAGGATGAGCCCCAAAGCACTATACTAAAGCAAAGATACGAGTGTATCCAGGCATAATAAAGCTGAAGAATAATTGAACGTGGTAAGTACCATAGGCAGGAAATAAGTCCCTGCCTCCTATTCAGTTTAGATAATAGTAAATTAATGTGCAGATCCCACGACAGATTATGTGAAATCGTAACTCCCAAATATGTAAATGACGTCACTGTTGAGAGCATATGATTATCAAAATAAAATGGAAGAACGGTTAGAATACCTTGTTTATTTCTCTGATAAAATACCATCACCTTCGTTTTATCCACGTTCACTTGTAAAAGATTGTCTTTAGCCCATACGCATAAATCGTTAAGTGCATTATTATTAAGCAAAGAAATCAGGTCCGAGCAATCATTACTCGCTGCTAAAAAAGTAACATCGTCAGCATACAATAAAATCTTTAATGGAGAATGAAGCTGTATACAGGGTGATTTACATCGAATGTAAAATACTTAAAGGGGGTATTATAGAGGTTAAGATAAACACAAAACGTCCTATGAACATGGGTTCAAATA